>JAVIAB010000051.1:5380278-5720278 GCA_032433765.1 Megaustenia siamemsis | reverse complement strand
CTTTCTTTATCTCGCTATCTATCTCACTATCTATTTCACTATCTATCTCACTATCTTTCTTTATATCTATCTTACTATCTATCTCACTATTTTTCTCTATATATCTATCTCATTATCTCACTATTTTCTCTACATCTATCTCACTATCTAAATCACTATCTTTCTCTATAACTACCTCATAATCTTTCTCCATAATTATGTTTTCGTCTGTTTCATTATCTATCTCGTTATCTTTCTCTATCTCCCAACATAAAAAAGACAAAAGTGATGGTTGCAACGAAAGTAAATAACGTCTCATAAATGTGCAACTATATATTATAGATAGTAGATATTGTAACAACTGGAAAAGTTGAGGGTCGAAGAGATAGAGGGAAGCAAAGAGAGAAAATACTAGATAGTTTGGGAGAATTGCTTGGCAGAAGGTCGGCAACGGAAATGATAGAGGACTGTCGAGATCGAAGGTTGTGGAGAGACGTGATCACCTACACAAGTAGGCCCGGTACTTGATGATGATGAAATGTACAACTAAACAAAATGGGGCAGTACTGAAACAGGTCAATGAATTCAAACATCTGGGAGTGATGTTAACTTTAAATGACAGATGTACATCAGAGATAAGACGCAGAATAGCTCAGATTGTAGATGTACAACAGAGATAAGACGCAGAATAGCTCAGATTGTAGATGTACATCAGAGATAAGACGCAGAATAGCTCAGATTGTAGATGTACAACAGAGATACCACGCAGAATAGCTCAGATTGTAGATGTACAACAGAGATAAGACGCAGAATAGCTCAGATTGTAGATGTACAACAGAGATAAGACGCAGAATAGCTCAGATTGTAGATGTACAACAGAGATAAGACGCAGAATAGCTCAGATTGTAGATGTACAACAGAGATAAGACGCAGAATAGCTCAGATTGTAGATGTACAACAGAGATAAGACGCAGAATAGCTCAGATTGTAGATGTACAACAGAAGTGAGGTGTAGAATAGTTTAAGAAAAGGTTGTGTTCAAAAGATAATAGAACAATATTATGCAACCCATTTTTGTGAACATAAATAAGAAAACAATTGTTCTTCAGTGTTATGTAGAGCAGTCTTCAAGCATGGCTGTGAATCATGGACAATACTATAAGAGACAAGAAAATCGTTTAAGGCTTCAGAAATGTGGTTTTACAGAAAAATGTTGAGAATACCATGGGCAGTTAGGCAGAAAGAAAGAAAGTTGCAACATCAGAAGGGTGCAATGATATTTTGGATGCAATGATGAGAATGGATACAAAACTGAAATATGTTGTAACAACTGTCAAATGTGGGGGAGAAACATACAGGAAAAAAACATAAAGAAAATATGCAGGGCAGTTGAAAAGAATGATGTGAGAGGACATTTTTAAAAATGAAACTTATAAACATTAGTAGTGACAGAAGTCTGTGAGGAGAATGTACTATTCTCTTCAGTTCTATCCATGGAACCATTCTATTTATGGAACCATTCTATCTATGGAACCATTCTGTCTATGGAACCATTCTATCCATGGAACCATTCTATCCATGGAACCATTCTATCCATGGAACTATTCTATCCATGGAACCATTCTATCAATGGAACCATTCTATCCATGGAACCATTCTATCTATGGAACCATTCTATCCATGGAACTATTCTATCTATGGAACCATTCTCTCTATGGAACCATTCTATCCATGGAACCAGTTTCATTGCAGTCGAGGATTTCCCCATATCCGCTTCACCGCTTGTCTCCGTACTTCCCACAACTTTGTTGGTTAATTATGTTGACAATGTCGCTCCGTACACGTCCTACCCAACTACATGGGCGACGACTCCAGACCTCCTTAGTTGCCCCTTGCGATACGAGTCTTCTTTATTTCTTCCTTTGTTTTTCTCTCTGTCTCTCCAACCACTTCTTTATTTCTTCCTTTGTTTTCCTCTCTGTCTCTCCACCCACTTATTGAATTCTTCCTTGTTTTTCTCTCTGTCTCTCCAACCACTTCTTTATTTCTTCCTCGTTTTTCTCTCTGTCTCTCCAACCACTTCTTTATTTCTTCCTTTGTTTTCCTCTCTGTCTCTCCAACCACTTCTTTATATCTTCCTCGTTTTTCTCTCTGTCTCTCCAACCACTTCTTTATTTCTTCCTCGTTTTTCTCTCTGTCTCTCCAACCACTTCTTTATTTCTTCCTTTGTTTTCCTCCCTGTCTCCAACCACTTCTTTATTTTTTCCTTCTTTTTCTCTTTGCCTTTAATTCTCCATCCGGTTCTTTCACCCTTGCTTGATGTCCTTATTTCTTCCTTCGTTTCTCTGTGTGTGTAACTCTCTATTCCCAACTTTTTATATGTTAGATTTGCCCACTGCCCGCTCATTCAGTAGGCAGACAAGGCCCTTTTAACACAGGGCAGTGAGGGCACTGTCTGTGGCACGAAGGTTGTCAGTAGAAACACTGTCTTCAAACAACAGTACAGGAATTGTGTCAGTCACTGAGCCACTGATACGTGTGGAGTTATGTGGAGTTTACAACTGATATGTGTGCAGTTATGTGAAGTTTACAAGTGATATGTATGGAGTTATGTGGAGTTTACAAGTGATATGTATGGAGTTATGTGGAGTTTACAAGTGATATGTGCGGAGTTATGTGGAGTTTACAACTGATATGTGCGGAGTTATGTGGAGTTTACAACTGATATGTGCGGAGTTATGTGAAGTTTACAACTGATATGTGCGGAGTTATGTGAAGTTTACAACTGATATGTGCGGAGTTATGTGAAGTTTACAACTGATATGTGCGGAGTTATGTGAAGTTTACAACTGATATGTGCGGAGTTATGTGGAGTTTACAACTGATATGTGCGGAGTTATGTGAAGTTTACAACTGATATGTGCGGAGTTATGTGGAGTTTACAACTGATATGTGCGGAGTTATGTGGAGTTTACATGTGATATGTGTGGAGTTATGTGGAGTTTACAACTGATATGTGTGGAGTTATGTGGAGTTTACAACTGATATGTGCGGAGTTATGTGAAGTTTACAAGTGATATATGTGGAGTTTGCAACTGATATGTGTGCAGTTATGTGAAGTTTACAAGTGATATATGTGGAGTTTACAACTGATATGTGTGCAGTTATGTGGATTTTACAAGTGATATATGTGGAGTTTACAACTGATATGTGCGGAGTTATGTGAAGTTTACAAGTGATATATGTGGAGTTTACAACTGATATGTGCGGAGCTATGTGGAGTTTACAACTGCTATGTGTGCAGTTATGTGGAGTTTATGATTGTGGTGCAGAGAGTTTGTGAAGTTTACAATTGTCATGCACGGAGTAACTCAGTCAAACTACATTGAAATATGAAATAAATCAAACTATATTGAAATATGAAATAAATCAAACTATATTGAAATATGAAATAAATCAAACTATATTGAAATATGAAATAAATCAGTCAAGCACTACTGAAAATAATGAAATAAATCAGTCAAACAGTACTGAAAATAATGAAATAAATCAGTCAAACAGTACTGAAAATAATTAAATAAATCAGTCAAACAGTACTGAAAATAATGAAATAAATCAGTCAAACAGTACTGAAAATGATGAAATAAATCAGTCAAACAGTACTGAAAATGATGAAATAAATCAGTCAAACAGTACTGAAAATAATGAAATAAATCAGTCAAACAGTACTGAAAATAATTAAATAAATCAGTCAAATAGTACTGAAAATAATGAAATAAATCAGTCAAACAGTACTGAAAATGATGAAATAAATCAGTCAAACAGTACTGAAAATGATGAAATAAATCAGTCAAACAGTACTGAAAATGATGAAATAAATCAGTCAAACAGTACTGAAAGTAATGAAATAAATCAGTGAATGTTTGGTGAAATGACAGTTAATACAACATGTAAAATGTTTCATCCACGTTTATAAATACAGTGTTAGAGTGTGGTCTGTACCAGTGTTAGAGTGTGGTCTGTATCAGTGCTAGAGTGTGGTCTGTACCAGTGTTAGAGTGTGGTCTGTACCAGTGTTAGAGTGTGGTCTGTACCAGTGTTAGAGTGTGGTCTGTACCAGTGTTAGAGTGTGGTCTGTACCAGTGTTAGAGTGTGGTCTGTACCAGCGTTAGAGTGTGGTCTGTACCAGCGTTAGAGTGTGGTCTGTACCAGCGTTAGAGTGTGGTCTGTATCAGTGTTAGAGTGTGGTCTGTACCAGTGTTAGAGTGTGGTCTGTACCAGCGTTAGAGTGTGGTCTGTACCAGTGTTAGAGTGTGGTCTGTGCCAGTGTTAGAGTGTGGTCTGTACCAGTGTTAGAGTGTGGTCTGTACCAGTGTTAGAGTGTGGTCTGTACCAGTGTTAGAGTGTGGTCTGTACCAGTGTTAGAGTGTGGTCTGTACCAGTGTTAGAGTGTGGTCTGTACATGCGTTAGAGTGGGGTCTGTACGAGCGTTAGAGTGTGGTCTGTACGAGCGTTAGAGTGTGGTCTGTACCAGTGTTAGAGTGTGGTCTGTACCATCGTTAGAATTTGGTCTGTACCAGTGTTAGAGTGCGGTCTGTACCAGTGTTAGAGTGTGGTATGTACCAGTGTTAGAGTGCGGTCTGTACCGGTGTTAGAGTGCGGTCTGTACCAGTGTTAGAGTGTGGTCTGTACCAGTGTTAGAGTGTGGTCTGTACCAGTGTTAGAATTTGGTCTGTACCAGTGTTAGAGTGCGGTCTGTACCAGTGTTAGAGTGTGGTATGTACCAGTGTTAGAGTGCGGTCTGTACCGGTGTTAGAGTGCGGTCTGTACCAGTGTTAGAGTGTGGTCTGTACCAGTGTTAGAGTGTGGTCTGTACCAGTGTTAGAATTTGGTCTGTACCAGTGTTAGAGTGTGGTCTGTACCATTGTTTGAGTGTGGCCCGTACCAGTGTTAGATTCTTGTCGATTTTAGAGCTGATATTTTCCAAACAATAACGACAAATGCTTAAAGGATGTGGTCGGTATTAAGCAAGACGGCCTTACCTTTGCAGTCAAATCTGGTAGCTGTTGTATGCTTGGTGGTCGTGTGAGCCATAGATCAGGATCGAACCCAATCCCTTGTCTTTAGTAGCCCAATTCACTAACCACTGAGCTAGCATGACTCTCTACATGTGAAGATATGTCAGTGAACCACTGAGCTAACATGACTCTCTACATGTGAAGATATGTCAGTGAACCACTGAGCTAGCATGACTCTCTACACGTGAAGGCATGTAAGTGAACCACTGAGCTAGCATGACTCTCTACATGTGAAGATATGTCAGTGAACCACTGAGCTAGCATGACTCTCTACACGTGAAGGCATGTAAGTGAACCACTGAGCTAGCATGATTCTCTACACGTGAAGGCATGTAAGTGAACCACTGAGCTAACATGACTCTCTACATGTGAAGATATGTCAGTGAACCACTGAGCTAGCATGACTCTCTACACGTGAAGATATGTCAGTGAACCACTGAGCTAGCATGACTCTCTACACGTGAAGGCATGTAAGTGAACCACTGAGCTAGCACCACTCTCTACACGAGAAGGCATGTAAGTGAACCACTGAGCTAGCACCACTCACTACACGAGAAGGCATGTAAGTGAACCACTGAGCTAACATGACTCTCTACATGTGAAGATATGTCAGTGAACCACTGAGCTAGCATGACTCTCTACACGTGAAGATATGTCAGTGAACCACTGAGCTAGCATGACTCTCTACACGTGAAGATATGTCAGTGAACCACTGAGCTAGCATGACTCTCTACACGTGAAGGCATGTAAGTGAACCACTGAGCTAGCACCACTCTCTACACGTGAAGGCATGTAAGTGAACCACTGAGCTAGCACCACTCTCTACACGTGAAGGCATGTAAGTGAACCACTGAGCTAGCACCACTCTCTACACGTGAAGGCATGTAAGTGAATCACTGAGCTAGCACCACTCTCTACACGTGAAGGCATGTAAGTGAACCACTGAGCTAGCACCACTCTCTATACGTGAAGGCATGTAAGTGAACCACTGAGCTAGCACCACTCTCTACACGTGAAGGCATGTAAGTGAACCACTGAGCTAGCACCACTCTCTACACGTGAAGGCATGTAAGTGAACCACTGAACTAGCACCACTCTCTACACGTGAAGGCATGTAAGTGAACATGGGCGAGATTATGCGGGGCTGTCTGGTGAAACACTGAATGCGGTAGAATAAAACAAAAAATAACCAGAGGTGAGTGCATACACAACTGACGTAGGTTTTTTCACTGAAACTCCAACACATCAAACATTAGAAGACAAATACCCGAAATTTCTCCGACCTCAACATGTCTACTCTTGTCTACATGGAATGATTAATGGGAAATCGAAGAAAGAATCAGGGCGTCTACTCTTGTCTACATGGAATGATTAATGGGAAATCGAAGAAAGAATCAGGGCGTCTACTCTTGTCTACATGGAATGATTAATGGGCAATTGAAGAAAGAATCAGGGCGTCTACTCTTGTCTACATGGAATGATTAATGGGAAATCGAAGAAAGAATCAGGGCGTCTACTCTTGTCTACATGGAATGATTAATGGGCAATTGAAGAAAGAATCAGGGCGTCTACTCTTGTCTACATGGAATGATTAATGGGCAATTGAAGAAAGAATCAGGGCGTTACAAGAAGCATGGCCTTCTCCATCTATAACTTCCCACATCCGAAGGCTGCTTGAGGTCGCAGCTCCATCGATGACTTCCCATATCCGAAGGCTGCTTGAGGTCGCAGCTCCATCGATGACTTCCCACATCCGAAGGCTGCTTGAGGTCGCAGCTCCATCGATGACTTCCCACATCCGAAGGCTGCTTGAGGTCGCAGCTCCATCGATGACTTCCCACATCCGAAGGCTGCTTGAGGTCGCAGCTCCATCGATGACTTCCCACATCCGAAGGCTGCTTGAGGTCGCAGGAAGACCTGAGCAAGCTGTTGTATGAGCTGGTAACGTACAACATCGGTGTACAATCAACTTATTTCATGTTGGGACGTTAAGCAGTCTCAATGTTCATGTTTCGTTTGGGAATTTGATGAAATAAATAGATTTTGAGATAAAAATAATTAAATGAAGAAAAAAAGACGGTCCTATCACTGAAGAGAAAAATCATTCTCCGATTTAGTTCTTCAAGAGGCACAATATGTGTTGTTGTTAGGTTGTGTTGATACATGATCGACTCTCATTTCAGTTAGAGGTCTCAAGAGAGAGAGAGAGAGAGAGAGCGAGAAAAAAAGAGAGAGCGAGAGAAAGAGAGAGAGAGACTTGTATAATGAGGAGGGATAGTTTTAGTTGAAGTTTCTGACCGAGTGTACCCACATTCTTTCCGTCTTGTCTCTGATATGTCAACAATATCTAGCTTCAGTCGTTCTGCTTCTACAATATCTATCTTCAGTCGTTCTGCTTCTAGAATAATATTTTCCACTTTTCCTTCTTTGGTAAAGAGTCCTAACATCCCATGTACATATTCGTAGATCTTTCTTCTGACTTCAGTTAGAATCTCTCTCCTTGACTTTCTTCTGACTTCAGTTAGAATCTCTCTCCATGACTTTCTTCTCACATCAGTTAGAATCTCTCTCCATGGCTTTCTTCTGACTTCAGTTAGAATTTCTCTCCATGGCTTTCTTCTGACTTCAGTTAGAATTTCTCTCCATGGTTTTCTTCTCACATCAGTTAGAATCTCTCTCCATGGCTTTCTTCTCACATCAGTTAGAATCTCTCTCCATGGTTTTCTTCTCACATCAGTTAGAATCTCTCTCCATGGTTTTCTTCTCACATCAGTTAGAATCTCTCTCCATGGTTTTCTTCTCACATCAGTTAGAATCTCTCTCCAAGGTTTTCTTCTCACATCAGTTAGAATTTCTCTCCATGGTTTTCTTCTGACTTCAGTTAGAATTTCTCTCCATGGTTTTCTTCTGACTTCAGTTAGAATTTCTCTCCATGGCTTTCTTCTGACTTCAGTTAGAATTTCTCTCCATGGTTTTCTTCTGACTTCAGTTAGAATTTCTCTCCATGGCTTTCTTTGGAATAGTACGTGATGAGGCTTCGCGATGGTAGCCGACCTTTAATGCGGAGACGGCACTCAAAGAAAATAAATTCTAATGAAATATGAAGTTCTATGTTGTTCGTCGATAAGAAACACAATCACGGGTCCCAGTCAGAGTGGGTTCGGAGATGAATAATAAGGAGCAATGACAGAGTGCTAGCACGTGCGTTGGACTTCAGCCTTGTCCATGATTGCTCCATGAAGATGGCTGAAATGTGTAATGGAGCAATGCAGGTACTGGAGGAGGGGCGAAAGTGGAGGCTAGCATGTAGGGGAGGGGTGTTAGTGGATGTACAAGGTGGAATGTGGAGTTTATGGAGCCGGTGGATATTATCAGTGAAAGGTCTGGTTTCAAGTGGAATATAGAGCAGCGATAACTATATAAATGTTGAGATGTCTATACCATGATGACGGTCAACGAAGAGATTACGAGGGCTGGAGAGGGCTCTGAGTGTAGACGAGTGAGTACCCGCTACTTGAGGGAGAGAAGATTTGAGTTGAATTGAATTAGTTGGCGATAACTCGTGTGTCGGTATTATTGAGACGCCGCGCGGTAATGATTGCGTACAGACAAGAGTGTTTATGGTTCATTACATGTTTAATGCCCGTGTGAGAGTACATATGTGAGAGGGGAGTGGGGTATGCTAAATTACCAGTGTGTACATAGTAATGTAAACACCTGGATATGATTGTTTCACCAGACTTTGGGTTTTTGATCCTTTTATGTTAGTGCCAACCATGATCACTTAGGTCTAAACATGAAAGAAAACTTGTCACCACATAGATGAGATGTCTGAGGTGCTTGGAGTGACCAGAAAAGACAGAATCAGAAATGATATTATGAGGGAAAGTGTAGGTATTGAGCCAATCCTAAGCTACATACAGAAACAACAAATAACTGGTTTGTCCATCTAGAATGAATGCTATGTGATTCATTACCATACAAAGTTTGTATTAAAAGAGTAGAAGGGAGAAGGGCAAGAGGCAGATCCAAAATAAAATGGACAGACAACATCGAAGTAACGCTATAAGAACATCAATTGACATTGAGTGAAGCCGTCACAAATGCGAAAACCAGAACTTTGTATATCCCTAGACGCCCGAACGGGTACAGAATAAAGAAAGAAGAAAGAAGAAATAAAAAGAGAAAGAAAGAAAGAAAGAAAGAAAGAAAGAAAAAGAGAAAGAGAGTGATTTAATGTGCACGGTATTTGTTGGTGTTATCCGAACCAACGATAAGGATGATTTAGTTAAAGATGAATTCTATAAACAGCTACAATGTCAGATGGATGCAAGACGAGCCAAGGATATTATAATCTTGATGAGAGATCTAAATGCTAAAGTAGGATCAGACAACAGAGGCTTCGAAGAGATTATGGGAAAACATGGACTTGGAGATATAAACGAGAATGGAGAGATATTTGTGAATTTCTGCGCTCTTAATCAAATGAGCCTAGGAGGAACAATATTCCAACATAAAAGAATACACAAAGCTACATGGGTGTCACCAGATCATAGAACGGAAAATCAAATTGATCACATATGTATTAATAATAAGTTTAAGTCATCCTTACAGGGTGTAAAAGTATATAGAGGGGCAGATATAGCTTCTGATCATCATCTTCTGTTAGCCAAACTTAAAATTAAATTAAAAAGGTATACAACAACGAATAAGGGCAGAACGTATTTCAATGTAGGGTTTCTTAAAGAACAAGGAATTAAAGATAAATTCGCAGTCACAATATCAAACAAATACCAAGTCCTCCAACAACTAGAAAATACAATAAATATAGAAGATTATGGAAAGAGACATGCGAAGAAACACTAGGGAAAAGAGAACGCCAGAATAAGGCATGGATGACAGCAGAGACCCTGGATAAAATTAAAGAAAGAAAAGAACAAAAAAGCAGACATAAATAAAAGCAAAACAAGAAGTAATAAAGCCAAAACACAGGAAGCTTACACAGAGGTGAACAAAGAAGTGAGAAGATGCATTAAAAGGGATAAGAGGAAATATATAGATGAACTAGCTAAAGAGGCAGAAGAAGCAGCAAATAAAGGGACTATGAAAGAACTGTACCACAGCACAAATAAATTAAGTGGAAAATACAAACAGATCAACGCCTTTATGAAAGATAAGAAAGGAAATCTGCTTAGTAATATAAGGGAACAAATGGAGAGATTGAAAGAGCACTTTGAAGAACTTTTGAACAGACCCATCTCAAATAATCCTCCAGATATACTACCAGCAGAAAAAAGAGTTACACGTTAACTGTGGAAAACCAAGCAAAGAAGAAATATGGAAAGCCATCAAACTATTAAAAATGGTAAAGCCACAGGACCTGATGAAATTCCTTCGGAAGCCATCAAAGCAGATATTAACACCTCTACCAAGATGTTACATAATCTATTAGATAAAATTTGGGAGAGGGAAGAAATACCTAAAGACTGGAAAGAAGGTTATATGATCAAACTACCAAAGAAAGGAAGTTTACAGGAGTGCACAAATTATAGGGGAATTATGCTACTATCAGTGCCAGGAAAAGTTTTAAGCAGAATCATTCTGGAGAAACTAAAAGAGGCCATAGAGAAACATTTGAGAGATGAACAAGCAGGTTTTAGGAAGAACAGATCATGTGCTGATCAAATAACTACTCTACGTATAATAGTTGAACACAGTTTAGAACTAAAATCCCCACTTTATATTGGATTCATAGATTACGAAAAGGCATTTGATAATTTAGACAGAGGAATGCTTTGGAAGTTGCTGAGTCATTACGGAATCACCATAAAGTTTATTAACCTGATAAAAACAATGTATGAAGGAATGAAATGTAGTGTGGTGCATGAAGGACAGCTTACAGAAGCATTTTAAATAAGGACAGGAGTAAGGCAGGGATGCCTTCTGTCTCCATTTCTCTTTCTACTGGCCATAGATTGGATTATGAAAATAACTCAAAACAACAGAAATGGAATCCAGTGGTCAGTGACCAAACAACTTGATGATTTAGACTTTGCTGATGACATAGCTCTCCTATCACACCGCCATCAACAGATGCAGGATAAAATGAGTATATTAGATGAGAGATCACAACAACTAGGACTGAAGATTAATAGAGATAAGATCAACATTATGAGAATTAATACAGTTGGCAATAGCCAAATAAAACTAGGAGAAATACCTCTACTAGACGTACAATCTTACATATATCTGGGCAGTAATATAGATAAAGAGGGAGGAACAGAAAATGATACCAAAATAAGGATATCAAAAGCAAGAGGAGCTTTCATTGCACTGGGAAAGATATGGAAATCCAAAGAAATTAGGTTCAATACAAAAACAAAAATTGTCAACTCAGATGTTAAGTCGGTCGTATTATATGGCTGTGAAACATGGAGAACAGCAAAATTGACAATCACGAAGATACAGACTTTCATTAATGGATGCTTACGCAGAATAAAAGGATGGAAATTGCAGGACAAAATCACTAACATAGAATTATGGAAATGTACCAGTCAAACACCAGTGGATAAAGAGATACAGCGAAGACGATGGCGCTGGATAGGACACACTACGGAAGCCAACTGAGAGTATTACACAACAGGCCGTTTTTGGAATCCCCAGGGGAAAAGACAAAGAGGAAGACCAAGGAATTCTTGGAGAAGACAGATAGAAGCAGAGATGAAGATGATGGGGAAGACATGGAAAGATCTTAAAAGAATGGCAAAAAAACAGAACGACTTGGAAAGTGTTTGTTGAAGACCTATGATCCACTGGGAGCTGAAAGTGTTTGTTGAAGACCTATGCTCCACTGGGAGCTGAAAATGTTTCTTGAAAACCTATGCTCCACTGGGAGCTGAAAGTGTTTTTTGAAGACCTATGCTCCATAGGGATCTGAAAGTGTTTGTTGAAGATCTATGCTCCACAGGGAGCTGAAAGTATTTGGTGAAGACCTATGCTCCACTTGGAGCTGAAAGTGCTTGTTGAAGACCTATGCTCCACAGTGAGCTGAAAGTGTTTGTTGAAGACCTATGCTCCACAGGGAGCTGAAAGTATTTGTTGAAGACCTATGCTCCACAGGGAGCTGAAAGTATTTGTTGAAGACCTATGCTCCACTGGGAGCTGAAAGTGTTTGTTGAAGACCTATGCTCCATAGGGGGCTGAAAGTGTTTGTTGAAGACCTATGCTCCACAGGGAGCTGAAAGTATTTGTTGAAGACCTATGCTCCACTGGGAGCTGAAAGTGTTTGTTGAAGACCTATGCTCCAAAGGGAGCTGAAAGTATTTGTTGAAGACCTATGCTCCACAGGGAGCTGAAAGTATTTGTTGAAGACCTATGCTCCACAGGGAGCTGAAAGTATTTGTTGAAGACCTATGCTCCACAGGGAGCTGAAAGTATTTGTTGAAGACCTATGCTCCACAGGGAGCTGAAAGTATTTGTTAAAGACCTATGCTCCACAGGGAGCTGAAAAAATTTGTTGAAGACCTATGCTCCACTGGGAGCTGAAAGTGTTTGTTGAAGACCTATGCTCCACTGGGAGCTGAAAGTGTTTGTTGAAGACCTATGCTCCACAGGGAGCTGAAAGTGTTTGTTGAAGACCTATGCTCCACTGGGAGCTGAAAGTGTTTGTTGAAGACCTATGCTCCACTGGGAGCTGAAAGTGTTTGTTGAAGACCTATGCTCCACTGGGAGCTGACAGTGTTTGTTGAAGACCTATGCTCCACTGGGAGCTGAAAGTGTTTGTTGAAGACGTATGCTCCACTGGGAGCTGACAGTGTTTGTTGAAGACCTATGCTCCACTGGGAGCTGAAAGTGTTTGTTGAAGACCTCTGCTCCACTGGGAGCTGAAAATATTTGTTGAAGACCTATGCTCCACTGGGAGCTGAAAGTATTTGTTGAAGACCTATGATCCACTGGGAAATTGAAAGTGTTTGTTGAAGACCTATGATCCATAGGGAGCTGAAAGTGTTTGTTGAAGACCTATGATCCACTGGGAGCTGACAGTGTTTGTTGAAGACCTATGCTCCACTGGGAGCTGACAGTGTTTGTTGAAGACCTATGATCCACTGGGAGCTAACAGTGTTTGTTGAAGACCTATGATCCACTGGGAGCTGAAAGTGTTTGTTGAAGACCTATGCTCCACAGGGAGCTGAAAGTATTTGTTGAAGACCTATGATCCACTTGGAGCTGAAAGTGTTTGTTGAAGACATATGATCCACAGGGAGCTGAAAGTGTTTGTTGAAGACCTATGCTCCACTGGGAGCTGAAAGTGTTTGTTGAACACCTATGCTCCACTGGGAGCTGAAAGTGTTTGTTGAAGATCTATGCTCCACTGGGAGCTGAAAGTGTTTGTTGAACACCTATGCTCCACTGGGAGCTGAAAGTGTTTGTTGAAGACCTATGCTCCACAGGGAGCTGAAAGTGTTTGTTGAAGACCTATGCTCCACTGGGAGCTGAAAGTGTTTGTTGAACACCTATGCTCCACTGGGAGCTGAAAGTGTTTGTTGAAGATCTATGCTCCACTGGGAGCTGAAAGTGTTTGTTGAACACCTATGCTCCACTGGGAGCTGAAAGTGTTTTTTGAACACATATGCTCCACTGGGAGCTGAAAGTGTTTGTTGGAGACCTATGCTCCACTGGGAGCTGAAAGTGTTTGTTGAACACCTATGCTCCACTGGGAGCTGAAAGTGTTTGTTGAACACCTATGCTCCACTGGGAGCTGAAAGTGTTTGTTGAAGACCTATGCTCCACTGGGAGCTGAAAGTGTTTGTTGAAGACCTATGCTCCACTGGGAGCTGAAAGTGTTTGTTGAAGACCTATGCTCCACTGGGAGTTGAAAGTGTTTGTTGAAGATCTATGCTCCACAGGGAGCTGAAAGTGTTTGTTGAAGACCTATGCTCCACTGGGAGCTGAAAGTGTTTGTTGAAGATCTATGCTCCACAGGGAGCTGAAAGTGTTTGTTGAACACCTATGCTCCACTGGGAGCTGAAAGTGTTTGTTGAAGACCTATGCTCCACTGGGAGCTGAAAGTGTTTGTTGAAGACCTATGCTCCACTGGGAGCTGAAAGTGTTTGTTGAAGACCTATGCTCCACTGGGAGCTGAAAGTGTTTGTTGAAGACCTATGCTCCACTGGGAGCTGAAAGTGTTTGTTGAAGATCTATGCTCCACAGGGAGCTGAAAGTGTTTGTTGAAGACCTATGCTCCACTGGGAGCTGAAAGTGTTTGTTGAAGACCTATGCTCCACTGGGGGCTAAAAAATGTAGAAGAAGATCCGAACCACTTGGGTTTACCTTCCAGCAACAGATAATGTCAAGGACGAACATTTAGCTGGTGACTGCCTTATCTGGGATATAATACATCCTCTGTTATGCGATTCTGTAATCATGAATTGGTTGATCCACTGTCAAGGTAAACTTCTCATACAGGTAGCAGAGATGGCCATGCAACCAACGATCCTATCTACAAAGTGAAGACGAACACATGTAGAGTATGTCTTGAGAAGAGACAAAAGAATTTCAAAACAGTCACTTCTATGGGAAACATCATCATGTGCCATACGGTTGGCGTAGGCGATCATGTCCTTCCACAATCTTCTATACACAGTGCATCGTATCAACTCTGTAGTTGACTGTTTCCCATGCCATGACACCAAGCTTTCTAGTATCTTCTCTCTTTATCGTCCGTGATCTCTCTTTCCCTGTATTTTACCGGTTGTAACCAAGTAGTTGGACATGTGATGAGAAGAGATAATAATCGAATAGCAAAGCAAGCCCTCATATGGGAAACAACAGGTAAAAGAAAAAGAGGAAGACCCAGGGAGACACTGAGAAGAACATTGATGAGAGAGGCAAGAGCAGCAGGAATCGGCTCCCTCAATGAGATAGAACTGCTTGCACAGAACAGAGACAGATGGCGAGATTTGATAAAATATCTTTAAAAGAAAACTGCTAGAACAAAAATTCATATAGGAGAAGGTGTATCTTGGTCTACGCCCTATGGGCCGGTTACGGCTCGAAAGGTCAATAGATAGAACCAAGTAGTCCAACTTTTCTCTTCTCATGATGTGTCATAAAACTGTTGTTTGTTTCTTTCTGATGTTTCTTATGAGCTCTCTTTTTATATGGTAAACATCAGGATACAGAGAAAGAGTTAGACCTAGAGAGACACTGAAAGAAACACTTACCAGAGTAGCAAAGTTGGCAGGCATAGACTCATTTGATTAGAACAGAAAGCCCAGAAGAGAGATGGGTTGCGAAAAGCACAATGAGCCGTGTGCGGCGTCTAACGGCCCTTGTAGGATTAAAAATTATTCAGGATATGCATGCCAATGTTTTGTTGTGCGTATCCGATTAGACTATGCATTCGTTCAAATATACTGTGAGATCATGGACCACTGGAAATCATTAACGACCACACGGGTCTTCAATATTCAATTTATTTTAATGATAGACGAGTACCAAACAAGCACGCCATATTTAGGAAATAAAATAAATGAGCTGAGTTATGAGTAATCGACTTGGCAAGTCTCCATTCTGGCATCTTGAAGTAGCGCGGTGGGTCTGTCTAGAGGCCCTGCCCCTGTCACTACACTATTGAATGCTAGTAACTCACATCACTGACTCCAGTCACTGTTATTATTTGTATTCTCAGTGGACTTTCGTTTTGTTGCGCACTCTATGCCTACAGGACAATAGTGACCTCGTCGACTTCTCGGTGAATGCAGGAACATGACTCAATTGGCAAACTTGAAAATCAATAAAGAAGTAGACATGAAGCAATTAGTGGGTTTCAAGCACAAAATAAACAAATAAATAATGTCTGTCTATTGCCCATCTGAGCCGACGACTGTACATAGGTCAGAGACCTCTTCATGTCCGGCGACCTTTGTTATCAAGTGTCATACATTGCACGGGACCCTCATTGTATTTCGCCACGCTTTCCTGTTCTAGGCGATACGCTCAATCGTAGCAAGGGAGCTGATGCCTGCTGTTGTTGCCTCTCGCTTCAGAATTCTTTTTAATATTTCTCCAAGATGACCTCTTTTTCTTTAACCCCTAAATTTCCATTTGATGGTCGTCATTGAGATTCTCCTCTTGTCTCTTCTCATCACATGACCACCTTATCTTGTCTCTTCTCATCACCTTTTTCTCTTGTCTGTTTCATCACATGACCAGCATATGACCACCTCCTCTTGTCTCTTCTCATCACATGGCCATCATATGACCACCTTCTCCTCTTGTCTCTTCTCATCACATGGCCATCATATGACCACCTTCTCCTCTTGTCTCTTCTCATCACATGGCCATCATATGACCACCTTCTCTTGTCTCTTCTCATCACATGGCCATCATATGACTACCTTCTCCTCTTGTCTCTTCTCATCACATGGCCATCATATGACTACCTTCTCCTCTTGTCTCTTCTCATCACATGGCCATCATATGACCACCTCCTCTTGTCTCTTCTCATCACATGGCCATCATATGACCACCTCCTCTTGTCTCTTCTCATCACATGGCCATCATATGACCACCTCCTCTTGTCTCTTCTCATCACATGGCCTAGCATATGACCACCTCCTCTTGTATCTTCTCATCCCCTGACCAGCATATGATCACCTCCTCTTGTCTCTTCTCATCACATGGCCAACATATGACCAGAGAGCCAGTGGTGGGGTGTGCTAAACACTACAAAGTATGATGACAGCTTTACAAGGAAGGAACACAACACAATACTGACGTTTCGGTCTGTGGCCTTCTTCAGAATACAAGGACAACGACAACAAACGGTGAAGCACAATTATCTATAACTACATGTTAGATGATCAAGTGGAGGGCTAGGAGAGTAGGATTTCGAAATAAGAAAGGAGAGGGAAATGAATACTACATGACGAGAGGTAGGATGGGCGTCAATATATATAAAATGCAAAACGAGAAAGAGAAAAATAAAAATGTATCATAAAATGCACTTAGCTTCGAGCAGCAAGTCAGTCCTCCGTGCTGAAACAAGTCAGAATGACTAGGAGCGTTAGGAATGTGTTCAGAAAGTAACACATGATTGAGGCAAGCGAGTGAAAAGACCAGTGTCGGGGAAACAAAGAGAGGAGGGTGGGGGAAGAAGAAAGATAGGCGAAACTGCCAAATTACTGGGGAACGAAGGTCAAAGGTGCAAGGGAGGCTAGAAGCCCAAAAGCGAATGCCCGAAGAGGCGAACCATGCCATAAATCATTCGAACACTGCATGTGTGAGATCCCGCGAAGGTAAAAGAAAGAGTGAAAGAAAAGACCAAGTAGTAGACTGGGAGATGGGTGAGAAAGATATAGGCTCTACAGAATGAAAGGCCTAGAACTGGAAGAGTAGAAAGGTAGGTCAACGATAGCAGGGAGTGAGTACCGGAGGAAGAGATGATGAGAGGAAGAATAAGGAATACCGTATAAGTCAAGTAGGTAGGGAGAAAGGCGGTAGAGTGTAGAGGGGTGGTCCGGAGGAAGTGAGTCACTCGAGAGGTAGGGAAGTATAGAGGAGGAGAAATGTAGAGGAGGGATGAGAAGCAGGTATGTAGGAAGTGGATAGGAGGAGAGGCGGTGGGTCAGAAGTGAATAGGAGGAGAGGCGGTGGGTCAGAAGTCAATAGGAGGAGAGGCGGTGGGTCAGAAGTGAATAGGAGGAGAGGCGGTAGGTCAGAAGTGAATAGGAGGAGAGGCGGTGGGTCAGAAGTGAATAAAAAGAGAGGAAGTCTGGAGGAAGTGGAGTAATAGGGGAATGGTGCGTAAGAGGTATGAACCAAAGGAAGTAAAGAAGTATGGGAATGAAGGAACAAAAGGGGATGATGAGGGTCCTAGGAGAGGAATAAAATTGGGCATCAGGATAAGGGGGATACTGGAATAGTAGATATAGAGGAGTAGTGACTACATGCAAAGAGAGTGCAGTCAGTTTGTAACACCTTTCCTTCTTATATCCTAATTGTAACACCTTCCCGTGACATCCTCATTGTAACACCTTCCCGTGACATCCTCATTGTAACACTCCAAGACATTACAGGGCCATCGTACACACACAGCACATTTGTATTGTAAATCAATGTTGTTGTAGCTGTTGTTGGTCCGGCAAACCGGGTATCACCTTCTAGTAACCCTGCCTCTCGTAACAACTACACAATGATGCTAATGATGTTAACCGAGCAGGGCTATGGCAGCCTGCGCTCGCACACCTTCTCGGCTGTCAATCTCGACGGTCACCGTGTCTGTGACCGGGGTTACTGTCAGGTACACACTGTACCCTGATCGTATTCGCTTGTAAGCTGGACCGTACTGACTGCCTTCTTGATTCTCGGACTTATATGTGCCCGCGCAACTTCCCTTCAGCTCAGCGCCGTGGCGTATGTAACGAATGCTGGAATAAGAAATGGCTGCACACTGAAGACTTGTGTTGGAAAGGTCACATGACTTTATTTAGCAACCCTAACAATGTCAAACTATTCACAAAATATGTACAGCGGTCTATACGTCCCGCTCCGTCATTCACACATCGGTACAAGGAGAAATGCACATCCTTCACTGGACACTCTCACTTCAGCTCTTATGTCGCACACAACCCGACTAATATCATTTCTGCTATACAAAGTTTTTAATGTCTTGGCCACTATCTCTAACATAATTTCATTGTCTCTTCAAGACATGAAAGATTCTCTTCTAACTTGGTTCTAACTAGCTCCTAATCTCTTAATAGCTATTCTAACTTTGGGCTCGCTGAGCCCCACAGGCTAAAGTCCCATGGCGACGCCGATCCAGTTCCTCCCAATGTTTGAATATTCTCTGTAGAGCTTGCTTCTCGCTTCGTGCAGGGACTTATATACTTCGTCCCCTATCCAATCATAACTCACTTCCTCCGTCTCCCTGCCAATAGAATTCACCTACGTCATCTACTCCCCCCTATGTTTACACTCTTACCCGTCACAAGATTCCTGCTGTACCTCTAACACAATTCTACTCCTATTTCTCGTGACTGTTCCCCGTGCTATGTTTCCTCACTCTCTCCAACGATCCCCTACTCTTCTGTTCACCCTCACAGCCACTGCTACAACTTCCTAGAAAACAGACATTTGCAACAAACAAAGTAACAGAAACAGTTTCAGCGACAACGTTAGTCTCCTCAAAAACAGTGCCGCCGCATTAGCCATTTCTGCATTGTTGGTTATGCCAAAAGTACTAGGGGACTCCCAAAACTTCGATTTGTAGACGTGTGTAAACGTGACATGAAGACTGAACATAAACCCTGCAGCCTGGGAAGACATAGCTGTAGACCGCAATCTTTGGAAACACACTCTAAATCTGCAACTCAAGCAAGAAGCAGACAGATTCATAGAAAAAGAGAATAAACAGCAAAAGAAAAGAAAAAAAATGACATTTCCTAATGGACGCTACAAAATCCACAGTCAACTATGACTAACGGAGGCTGCTACTACTACAACTACCACAACCCACCACTGCCCACTACTACCACTTTTATGGCGTTAGAGTTGATAGCCATTCTATGTTAGCTGCGATAGTCTAGGTGGGACTGAGCTCTTCTCCCCTCTGTCGTGAAGCCATGGCGCTGACCGCTAGAATCACTGACTGTATTAGTCAGTACGTGAATTTATAATTTAGTAGATTTAAGTTTGAGTGAGTGGGTGAGTTTTTGTGAGGGTATAAATGTGTAGGTATGAGTACACGGATGTGAATTTGTGAGCATGAGAGGGGAGTTGTGATGGTGTCAGTGTGAAGGTGAGGATATGAATGTGTGACTGGATCATCATGAATGAATGGTTATACACACGTGAGTGATTGATGCTACGTGTGATTGTACACTCAAACAAGTGGTGAAGAGTTACTGTATGTAAATGAAGATATCAGCGAGTAGCAAATGTTTATCTGCTTTATTGAAAATGCAAGCGTGTGAATGAACACACAAGAAAGATGGCACAGATGTAAATGTTTAGTTGAATTTATTAATGAATGAATATACTCGTATACCATGCTGATGAACATATGCCTTAGGTTCGTGCTAACTGACGGATTAACTGTCAAAGTAATGAGGAAATACGTGAGATGGCGACAGATTAGTACAGATCAGGCCATTACAAGTTCATTTGAATACCAAATCAATTAGTCCTGCACAAAAACGACAATTGTTCTTTCTGATGCTCCCCTGCTGGCGATTTTAATCGCAAAATTGAAATAAAACGACCTGACCATTGATAACCAAAAATTTATTTAAAAAACGAAAAATCTTGTCGTGACATTCGAGTGTGTCTGGCAGTCGCTGATGGTTGAGATGTGGTAGGTGATGGTTGAGATGTGGTAGGTGATGGTTGAGATGTGGTAGGTGATGGTTGAGATGTGGTAGGTGATGGTTGAGATGTGGTAGGTGATGGTTGAGATGTGGTAGGTGATGGTTGAGATGTGGTAGGTGATGGTTGAGATGTGGTAGGTGATGGTTGAGATGTGGTAGGTGATGGTTGAGATGTGGTAGGTGATGGTTGAGATGTGGTAGGTGATGTTTGAGATGTGGTAGGTGATGGTTGAGATGTGGTAGGTGATGTTTGAGATATGGTAGGTGATGGTTGAGATGTGGTAGGTGATGGTTGAGATGTAGTGATGGTTGAGATGTGGTAGGTGATGGTTGAGATGTGGTAGGTGATGGTTGAGATGTGGTAGGTGATGGTTGAGATGTGGTAGGTGATGGTTGAGATGTGGTAGGTGATGTTTGAGATGTGGTAGGTGATGGTTGAGATGTGGTAGGTGATGTTTGAGATGTGGTAGGTGATGGTTGAGATGTGGTAGGTGATGGTTGAGATGTGGTAGGTGATGGTTGAGATGTGGTAGGATGTTGGTTGAGATGTGGTAGGTGATGGTTGAGATGTGGTAGATGATGGTTGAGATGTGATAGGTGATGGTTGAGATGTGGTAGGTGATGGTTGAGATGTGGTAGGTGATGTTTGAGATGTGGTAGGTGATGTTTGAGATGTGGTAGGTGATGTTTGAGATGTGGTAGGTGCTGGTTGAGATGTGGTAGGTGATGTTTGAGATGTGGTAGGTGATGGTTGAGATGTGGTAGGTGCTGGTTGAGATGTGGTAGGTGATGTTTGAGATATGGTAGGTGATGATTGAGATGTGGTAGGTGCTGGTTGAGATGTGGTAGGTGATGTTTGAGATGTGGTAGGTGATGGTTGAGATGTGGTAGGTTATGCTCGTTACAGTCGCAGCTTTCAACTTTAGTTCATTTGACCAGAAACCTTCATTCCACATTGGTCTAAAGAGAGCTCACATCCCCTCCTCACCACCAACGCCACACATCGGAGAATGCACTGAAGATGGTTTCATCTGTGATGTATGAATTCCCCAACATCGGCGAAGATCTTAAAAGTAGAGGGGCTACTTGGGGACATGTTGATCTCCTACTCATTGTTGTCTGGGCAGCGGCCATATTTGGCTTATTCTTTCACATTGTTTATTACCAAATGATTAACGTGCGTTGAGTGTACATGGACTTCCTGTCTTGCGCCGTTATCCAACATGCCTAGATATTGGATCTTTGTACTCAAATACCGGGGAAGGTAGAGTCAAGAAAGATCCCTCGATGTCGTTGACAGGACCCTAACCCTAATCCTTGCTCGTCGTTGGCAGGACCCTAATCGTCGACGTAGTTGGCAGGACCCTAACCCTAATCCCTGCACGTGGTTGGCAGGACCCTAACCTTAATCCCTCGACGTGGTTGGCAGGACCCTAACCCTAATCCCTCGACGTGGTATCAGGACCCTAACCCTAATCCCTGCACGTCGTTGGCAGGACCCTAATCCCTCGACGTGGTTGGCAGGACCCTAACTCTAATCCCTGCACGTCGTTGGCAGGACCCTAACCCTAATCCCTCGACGTGGTTGGTAGGACCCTAACCCTAATCCCTCGACGTGGTTGGCAGGACCCTAACCCACGATGTTCTTGTCCAGGTGCTGATGTCTTATCTCTACACCACCCGCACAATTCACCTCACCTTCTAGAGCATGCTCACAACAGCAACTTTAAAATGTTAGAAGATGTCTGTGTCACCTGCAACGTCCTTCTACAAACACGTATCCGTGGTACACACATTACCCATGTCCGTTCCTCCTTC
Source organism: Megaustenia siamemsis (assembly GCA_032433765.1). NCBI lineage: Eukaryota > Metazoa > Mollusca > Gastropoda > Stylommatophora > Ariophantidae > Megaustenia > Megaustenia siamemsis. The sequence goes on along the minus strand of JAVIAB010000051.1, from coordinate 5,698,032 downwards.
TCCTTGAAGGCCACTGTGTAACATTACCTGATCGCAGGACATCAATAATTGGAGAAATCATCGACTTGAGTTTACAGCTAATCTTCGATTTCAAATGACGTAACAGGTCGTGATGGTCTACATCACATAGACTGCCGTACCATCGTCTGCGACCTGCACTAAATGTGTTACCTATATATGTGACCTGCTCTAATTGTGTTACCTATATATGTGACCTGCTCTAATTGTGTTACCTATATATGTGACCTGCTCTAATTGTTTTACCTATATATGTGACCTGCCCTAATCGTGTTACCTATATATGTGACCTGCTCTAATTGTTTTACCTATATATGTGACCTGCCCTAATCGTGTTACCTATATATGTGACCTGGCCTAATTGTGTTACCTATATATGTGACCTGCCCTAATTGTATTACATATATATGTGACCTGACCTAATTGTGTTACCTATATATGTGACCTGTCCTAATTGTGTTACCTATATATGTGACCTGTCCTAATTGTGTTACCTATATATGTGACCTGCCCTAATTGTGTTACCTATATATGTGACCTGCCCTAATTGTGTTACCTATATATGTGACCTGCCATAATTGTGTTACCTATATATGTGACCTGCCCTAATTGTGTTACCTATATATGTGACCTGCCCTAATTGTGTTACCTATATATGTGACCTGCCCTAATTGTGTTACCTATATATGTGACCTGCCCTAATTGTGTTACCTATATATGTGACCTGCCCTAATTGTGTTACCTATATATGTGACCTGCCCTAATTGTGTTACCTATATATGTGACCTGCCATAATTGTGTTACCTATATATGTGACCTGCCCTAATTGTGTTACCTATATATGTGACCTGACCTAATTGTGTTACCTATATATGTGACCTGCCCTAATTGTGTTACCTATATATGTGACCTGCCCTAATTGTGTTACCTATATATGTGACCTGCCCTAATTGTGTTACCTATATATGTGACCTGCCCTAATTGTGTTACCTATATATGTGACCTGCTCTAATTGTGTTACCTATATATGTGACCTGCCCTAATTGTGTTACCTATATATGTGACCTGACCTAATTGTGTTACCTATATATGTGACCTGCCCTAATTGTGTTACCTATATATGTGACCTGCCCTAATTGTGTTACCTATATATGTGACCTGCCCTAATTGTGTTACCAAGTGACAAGAAAGCAATGGTCATCGTTTCTGTGTAAACAAATAGTTTGTGGATGACCTTGGACATGCGTCGATGTTTGACTTGAACCTTATAGCGTCGAGAGATACTGAAGTGCTTGGGTCAATGCTCTGTTCAACGCCTGCTCCATTGTCCTCATGTCCTTGTCTACTGTTCCGTTAATCCATCGTCTTCCAGATGTTCCCATTTTCGTCTTACCATCGTTTGTTGAGGTTGACTGAGGAAAGCTGTCTTTTGATAACCATGTCACATGATCAAACCATTTGATAACCATGTCACATGATCAAACCATTTTATAACCATGTCACATGATCAAACCAGTTGATAACCATGTCACATGATCAAACCATTTGATAACCATGTCACATGATCAAACCATTTTATAACCATGTCACATGATCAAACCAGTTGATAACCATGTCACATGATCAAACCATTTGATAACCATGTCACATGATCAAACCATTTTATAACCATGTCACATGATCAAACCATTTGATAACCATGTCACATGATCAAACCATTTGATAACCATGTCAAATGATCAAACCATTTGATAACCATGTTACATTATCAAACCATTTGATAACCATGTCACATGATCAAACCATTTGATAACCATGTCACATGATCATACCATTTGATAACCATGTCACATGATCAAACCATTTGATAACCATGTCACATGATCAAACCATTTGATAACCATGTCACATGATCAAACCATTTGATAACCATGTCACATGATCAAACCATTTTATAACCATGTCATATGATTAAACCATTTGATAATTTGTTTCTTAATCGGACCCAGCATTGATGGTCCTCTAACACTATTGTTTATTTATAGTGTTGTTTGTGTGTTGTAGAGTGTTTTTTTTTGTGTTGTCTAGTGTTGTTTTTGTGTTGTCTAGTGTTGTTTTTGTGTTGTCTAGTGTTTTTTTGTGTTGTCTAGTGTTGTTTTTTGTGTTGTCTAGTGTTGTTTTTTTGCGTTGTCTAGTGTTGTTATTTTGTGTTGTCTAGTGTTGTTTTTTGTGTTGTCTAGTGTTGTTTTTTTGCGTTGTCTAGTGTTGTTATTTTGCGTTGTCTAGTGTTGCTTTTTGTGTTAGATGTTACTTTCTGGTTCCGTGTTATTTGAGCCAGTCGTCCAATCCCTCAGATTTTGCTTCTCAACAAAACAATAAATAAACAAAAATACAGAAACAAAGCAGATTATGTTAATAGTGTATGGAAACATACTTGAAGAGACCTGGTTTCACAGAGAACAGAGATATCAATGTCATTAAAGTCTGGCAGTCCATTATCGCATCTATTAGAACGTTCACTCGTCTCAACATCGCAGCTCTCAACACACAAGTATTAAAAGGCTGAGCGATTACAGCAAACAGCAGTTTTTGAACAATTTTTTGGTGTTTTTGTATTTTTGACCAACATAATTGCATCTGCTGACAGTCAAATACTGAAATCTCTTCTCTGGTTAAGAACTTCTTCAGGACACGAAATTCGCGGTATTGGATAATTTCATGAACAAATGTGTTAACATCTTTTCAAGAATGAAATTAATGTCATCAGCCTTGGTTCTGTAGCCCAAACCATGATTTGTAGCACGCTTTGTTATCACTTACTAATATTTTTTTAACATGATAAACTGTCGACAACGTGCTTATAATTTAGCTTCCGACTCCTGTAGGACTCTTTACTTGATCGTAACAAAGATATGGGGTTACAAGGATACAAAGCTAGTCTCTTCAAATGAAATGTGAATATTGCACTTTGAATAGTGAGTGAAACATCTACCACAGTCTTGTAACCATCACGATGTAACAGTACAGATAGGGAAGTAATCGGTGCACAACTAATACCACCAGGGCTAAAACTAAGAATAGCAAAATGTTATGTTTTCTCAACTTTCCTATATGGTGCAGAAACATGGACATTATACAAGAAAACAGAACAGAGAATTGAAGCTTTTGAAATGTACATTTATAGAAGAATAGGTAGAGTTGGATTGAAAGAAAAGAAACCAAACGACAAAGTCTTTAAATGTAGTAGAATGTGAAGGACAGTCAAGACGTGACGTCAGACGAGATAACAAGCTAGTAGAATGTGAGGGGCAGTCAAGACGAGAAGTCGAACGAGGTAACAAGGTAGTAGAATGTGAAGGACAGTCAAGACGTGACGTCAGACGAGATAACAATGTAGTAGAATGTGAGGGGCAGTCAAGACGTGACGTCAGACGAGATAACAATGTAGTAGAATGTGAGGGGCAGTCAAGACGTGACGTCAGACGAGATAACAATGTAGTAGAATGTGAGGGGCAGTCAAGACGTGACGTCAGACGAGATAACAATGTAGTAGAATGTGAGGGGCAGTCAAGACGTGACGTCAGACGAGATAACAATGTAGTAGAATGTGAGGGGCAGTCAAGATTAACACAGGGACAATGATCAGCGGGAGTGAATCAACAAATTTAAGGTCAGATCGTTAATCTTTAAGAATCGTTGCTAACATTCTGGCGCCTTCGTCAGAGCATGAATGGCACAACACGACACAGAGACATACCAGACTTTCAGAGCACAGGCCGGATATGGCACAACACGACACAGAGACATACCAGACTTTCAGAGCACAGGCCGGATATGACACAACACGACACAGAGACAAACCAGACTTTCAGAGCACAGGCCGGATATGACACAACACGACACAGAGACATACCAGACTTTCAGAGCACAGGTCGGATATGACACAAATCTGATGAGAGCAAAGGGAAGGCCCTGCTTGCCCGCTACATAGAGCAGACGGACCAAAGAAATGAGGCTGTAAGAATGAGGATACGGGGATCGCTGTCAAAATTGTGTAAGGATGTAGGGCTGGAAGAAGATCTCACAATCACAACCGATACCATTCGCACGACACTTAAAAGGTCACACAACACTGCTCCTGGTCCAGATGGTGTTCGGTATGATGACATAGGCGATTTAGCTGACGACGACTTGACAACACTGGCCAATGAGTTTAATGCCAGTATTCGGAGTGGCCAGATTAAGGAGGAGTGGCTACACAGCTACTTCCTACCGCTACCGAAGCCAAACAAGGACCATTCTCAGATCAGTGCCTACAGAATCATCACAATACAGAACACTGCGGGCAAGCTGCTGGAGAAAATAGTTGCCCGTGACCTCACCTGTCACCTTGAACAGAAACGCGTATTCCCACCCACACTCGGAGGTTATAGATATAACAAAGAGACATGACTCAATGCGTCTTCGAAGGCTTCCACAGACGAGAGGAGACACGAGCTGCTGCTATAGATCTGGAGGATGCATACAACATGATACCATTTGAATATCTCATGCATATGCTTCTCAAACTGGCGGTGCACCCCTTCCTCATTAGATGGATCGCCGCGGCACTATTTCAGAGGAAAGTGATACTCAGATGTGGAAGTTGGTCTTCCGAGCCAACATCCATTTGTCCTCGGCTGCCACAAGGCTTACCATTGTCACCAGTTCTATTTAACGTGTACACAATAACGATCACGGAACAACAGCTGGATGGGAGGGGAAGAACTATGACTTTTGCTGATGATATTCTGGTATATCGACAGGGAAGAGACATATGGGGAATCGCCTCCACAATGCAAGACGAACTCGATAGCATTTCGTCCTGGTGTGGGATTGCAGGTGCCTTGGTTAATCCTAATAAAGCATCAGTTTCATGGTTCTCCCTTAACAATCATATCGGTAATACGACCACACCGGTAGTACGAATGGGAGCTGATGAGGTGACCAGGGACAGGGTGATGACGTACTTCGGAGTTAAGTTTTATCGCAGCATGTGTTTTCGGGACCACGTCGACCATGTGATAAAATCCCACAAAGGATTAGCCGCCTTGAAGGTCATGGCAGCTGCCAACATCGAGCAGAGGCTACTTACTCTTCTGTTCCAGGGACTAGTCCTCGCACCAATCGAGTATGCCCTGGCCATTCTTACTGTCAGTACGACTCAAATTGATAGGCTGGAGAAAATACAAAATGAAGCCATGCACATTATCTTGGGATGTACGAGGGACACTCCCTGTTTAGCAATGCGGTACCTTCTTGACTTTCCAACCATGGATGACAGAATCAAGATCTGGAGAGCACGAGCATACCTGAAGATTAGTACAGATACAGAGCATCCATTGCACCACGAGCTCAACACAGGGGAAGGTGCCAGGCTAAAAAGAGGCAAATCATTGGCGGGCCGAGCAGAAGATGTCATCAAACAGGTCTGTGGGCTTACCAATATCAACGTTGGCAAGGAGTGGATACCGGTGCCTACGTCATTCAAGGGGATATTCTCGTGTATTGTCACACTCGACAGGAAAAGTAGGGAACAGAACCCGGTCGTGGTTAATGCTGAGGTCAACGGTCTCATCTGCGCTAACACCGATGAGAAAGATGCAGTCATTTATACAGACGGATCTGTAAGACGACACGAAAGGAGTGAATGGGCATATACAGCACGCTCGGCAGGCAGAATAGTCAAAGAAGACAGTGGTGCATACGTCATGACCACGAGTAGCATGACAATGGAGGTGATGGCAGTGACCAAGGCATTCAAATGGTTAGAGTCACAAGACTACACCCACGCATGTATACTGAGTGATTCGATGAGCATGATTAAAAAGGTGGAGGCGGGCTCTGTACGCATGCAATGGGTAGAGTCATTGCAGAAATCCAAAATACGTAAGGTCACCTTTGTCTATGTCCTTGGACATGCGGGAGTACGGGGAAATGAATGAGCGGACAGGTTGGCTAGCTGCGCTGGCGTTGAGGACGGGCAACCAATGGATCGGGCGGACATCATCAATGCCCTCCGAGATGTGGAAGAGCACAAGACTTCGACAAACACAGATCCACGTCACTTCTTCGGATGATGAAATGGGAGTTAAGATGGGCACGGCCAGAAATGAGACACTTGGTGGCCGTGTAAGAAGACTTATCAACCAACACGGAACTGGAGTCGTCAGTCGCTGGACACTGAGGGAATTGCTGAGGAGGGGATCTGAGCACCTATGGACATGTTCGGAGTGCAATGATGATGACCCGCAAATAACTCAATAACCCATTCGTTGCTAGATCTTGAAAAAAGAGACAAAGGTAACCATATAACATCTATAGTTGTGTTTGAAAGTAAACTTCTCATTTATTAACAAGTATAAAGTCAAAGAGACAAAACATTACCTTTTTTTATGTTTCCAATTTCCTCATCTAAAGATCATGTACCCAATTTAAAGCTGGGAAAACTGCAGAGTATAAAGTGGGCTGTAAAAGGTATTTATTTGAAGACCACATCCATGAACGCATGTTGTGAACTCTTATATTAAACGACATCACTTCTAAGTGAGGCACAACACGAGAATATTGATGCCAGAAATAAGTGGAAACGGCAGACTTCAGCCTTGACCGCCTCCCACATGACCGCAACGTTGCCAGGACGTTGGACGTTATCAGGCAGTCAGGCCCACATTGTTATTACATCCTGAGTTAACAGACATCAATTTACAGACATCAATTTCTCGGCCAACGTTCCAATTAAAGATCCTCGTCGAACGCAGGCCTCAATACTCTCGTCGGCCATAAACAAGAATAAGCAAACACAGTTTTAATGGATGTGTCATCATCATGTGCCACGCAGACTGACAGAATCATATTTGTTTACAAAATACTGTCTATGATTTCAAATAACTATTTGTATGTACACTATTTTTTTATATTTACAACACACTACCTATATTGATATCGTTACATCTACAATCAAAACATCCTAGCTAATGTGCTAATGTGTTTATCTACATTTGATGTGATAAATCACTTCCAAATGTGTCATGTTTGTAACATCATAGCTGTGCTTGGTGTTCAACGTCAACCTGATAACACTTCCATGTAGAAGAATTTCAATAACATTATTATCATTATTATCATCAAGTAATGAGATGTAATGTGGTAGGTGATCATGTCTCTCCACAACTTCCTGTCTCTACAGTTGTTCATATTTATTGTTGTTGAACCTTTACCCAGATCTTCTGTTCAACTTTCAGGTAAAGATTGTTGAACTTTCTGTTCAACTCTCTCTGTCTCTCTCTGTCTCTCTCTGTCTCCCTCTGTCTCTCTCTGTCTCTCTCTGTCTCTCTCTGTCTCTCTCTTTCTCCCAATATCTTCGTTTCTATAACTCCATCCCTATACCTTCATCCATATAAATTCTTCTTAATACCTCCATCGCTATACCTTCATCCATATAAATTCTTCTTAGTACCTCCATCCCTATACCTTCATCCATATAAATTCTTCTTAATACCTCCATCCCTATACCTTCATCCATATAAATTCTTCTTAATACCTCCATCCCTATACCTTCATCCATATAAATTCTTCTTAATACCTCCATCCCTATACCTTCATCCATATAAATTCTTCTTAATACCTCCATCCCTATACCTTCATCCATATAAATTCTTCTTAATACCTCCATCCCTATACCTTCATCCATATAAATTCTTCTTAATACCTCCATCCCTATACCTTCATCCATATAAATTCTTCTTAATACCTCCATCCCTATACCTTCATCCATATAAATTCTTCTTAATACCTCCATCCCTATACCTTCATCCATATAAATTCTTCTTAATACCTCCATCCCTATACCTTCATCCATATAAATTCTTCTTAATACCTCCATCCCTATACCTTCATCCATATAAATTCTTCTTAATACCTCCATCCCTATACCTTCATCCATATAAATTCTTCTTAATACCTCCATCCCTATACCTTCATCCATATAAATTCTTCTTAATACCTCCATCCCTATACCTTCATCCATATAAATTCTTCTTAATACCTCCATCGCTATACCTTCATCCATATAAATTCTTCTTAATACCTCCATCCCTATACCTTCATCCATATAAATTCTTCTTAATACCTCCATCCCTATACCTTCATCCATATAAATTCTTCTTAATACCTCCATCCCTATACCTTCATCCATATAAATTCTTCTTAATACCTCCATCCCTATACCTTCATCCCCATACCCCAATCACTATAGCTTCGTCTCTATACCTTTATCTCTAAACCTTTATCACTATAACTTCATCTCTATACTCTAATTTCTATTTAATCTCTATAACTTCATTTGTATACCTTTATCTCTATATACTTTCATCTCTATACCTTATTCCAAACACCTTAATCTCTATAACTTCATCTATATATTTTCATCCAAATACCTTCACTTCTATACCATCATCTATATAAATTCATCTCTATAACTTTATCTCCATAACTTGATCTCTGTAACTTCATACCAATAACTTCATCTTTATAACGTTATACCAATAACTTCATCTCTATAACTTCATCTTTATAACTTCATGCCAATACCTTCATCTCTATAACTTCATCTCTATAACTTCATGCCAATACCTTCATCTCTATATATTCATCTACCTACCTTCATCTCTATAACTTCATCTCTAAGCCATCATCTATCTACTTTCATATCTATAACTTCATCTCTAAACCATCATCTATCTACTTTCATCTCTATAACTTCATCTCTAAACCATCATCTATCTACTTTCATCTCTATACCTTCATCTCTATAACTTTATCTGTATACCAACAATGTCTATACCAGAATGTCTGTTGCATCTTGCATTAAGGTGAAGGTTCTTAATAAATTCCCCCAAATTTGAAATGTGTTTGTTACTTGTTGTCCACTGCTATGTGTTTGTTACTTGTTGTCCACTGCTATGTGTTTGTTACTTGTTGTCCACTGCTATGTGTTTGTTACTTGTTGTCCACTGCTATGTGTTTGTTACTTGTTGTCCACTGTGAGTCCTGTCATTTCTTTAGATAACCCGCATGTTAGAAACATTTTCCAAGCTCGCACTTACTTATCCACAATGTTCTCAGACTGTTTTGCTGCAGTTTTTCTTCCATTTGCCATCTAATTCCTCTCATGACAATTACACTCATCCGCCACATTGGTGATATGATTATTGTGTTATTGTAGTCCGTGTGAGAGCAGTTTAATTTCTGTTTAACAAACCAAAAATACAAATTAATTGGATCATTTGATTAGCTCCCCTTGCAGAAAGGGCCATTAAAAACTGTTGACAATAAACAGTTAACTCTTATACACGTTCAAACATCTTCAGTTTTGTCCCGTCGCATACGATTATCCCCCTTGTCTCATTCTCCAACCCCTGGTATTCGTTTGTTGTGTTATCTCCCTGATAATTGTCTCGATGTTTATTCTGCCTACTTTGTGCTGCACTTTGAGCTCATTCTCTCGTTGACACGTTTCCTTTGATTTCTGAACGCTTGTTTACTTTATCAATAACTGATTATTCACAATTAACTTGTATCCCTGCATCTCAATTATTCACTGAAATACATTGCACCTTTATCAGTGTCCATATCTCTGATAACATTATCCACTACTTGATCTGTTTCAACGGATAAACTCTTCAACTTGTTCCCATAAATGTATGATATGTGATTTACTTTATGATATTTCAGACTCGTTGCACGTTTCTATACAGTTTTTCATTCACTGAATATTTGTTGTAAGAGTTTTCATTCACTAAATATTTATTGTAAGAGTTTTCATTCACTAAATATTTATTGTAAGAGTTTTCATTCACTAAATATTTATTGTAAGAGTTTTCATTCACTGAATATTTATTGTAAGAGTTTTCATTCACTAAATATTTATTGTAAGAGTTTTCATTCACTAAATATTTATTGTAAGAGTTTTCATTCACTAAATATTTATTGTAAGAGTTTTCATTCACTGAATATTTATTGTAAGAGTTTTCATTCACTAAATATTTATTGTAAGAGTTTTCATTCACTGAATATTTATTGTAAGAGTTTTCATTCACCGAACGTTTACACTACTAGTTTTAAATGTAAACTACTGATTTTCGGTCAATGAATGTTTACTATACGAGTTTTAGTTGACTGAATGTTTACTAGTTGAATATTTACAACACGCAGGTTTCTACCATATCATTTCCCAAATGCCACAGCCAACAATTAAGCAGTTGATTCCTTACTTTCCTGTCTCTTATAATCTTCTCTGGTGTTCCTTATCTTTGTCTGAGGTCTTTGTCTCCATGTATTTCTGGATCAACGATGTCCCCTCTTGCCCCGCTGGTAATTTTTGATTATTTTCTTCTTGACTGACTCACTTAAGTGGCGAAACCTGAATTATAAAACTTGTAAAGTCAACCTCACACTCTCTATATAATCACTACTGAGTCCTGTCACCGTTTCAAATTTTACAAATGTTATTCTAGTAGACAGGCCAGGAGAGGAAGGGAGACCACTTGTTGAAACTCACCACTCTCCCTTTCATTTCACTCTCCTTTCTGTCTTCCATTCTCCAACAGTAATAATATTTATACATAGTCGTTTGTTAATGTAATTTAAGTAAATGTTTGCAATGGCATCTGACCTTCGACATTTTCATTGTTTTGAGATCTGGCCCTCAGAAAATAAAAGGTTGCCTCCTCCTGGTCTATACTGTCAAGAGCCTTGTCGCTGTCTATAAGTCAAACAAGAGTTCGATTAACTTGCAAGAGCGAGGCTACCAGATTTGACTTGCCTTATGATACTACCACTTTGTTAAAAGCAGTTAATTCCTTTTCTGTACATCAGCTGCGTCTTTAATCTAGGGACAGGCAAATAGTTTCAGAGCTGCGGTAAAGCTGGTAGCAAGTGCTGGGCTGTTGTATACAGTCCTAGAAAGTATAGTGATAGTTTCACAAAAATATGGACAATACGAAATATTGACGTTTCGGCCACGCGCCTTCTGTCCGTTTGTCGTGTCTTTGTTTTCTGAAAAAGGCTTCTATTCCGAAACGCTACTTTAATGTATTTAGGATGGTCCCGTAGATAATTTTTGCGGGGATAGAAGAAAGCTAATAACCCGAATGATGTTTTGTCCTCTGTCGAGTTTAGGCTACCAACTAATCAACCAGGGATATTAACCAACCAGGGATACTAATCAACCAGGGATATGTTCTAAATCTGTTCAAAAAGCGATCTTGAGATCTTCTCACCGCTTGAGCTCCGTTATCAGACAAACAACTAGTTGATGTACCACGTGATCGATTGCAATAACCAATTGTGTCTGCGCCGGGTCTAGTGGATCAGACAGGGTTCAGGGTCACTTTTGTGTATTGTTAAGTTCGTTATGTTGGAGTGACCACCTCAGTTCACATAAAGTCCAAACAACGTTTGTGCTGGGGTTAGTAGGACGACATCCATTAAAAATGAGATTGCTAGGACCGATAACTGTGCGATGGTAGCCCCTCTGTAATTTGATTCCGGACAGAACACATGTGTCAGGTCCCACCCACTTAACAGAACTGCCATTTCGCTCAAGACTCTTCCTGCCAAGAGGGAACGAATGTCTTCAGCGGGGCCAGTTTGTTGTCATTCTTTTCTTCTTTGACGTGAAGTGATTTAAACAAAACAAAAAATCGACATTACTACACTTCGGTCAATCCAATAGGTGCAGAGCCCCATTCAGTAGAGAAGCAAAGAGCTTTTGCACTGATGACAGGGCGAATTGAACGAAAAATAGAAAAAATGGTATGGTCAAAGCTTTACGTGATTGATAGACGACACAGATTTGAACGACGTTTCGGCTCAATAGGTCTTCAGCAGGAACAAACAACACGCACACAGATATGTAAGTAAATAAAACCAATCCTACATAGCTAACTAGTAACGAAACATAGAAAACAAAATAATCGAAACTGGTTTAAAAAAAAGAAAAATGTTTTCCCTGTGTCGTGGGCCGTGGTCAGAATGGGAAAGAGAAAGTCACACGGGTGTAGCTGTAATTATACCCTGCTGGTCAGGACTGTGTGAAGGGTTCTAGAAATACACGAGCGAGTGGAACGCTGTCTAGGTTACCTCGACTGCAAATAAACTGACAATGTCTAAAAGTATCTAAGGGCCCATAAATACACAGATGCGTGTATACATATATATACACGTACAAACAGACATCCACATACCTATATATATATATATCTACATATATGTATAAAAATATATATAACAATACCAATACACATGAACACATACATACATGTGCACACCCATACGGGAACAATTATATGTGTAGAAATGTGCGCATAGCACCCACATAACTAGAAGAGTACACACCGAGGTCAGTGTGCAAACACAAAGGAGAAAGTATAGAACAGTAGAATAATAGGTACTCAAAAGGCGGAAAGAGTGAGATGTCTGAGAATGGGGTACAATAAAAACATATGAGGGGTAAGTGGCACAGAAAAAAGGGGTATAGGAGAACACCGAAGTGTCTCTGTGGGGACTAGTGGAGGAGAACTATGAATGACATGGCATAGTGGATAGACTAAAGTGCCCAAACATGGGCAGCAGAGAAGGCTATGCAATAGGGAAGGAGCAACTGAAGGGAACTATGTGTACGAGTGTGATATATTCATGCCTCGTGGGGTCAGCGAGCCATACTGGACTATGAGGCGATTCTCCAAAGCGAACCGGCTGCGGTCGCCAGAGTGACAAAGGACTAATCCGCTAATCGTCTACCAGACTCGCCAATGTAAGTCATGTGGCATCGTTGGCATATGATGGCATAAATGATGTTACGGGACACACCTGTGAAGCCATGCTTGATCTCGAACCGTCCATTAGGGTATAAGACAGAGTCAATGGGGGAACACATAGGCACAGGTGGTACAGTTACGTCCATAAGGGACCGTACCCAAGTGTTGATGGTCGAAGCGAGGGAGATGGCTCCTATTATCTCCCAAATTCCTGTCACGTTTGAAGGCGATCATAGGGGGATCATTAAAAAGCAGACGAATAATGGGATCAGAGAGGAGAATGGAACGGTAGCGGTTGAGTATCTTCACAGCAGCTAAGTTGTGAGGATGATAGGTGAGAGTGAGTATAGTTCTCTCGGAGGGGGGTAGGGGCGGTTGGAAGGAGTGAGTGCCTCGGGACGAGAGATAAGGAGGACCAGCTTGAAGGCAGACTGGAGGATCGAGTCTGGATAAAGACGGCGGCTGAAGAAACCTACATAAGGTGAGCCTGTTGGAGGAAATCTTGGTCACCTTGGCAGATGCGGCGAAGACGCAATAACTGTGAGAACGCACTGTGCACTGACGACACCTGTGACTCGTTCGCTTCTTCTCAGTGTGTGCGAATGTCCCTCGTTTTGAGCTCGGTTCTCAATATCCGCGGCCCAAAAACTAGCAGCTGCAGTGTCATCACCAGGCGCGCGGCCAGTCTTATTGGGACCAGGGCACCCGCTCTGTCTTTATTCTACACGTTACATATATGTGCCTCTCTCATTCTTTACTTCTCTCTTCTGTATTATCTCACTGTATTTTTTGTTGTTGCTAGTTATCTGCTTCTCTGTCTGTCACTCACTTTCTGAATTACTATCTCTTTATATCTCTCTTTATCTCTCTATTCATAGCTCTCTGTTTAAATCTCTTTATATAACATCTTTCTATTTATATCTCTCTATTTATATCTCTCTATTTATTAAGTCTCTATTTATATTGCTCTATTTACATATCTCTATTTATATCTTTATATTTACGTTTATCTATGAGCCCCTCGATTTTCTGTCAGTCTCTATCTTTCTGCCTATAATGTGTCTCTCCGTAAAATCTTTCACATCTTATTTATTTTTTTGTCTTCCTGTGTCTCCCTTTTTTCTTCAACATTTATTCTTCCTTCTTCCACTCTTCTCTGTCTTCCTATCTCTCTCCTAATCTCTTCTCCTCACTATTACACCTTATTCTCTCTTATTTTCTCTCCATTTCTTCCTTCACCACAATAACTGGTGTCATAGAATTGACTACAATCAATTAGATCACATAATAAAAGATTGTGACATAGCTAGGGTCGGATAGTTTAGTAGTTACCCAAACGCAGAAGGTGATAGCAGTAACGGAATTGTAAGAGCTAGGGTCGGATAGTTTAGTAGTTACCCAAATGCAGAAGGTGATAGCAGTAACAGAATTGTAAAACAGTTACATAAATAACAGTAGCAAGGTTTGGCAATGGGAAATTATAGCTGTTATTGGAAAAGTTTGGGAATAGATGTTAACTTGACTTGACTGTCACATGTCCAGAAATTAAGTTGATAAACAAACTCGAGGGCAGGTTAAGCTTATGAGAGAGATGTCACTCTTAGGGTTCATGTTAGCATTATTTTTAAAACTCAGAGGTTAACTAAATGTCAAGAAGATGGAGTGTGGTAGTATCGTCTAAGTTTTCTTCTGAGTCATATCTTTATACTGGGAACTGCTACAGCATATTTGATGAGACAGAGTTGAGATATCTTCATAATTATGACACACAGATCACAACATGACCTACTAACAATGTCTGGGCCGTGGAATAATGTAGTCAATAATCACAGACTATGTAATTTTGCTTATACAAGTTTATTTGATGGTCGGTTGTACACCTGATGTATAGTGGAGTACCTCTAAAATTATAATTTCTAATTCTAAAATTAATGTTCTTGATCTGAATGTGGTTAACAAGAGGTTAACACCGATATCTATTTGAGGCATCTCTTGATACACATGTCTGTGACTTTTCTAATTCTATTTTTCAAAATATCACAACTCGTTTTGCTTAACACTTGATATTCTATATCTGTCTTACTTATTATTCAATGCTACACTTCATCTACTTACTATTGTTCTCTGAAGCACAACATTTCTAAATCTAACTTGAGATACTTCTCAGCTACTTCTTGACTTGTTTTTTTTTTTTGCAAAATTGACACAAGAGTCATCTAGAGTTGAACTTTGCATTCAACCACTGGTTGAGAGGTCAATAGACAGCGACTAAGCCAATAAATGATGGAAATGAGACAGGAGTATTTGATATCCAAAATTAGTAGAATTAGGAAGGAACAACCAGAAACATCAACTACATCAAGGAACATCCTAAAACACCGTGGGAGAGAAACACCGAAGGAGAGAAACACCTAGAGTTATAAACTCCAAGATGGAGAACAGCATCAATAAAGATATCAGTTAGAGAGATAGAGAGAGAGAGAGAGAGAGATAGAGAACAGCATCAATAAATATATAAGTTAGAGAGAGAGTAAGAGAAAAGCATCAATATAGATATAAGTTAGAGAGAGAGAGAGAGAGAGAGAGAGAGATAGAGAACAGCATCAATAAAGATATAAGTTAGAGAGAGAGAGAGAGATAGAGAGATAGAGAATAGCATCAATATAGATATAAGTTAGAAGAGAGAGAGATAGAGAACAGCATCAATAAAGAAATAAGTTAGAGAGAGAGAGAGAGAGATAGAGAACAGCATCAATATAGATATAAGTTAGAGAGAGAGAGAGGTAGAGAACAGCATCAATAAAGATATAAGTTAGAGAGATAGATAGAGAACAGCATCAATATAGATATAAGTTAGAGAGAGAGAGAGAGAGATAGAGAACAGCATCAATAAAGATATAAGTTAAGAGAGAGAGATATAGAGAAAAGCTTCAATATAGATATAAGTTAGAGAGAGAGAGAGATAGAGAAAAGCATAAATAAAGATATAAGTTAGAGAGAGAGAGAGATAGAGAACAGCATCAATAAAGATATAAGTTAGAGAGAGAGACAGATAGATAGAGAACAGCATCAATATAGATATAAGATAGAGAGAGAAATAGAGAACAGCATCAACATAGAAATAAGTTAGAGAGAGAGAAAGAGAACAGCATCAATAAAGAAATAAGTTAGAGAGATAGATAGAGAACAACATCAATATAGATATAAGTTAGAGAGATAGATAGAGAACAGCATCAATATAGATATGTTAGAGAGATAGATAGAGAACAGCATCAATATAGATATAAGTTAGAGAGATAGATAGAGAACAGCATCAATATAGATACATGTATAAGTTAGAAGAGAGATAGAGAACAGCATCAATATAGATATAAGTTAGAGACAGAGAGAGAGATAGAGAACAGCATCAATATAGATATAAGTTAGAGAGAGAGAGATAGAGAACAGCATCAATATAGATATAAGTTAGAGAGAGAGAGAGATAGAGAACAGCATCAATAGAGAAATAAGTTAGAGAGAGAGAGAGATAGAGAACAGCATCAATAAAGATATAAGTTAGAGAGAGAGAGAGAGATAGAGAACAGCATCAATAAAGATATAAGTTAGAGAGAGAGAGATAGAGAACAGCATCAATATATATATATATATATATATATATATATATATATATATATATATTAGTTAGAGAGAGATAGATAGAGAACATCATCAATAAAGAAATAGGTTAGAGAGAGAGAGAGAGAGAACAGCATCAATATAGATATAAGTTAGAGAGAGAGAAACAGAGAACAGCATCAATATATATATATATATATATATATATATATATATATATATATATTAGTTAGAGAGAGATAGATAGAGAACATCATCAATAAAGAAATAGGTTAGAGAGAGAGAGAGAGAGAGAACAGCATCAATATAGATATAAGTTAGAGAGAGAGAAACAGAGAACAGCATCAATATATATATATATATATATATATATATATATATATATATATATATATATTAGTTAGAGAGATAGATAGAGAACACCATCAATAAAGATATAAGTTAGAGAGATAGATAGAGAACAGCATCAATATAGATATAAGTTAGAGAGAGAGAGAGAGAGAGAGAGAGAGAAGAGCATCAATATAGTTATAAGTTAGAGAGATAGATAGGGAACAGCATCAATATAGATATAAGTTAGAGAGAGAGATAGAGAACAGCATCAATATAGATATAAGTTAGAGAGATAGATAGAGAACAGCATCAATAAAGATATAAGTTAGAGAGATAGAGAACATCATTAATATAGATATAAGTTAGAGAGATAGATAGAGAACAGCATCAATATAGATATAAGTTAGATAGATAGATAGAGAACAGCATCAATAAAGATATAAGTTAGAGAGATAGATAGAGAACAGCATCAATATAGATATAAGTTAGAGAGATAGATAGAGAACAGCATCAATATAGATATAATTTAGAGAGATAGATAGAGAACAGCATCAATAAAGATATAAGTTAGAGAGATAGATAGAGAACAGCATCAATATAGATATAAGTTAGAGAGAGAGAGAGAGAGAGAGAGAGAGAAGAGCATCAATATAGTTATAAGTTAGAGAGATAGATAGGGAACAGCATCAATATAGATATAAGTTAGAGAGATAGATAGAGAACAGCATCAATATAGATATAAGTTAGAGAGATAGATAGAGAACAGCATCAATATAGATATAAGTTAGAAGAGAGATAGATAGAGAACAGCATCAATATAGATATAACTTAGAGAGATAGATAAAGAACAGCATCAATATAGATATATGTTAGAGAGATAGATAGAGAACAGCATCAATATAGATATAAGTTAGAAGAGAGAGAGATAGAGAACAGCATCAATATAGATATAAGTTAGAAGAGAGATAGATAGAGAACAGGATTAATATAGATATAAGTTAGAGAGATACATAGAGAACAGCATCAATATAGATATAAGTTAGAAGAGAGAGAGATTGAGAACAGCATCAATATAGATATAAGTTAGAGAGATAGATAGATAGATAGATAGAGAACAGCATCAATATAGATATAAGTTAGAAGAGAGAGAGATAGAGAACAGCATTAATATAGATATAAGTTAGAGAGAGAGATAGAGAACAGCATCAATATAGATATAAGTTAGAGAGAGAGAGAGAGAGAGATAGAGAACATCATCAATATAGATATAAGTTAGAGAGAGAGAGATTGAGAACAGCATCAATATAGATTTAAGTTAGAGAGAGAGAAATAGAGAACAGCATCAATATAGATATAAGTTAGAGAGAGAGAAATAGAGAACAGCATCAATATAGATATACGTTAGAGAGATAGATAGAGAACAGCATCAATAAAGATATAAGTTAGAGAGATAGATAGAGAACAGCATCAATATAGATATAAGTTAGAGAGATAGATAGAGAACAGCATCAATATAGATATAAGTTAGAGAGATAGATAGAGAACAGCATCAATAAAGATATAAGTTAGAGAGATAGATAGAGAACAGCATCAATATAGATATAAGTTAGAGAGAGAGAGAGAGAGAGAGAGAGAGAGAGAGAGAGCATCAATATAGTTATAAGTTAGAGAAATAGATAGGGAACAGCATCAATATAGATATAAGTTAGAGAGGGAGATAGAGAACAGCATCAATATAGATATAAGTTAGAGAGATAGATAGAGAACAGCATCAATATAGATATAAGTTAGAAGAGAGATAGATAGAGAACAGCATCAATATAGATATAACTTAGAGAGATAGATAAAGAACAGCATCAATATAGATATATGTTAGAGAGATAGATAGAGAACAGCATCAATATAGATATAAGTTAGAAGAGAGAGAGATAGAGAACAGCATCAATATAGATATAAGTTAGAAGAGAGAGAGATAGAGAACAGCATCAATATAGATATAAGTTAGAAGACAGAGAGAGATAGAGAACAGCAACAATATATATATAAGTTAGAAGAGAGATAGATAGAGAACAGCATCAATATAGATATAAGTTAGAAGAGAGAGATAGAGAACAGCATCAATATAGATATAAGTTAGAAGAGAGAGAGATAGAGAACAGCATCAATATAGATATAAGTTAGAAGAGAGATAGATAGAGAACAGGATTAATATAGATATAAGTTAGAGAGATAGATAGAGAACAGCATCAATATAGATATAAGTTAGAAGAGAGAGAGATTGAGAACAGCATCAATATAGATATAAGTTAGAGAGAGAGATAGAGAACAGCATCAATATAGATATAAGTTAGAGAGAGAGAGATATAGATAGATAGAGAACAGCATCAATATAGATATAAGTTAGAAGAGAGAGAGATAGATAGATAGAGAACAGCATCAATATAGATATAAGTTAGAAGAGAGAGAGATAGAGAACAGCATTAATATAGATATAAGTTAGAGAGAGAGAGATCAGAGAGACAGCATCAATATAGATTTAACTTAGAGAGAGAGAAATAGAAAACAGCATCAATATAGATATAAGTTAGAGAGAGAGAAATAGAGAACAGCATCAATATAGATATACGTTAGAGAGATAGATAGAGAACAGCATCAATAAAGATATAAGTTAGAGAGATAGATAGAGAACAGCATCAATATAGATATAAGTTAGAGAGATAGATAGAGAACAGCATCAATATAGATATAAGTTAAAGAGATAGATAGAGAACAGCATCAATAAAGATATAAGTTAGAGAGATAGATAGAGAACAGCATCAATATAGATAAAAGTTAGAGAGATAGATAGAGAACAGCATCAATATAGATAAAAGTTAGAGAGATAGATAGAGAACAGCATCAATATAGATAAAAGTTAGAGAGATTCACGTAGTGAACGTGAAGTTAGACCAGACATAGTTTAGTTGAGAAGTGTTTCAAGTTAGACCAGACATAGTTTAGTTGAGAAGTGTTTCAAGTTAGTCCAGACATAGTTTAGTTGAGAAGTGTTTCAGGTTAGATTGAGAAGTTTTGTGCTCCAGAGAACAATAGTAAGTAGATTAAAAGTAACATAGAATAAGTCAAGACATAGATATAGAATAACGAGTGTAAAACAAGACGAGTTGTAATATTTTGAAAGATAGAATAAAAGATAGAATTATAAATATCTATATATATATATTAGGAAATGCCGCAAATACATATCGGTGTTAACCTCTTGAGCGCATCCAGATCTAGAACATTAATTTTACAATTGAAATTTATAATTTTAGATGTACTCCACTATACATCAGGTGTACAACCGACCATCAAATAAACTCGTATAAGTAAAACGTCAAAGTCTGTGATTATTGACTACATAAACCCATGTCCAGACATTGTTAGTACGTTGTGTTGTGATCTATATGTCATAATTATGAACATATCTCAACTCCCGTCTCTGTATCATAAAAGAATTAGTAGCAGTTCCCAGTCTAAAGAATTGACTCAGGAGAAAACTAAGTCGATGCTAGCACAGTGGCGGATCTCAACAAGGTCTAAACAAAGGGAAACAAGAAAATGTCTAATGACAGGCTGTAGGTAATATAGAGCAACATAGCAACGGTAATATAGAGCAACATAGCAACGGTAATAAATGCGTTGTAATCTGGACAGAAGAAATGCAGTCAGACAGAAGTTCAGATTTAACAACAAGACAGTACTCGCAGTCAAAAATAAACTCTCGTAGATTGCAAGGAAAACTAGCATTAATCTGTGTTGTAGCCTCCAAGGAAATCATAAACGAGTCAACTATGAAGATTATTCGGTTGTTCTTCCATGTTTCCCTACTTCTGTTTCTGACGATGTTCACACGTTAACTATCGGTGAATGCCTTGTATCCCTAGTTACGATGTTCACACGTTAACTATCGGTGAATGCCTTGTATCCCTAGTTACGAAGTTCACACGTTAACTATCGGTGAATGCCTTGTATCCCTAGTTACGATGTTCACACGTTAACTATCGGTGAATGCCTTGTATCCCAAGTTTACGTCAACCCGCATATTTACACCTTCATTTCCGTGCCAGGTCACGCGGGTATAAGAGGTAATGAATGTGCTAACAGACTTGCCAGTTTGGCTGATGTCGAGTGCGGAAGGGGAATGGATAGCTTTGCCATTCTGAATGCCTTCAGGGACGCTGACCATGAAAAGGGAATCAGAAAATGACTGAATCTGCAGCCATGAACAAATGTCATGAATATCATGTCAAGGTTGGAGATGTCAGACGAGAGCACCACGCAGGAAACCAAAGAACACTAGTCAACCAACACAACACCGGTGACGTTAGTCGCTGCACGTTGGTGGATATACTTTGAAAGATATCTGAGCACTTATGGGCTTGTTTGATGAGGATGACCTGTCGACTAAACTAAACTAAACTAAACTAAACTAAACTAAACTAAACTAAACTAAACTAAACTAAACTAAACTAAACTAAACTAAACTAAACTAAACTAACAGAATGGTCTTGGCAAGATCTGCGGACCTCGTGACGTGTCAATTATCTAACCATGAAGCGGTTTCACACGATAGCAAAGTTGTCTACCTTGCTGACGTCAGGTGTCAGCAGATGCTGATGTCATGTACCCTCAATAGGGAGGTGGAATGGAATCGGGTTGCAACTATCATCATTATGTATCTAGTAATAAATAGGTCTAACATTTTAAGCAGTATGTAGCCAGTAATAAATCGGTCTAACATTTTAAGCAGTATGTAGCCAGTAATAAATCGGTCTAACATTTTAAGCAGTATGTAGCCAGTAATAAATCGGTCTAACATTTTAAGCAGTATGTAGCCAGTAATAAATCGGTCTAACATTTTAAGCAGTATGTAGCCAGGACAGGAGCAAGGATTGTTGGTTGCTTAGGACATAAGCAAGGATTGTTGGTTGCTTAGTACAGGAGCAAGGATTATTGGTTGCTTAGGACAGGAGCAAGGATAGTTGGTTCCTTAGGACAGGAGCAAGGATTGTTGGTTGTTTAGGGCAGGAGCAAGGATTGTTGGTTGCTTAGGACAGGAGCAAGGATTGTTGGTTGCTTAGGACAGGAGCAAGGATTGTTGGTTGCTTAGGACAGAAGCAAGGATTGTTGGTTGCTTAGGACAGAAGCAAGGATTGTTGGTTGCTTAGGACAGGAGCAAGGATTGTTGGTTGCCTAGGACAGGAGCAAGGATTGTTGGTTGCCTAGGACAGGAGCAAGGATTGTTGGTTGCCTAGGACAGGAGCAAGGATTGTTGGTTGCCTAGGACAGGAGCAAGGATTGTTGGCTGCCTAGGACAGAAGCAAGGATTGTTGGTTGCCTAGGACAGGAGCAAGGATTGTTGGTTGCCTAGGACAGGAGCAAGGATTGTTGGTTGCTTAGGACAGAAGCAAGGATTGTTGGTTGCCTAGGACAGGAGCAAGGATTGTTGGTTGCCTAGGACAGGAGCAAGGATTGTTGGTTGCCTAGGACAGAAGCAAGGATTGTTGGTTGCCTAGGACAGGAGCAAGGATTGTTGGTTGCCTAGGACAGGAGCAAGGATTGTTGGTTGCCTAGGACAGGAGCAAGGATTGTTGGTTGCTTAGGACAGGAGCAAGGTTTGTTGGTTGCCTAGGACAGGAGCAAGGATTGTTGGTTGCCTAGGACAGGAGCAAGGATTGTTGGTTGCCTAGGACAGGAGCAAGGATTGTTGGTTGCCTAGGACAGGAGCAAGGATTGTTGGTTGCCTAGGACAGGAGCAAGGATTGTTGGTTGCCTAGGACAGGAGCAAGGATTGTTGGCTGCCTAGGACAGAAGCAAGGATTGTTGGTTGCCTAGGACAGGAGCAAGGATTGTTGGTTGCCTAGGACAGGAGCAAGGATTGTTGGTTGCCTAGGACAGGAGCAAGGATTGTTGGTTGCCTAGGACAGGAGCAAGGATTGTTGGTTGCCTAGGACAGGAGCAAGGATTGTTGGTTGCCTAGGACAGGAGCAAGGATTGTTGGTTGCCTAGGACAGGAGCAAGGATTGTTGGTTGCCTAGGACAGGAGCAAGGATTGTTGGTTGCCTAGGACAGGAGCAAGGATTGTTGGTTGCCTAGGACAGAAGCAAGGATTGTTGGTTGCCTAGGACAGGAGCAAGGATTGTTGGTTGCCTAGGACAGGAGCAAGGATTGTTGGTTGCCTAGGACAGGAGCAAGGATAGTTGGTTCCTTAGGACAGGAGCAAGGATTGTTGGTTGTTTAGGGCAGGAGCAAGGATTGTTGGTTGCTTAGGACAGGAGCAAGGATTGTTGGTTGCTTAGGACAGGAGCAAGGATTGTTGGTTGCCTAGGACAGGAGCAAGGATTGTTGGTTGCCTAGGACAGGAGCAAGGATTGTTGGTTGCCTAGGACAGGAGCAAGGATTGTTGGTTGCCTAGGACAGGAGCAAGGATTGTTGGCTGCCTAGGACAGAAGCAAGGATTGTTGGTTGCCTAGGACAGGAGCAAGGATTGTTGGTTGCCTAGGACAGGAGCAAGGATTGTTGGTTGCCTAGGACAGGAGCAAGGATTGTTGGTTGCCTAGGACAGGAGCAAGGATTGTTGGTTGCCTAGGACAGGAGCAAGGATTGTTGGTTGCCTAGGACAGGAGCAAGGATTGTTGGTTGCCTAGGACAGGAGCAAGGATTGTTGGTTGCCTAGGACAGGAGCAAGGATTGTTGGTTGCCTAGGACAGGAGCAAGGATTGTTGGTTGCCTAGGACAGAAGCAAGGATTGTTGGTTGCCTAGGACAGGAGCAAGGATTGTTGGTTGCCTAGGACAGGAGCAAGGATTGTTGGTTGCCTAGGACAGGAGCAAGGATTGAACGATGAACCAGACTTCACATCGACGGAAGCGACGAAAACAAGACTCATCTAGAACAATTGTATCTGTGCCTGCTAGTTGTGTAAAGTGTGTATTTGTTGTGTCTAATCTACGTTTTGTAGCATGTGTAAATTATGTATTTGTTAGTTCTAACATATTTAACAAATGGTGTGTAAATTGTGTAGTTGGTAATTCTAACATATTTAACAAATGGTGTGTAAATGCTGTGTCGAGCAAGTGTTTTATATCGTGGGGCCGTGTATTTGATTCGCCTATGGTCACAAGTCGTGTCTAAAATGTTTCTCACTCTAATTGTCTAGTGTGTGTCTATCTTTGAGTTTATCAATCAGAACTTCCTTTCAAGTTATTTGGCAAATGAGTAATTTAGATCGATGAGTTAACATCGTGGGGACTTCACCTTCTGGTTAAGAATATTTGACTTGGTTATTTCAGGGTCGAGAACTGATCGAACGTCCTGTAAGAAATGCCAGGGAGATAATCATGCCAATCAGAATGACTTCAGTGAATAATAGACGTGATAATTGGTACGGATCTCGGGCGTGGGATGGTATGCTGTTTGAGCTACGATATGATCAGACGTTTGTGAATAGCAGGGACATTGTCTTTGGGTAGTGACCGCTATCATTAAAGACCAACATTATGAGAATTATTGCAGTTGGCAATAACCAAATAAAACTAGGAGAAATACCTCTACTAGACGTACAATCTTACTTATATCTGGACAGTAATATAGATAAAGAGGGAGGAAAAGAAAATGATACCAAAATAATGATATCAAAAGCAAGAGGAGCTTTCATTGCACTGGGAAACATATGGAAATCAGAAGAAATTAGGTTAAATACAAAAATAAAAATGTTCAACTCAAATGTTAAGGCGGTCCTATTACGTGGCTGTGAAACATGGAGAACAACAAAATTGACAATCACGAAGATACAGACTTTCATTAATGGATGCTTACGCAGAATAAAAGGATGGAAATGGCAGGACAAAATCACTAACATAGAATTATGGAAATGTACCAGTCAAACACCAGTGGATAAAGAGATACAGCAAAGACGATGGCGCTGGATAGGACAAACACTACTGAAGCCAACTTAGAGTATTACACAACAGGCCCTTTTTTGGAATCCCCAGGGGAAAAGACAAAGAGGAAGACCAAGGAATTCTTGGAGAAGACAGATAGAAGCAGAGATGAAAATGATGGGAAAGACATGGAATGATCCAAACAGAACGACTTGGAAAGTGTTTGTTGAAGACCTATGCTCCACTGGGAGCTAAAAAGGTAGAAGAAGAAGTGACCGCTATCAGGGTTATCGAATACTCTTTTGTCTTGATGATAATGTAATCATGTCAGGAGTAAGACAAGACTGCGTTCTCTGGCCACTGCTGTAACCTGTACAGACAAGGTCACCGAAACAAATAATAGAATCAAGGGCGATGATCAAAAGAACATCAATGGATTACTTTGTGCTGATGACTTATCAATAGATACAAGAAAAAGAGTTCGGAAATGTTATGTAGAGCCAGTCTTAACATATGGATGTGAATCATGGAGAATAGATCAACAGACAAGAAAATCACTGGAGGCTGCAAAAATGTGGTTTTACAGAAGAATGTTGAGAATACCATGGACAGCTAAGAAGAGTAATGAAAACGTCATGAAAGAAGCCAAAGCAAAGAGATAACTAATTTGCAATATTAGGAAGAAACAATCATAATTGTTGGCCATGTAATGAGAAGGGAACAGCTGGAATATATTGTAACAACTGGAAAAACTGAGGGACGAAGAGATAGAGGGAAGCAATGGGAAAAGATACCAGACAGCTTAAGAGAATGGCTTGGCAGAAGGTCAACAACAGAAATGAAAAATAACTGTCGTGATCGAGAGTTGTTGAGAGACATGATCACCTACACCAGCAGGCCCGGTACTTGATGATGATGACTAATGCCTGATATATGCGATGAAAAATATCTTCAACAACATACAACAGACCTCAATGACATATGCAATTAATACAATATGAAAATGAACATAGCCAAAACAGAAATAATGAAAGTAAACAAGGAAAGAGACTATTTAAATATCAAAATAAATGACAATCAAATAAAGTAGTTAACAAATTCCAATATTTGGGTAGTGTGTTCATGGAAGTTGTAAATATAAACAGAGGAATGGAAACAAGAGTGCAGAAAGGGAACATTATTAACTAGCAACTGACTCCACTCTTAAACATCCAAGTATTTCAATGACAGATAAGAGAGAAATGATAAATAGCATCTTCACACCAACATCATGCTACCAGTGTCAAACATGGACATTGAACAAAGCCCAAAAACAGAAAATCACGACATCCGATATGAGGTGCTTGAGGAAAATAGCAAACAACACAAGGGCAGATAATCAGATGTTGAAATTATGTCTGGGATATACGAACTACAATGTAATAGTGTGGGAACTAGAATGAAACCATGTATGGGATATATGAACTACAATGTAATAGTGTGGGAACTAGAATGAAACCATGTATGGGATATATGAACTACAATGTAATAGTGTGGGAACTAGAATGAAACCATGTATGGGATATATGAACTACAATGTAATAGTGTGGGAACTAGAATGAAACCATGTATGGGATATATGAACTACAATGTAATAGTGTGGGAACTAGAATGAAACCATGTATGGGATATATGAACTACAATGTAATAGTGTGGGAACTAGAATGAAACCAGACCAAATGCCATCAAGAGCATTCTAAAAACATAAAAACAGAAGGTAAGAGGAAGACCAAGGAAAAGATGGATAGATGGAATAAAAAAAGCATATGCAAAGACGAAAACATTTACATTTTAACAATACGCACTTACACAAAAGAAGGACGTTCCATTTTTGAAAAGTTGGAATCAAACAACAAGCAACCAAATATCTAGAGATACCATAGTATACTGACAACAAGCTCCTTTCTCTCCGACGCGGCGTCAGCACTCAGATAAAAGAAGAGAAAAGGAATAAGGTAATGTCGTCAAGATCATTGTTTCACATCAGGCAGGACATTTCTGGAATATACAGAGACAACAGTGTTTTCTGTGGATAAAGTAAAGCAACATTAAAGGCAGTAGTCTTAATAGAGCAGAGAAATAAATGTCGTACAAAAAACAAGACTTTCCGAAATGATTAATGAAAGTACATGGGGGAGTGTTTGAACAGATCACGGAATTGAAGTAGCAGGTGTGCCATTTCTTATGGTGTTTGTGAAGTAGCAGAAGTGTCATTTCTAATGGTGTTTGTGAAGTAGCAGAAGTGCCATTTATTATGGTGTTTGTGAAGTAACAGAAGTGCCATTTCTTATGGTGTTTGTGAAGTAGCACTGGTGTTGTTAGAATATATCAAAGTAAGGCAACATCTCATTGTAAAGTAACATCTCAAATTAAGGTAACATCTCAAATTAAGACAACATCTCATAGTAAAGTAATATCTCAAAGTAAGGCAACATCTCAAAGTAAGATAATATCTCATAGTAAAGTAACATCTCAAAGTAAGGCAGCATCTCAAATTAAGACAATATCTCATAGTAAAGTAACATCTCAAATTAAGGTAACATCTCAAAGTAAGGCAACATCTCAAAGTAAGGCAACATCTCAAAGTAAGGCAACATCTCAAAGTAAGGCAACATCTCAAAGTAAGGCAACATCTCATATTAAAGTAACATCTCAAATTAAAGTAACATCTCAAATTAAGACAACATCTTATAGTAAAGTAACATCTCAAAGTAAGGCAACATCTCAAAGTAAGGCAACATCTCAAAGTAAGGCAACATCGCATAGTAAAGTAACATCTCAAAGTAAGGTAACTTCTCAAAGTAAGACAACTTCCCATAGTAAAGTAATATCTCAAAGTAAGGTAACATCTTAAAGTAAGGCAACGTCTCTAAGAAAAACAATATCTCAAATTAAGAAAACATCTTATAGTAAAGTAACATCTCAAAGTAAGGCAACATCTCATAGTAAAGTAACATCTCATAGTAAGGTAACATCTCAAAATAAGATAACATCGCATAGTAAAGTAACATCTCTAAGTAAGGTAACATCTTAAAGTAAGGCAACATCTTTAAGAAAAACAACATCTCAAAGTAAAGTAACATCTCAAAATTAGACAACATCTCAAAGTAAAGTACCATCTCATAGTAAGGCAGCATCTCAAAGTAAGACAACATCTCATAGTAAAGTACCATCTCAAAGTAAGGCAACATCTCATAGTAAAGTCCCATCTTAAAGAAAGACAACATCTCATAGTAAAGTACCATCTCAAAGTAAGGCAACATCTCAAAGTAAGGCAACATCTCAAAGTAAGACAACATCTCATAGTAAAGTATCATCTTAAACTAAGACAACATCTCATAGTAAAGTAACATCTCAAAGTAAGACAACATCTCAAGGTAAGACAACATCTCATAGTAAAGTAACATCTCATAGCCAAAGTAACATCTCAAAGTAAGGCAACATCTCATAGTAAAGTAACATCTCATAGCCAAAGTAACGTCTCATAGTAAAGTACCATCTTAAAATAAGACATCTCAAAGTAAGGCAACATCTCAAAGTAAGGTAACATCTCAAAGTAATGGAACATCTCACAGTAAGACAACATAGTAAGGCAACATCTTAAAGTACCATCTCAAAGTAAAGTAACATCTCATAGTAAGGCGACATCTCTTAGTAAAGAACCATCTCAAAGTAACAGCAACATCTCAGAGTAAGGCAACATCTCAGAGTGAGGCAACATCTTAAAGTAAGGCAACATCTCATAGTAAGGCAATACCTCATAGTAAGGCAACATCTCATAGTAAAGTAACATCTCATATTAAGGCATCATCTCATAGTAAATTAATATCTCAAAGTAAGGCAATATCTCATAGTAAGGCAATATCTCAAAGTAAGGCAAAATCTGAAAGTAAGGCAACATCTTAGAGTAAGGCAATATCTCAGTGTAAGGCAACATCTCAAAGCAAGGCAACATCTCAAAGAATGAAAACATCTCAAAGTAAGTCAACATCTCAAAGTAAGTCAACATCTCAAAGTAAGGCAATATCTCAAAGTAAGGCAACATCTCAAAGTAAGGCAACATCTAAAAGTAAGGCAACATCTAAAGAATGACAACATCTCAAAGTAAGGCAACATATCAGAGTAAGGCAACATCTCAAAGTAAGGCAACATCTCAAAGTAAGGCAACATCTCAATTTAAGGCAATATCTCAGAGTAAGACAACATCTCAAAGTAAGGTAACATCTCAAAGTAAGGCAACATCTCAAAGTAAGGCAACATCTAAAAGTAAGGCAACATCTCAGAGTAAGGCAACATCTCAGAGTAAGGCAACATCTCAGAGTAAGGCAACATCTAAAAGTAAGGCAATATCTAAAAGTAAGGCAACATCTAAAAGTAAGGCAATATCTCAAAGTAAGGCAACATCTCAAAGTAACGCAACATCTCAAAGTAAGGCAACCTTTCAATGTAAGGCAACATCTAAAAGTAAGGCAACATCTAAAAGTAAGGCAACATCTAAAAGTAAGGCAACATCTAAAAGTAAGGCAACATCTCAAAGTAAGGCAACATCTCAAAGTAAGTTAACATCTCAGAGTAAGGCAACATTTAAAAGTAAGGCAACATTTAAAAGTAGGCAACATCTAAAAGTAAGGCAACATCTCAAAGTAAGGCAACATCTAAAAGTAAAGCAAATTCTCAAACTAAGGCAACATCTCAGAGTAAGGCAAAATCTCAGAGTAAGGCAACATATCAAAGTAAGGCAACATCTCAAAGTAAGACATATCAAAGTAAGGCAACATCTCAAAGTAAGACATATCAAAGTAAGGCAACATCTCAAAGTAAGACATATCAAAGTAAGGCAACATCTCAAAGTAAGACATATCAAAGTAAGACATATCAAAGTAAGACATATCAAAGTAAGACATATCAAAGTAAGACATATCAAAGTAAGACAGCTTTTCATTTGGTTTTTCATCAAAGGAAGATGAACGTTATTGATTAATGTAGAAAAGGTTGTTCTTCATTGATAGGTAGAGCCAGCTCTATCATGCGGAAGAGAATAATGGAAAATCTGACAGCCCACAGGAGAATCAAGAAATGCATTTTTATAAAAACAAACGTTGAGGATGTCAAAAAGAGAAATGTGGATGATATACATGAGGCCAAGTTAACAAAAAAGTTGATTGTGGACATCAGAAATAATCAGGATTCTTTGATGTCAAGCAATGAGGAGGTAACCGTTGAACTGTCCGGAGAAAAAACAAAAGAGAGAAGCAGAGATACCATTTGTATAGGACAGTTGAAGAGATGACTTCATAGGGAGTCAGCAGTAGAATTCTTACAACTGATTCCAGTATAATTGTTGCAATTAGTTTCTAGCAGAATTCTTACAACTGATTCCAGTATAATTGTTGCAATTAGTTCCTAGCAGAATTGATACAGTTAGTTGCCAGCAGAATTGTTACAATTAGTTCCTATCAGAATTGATACAACTGATTCAAAGTATAATTGTTGCAATTAGTTCTTAGCAGAATTGATACAACTGATTCAAAGTATAATTGTTACAATTAGTTCCCTGCAGAATTGTTACAATTAGTTCCCCGCAGAATTGTTACAATTAGTTCCCAGCAGAATTGTTACAATTAGTTCCCAGCAGAATTGTTACAATTAGTTCCCAGCAGAATTGTTACAATTAGTTCCCAGCAGAATTGTTACAATTAGTTCCCAGCAGAATTGTTACAATTAGTTCCCAGCAGAATTGTTACAATTAGTTGCTAGCAACATCTCCTAGCACAAGTGATAAACGTAAAAATCGACTGTTATCGAGAGCTCCAGCATGAATGGCAATTTAGAATGATGATAATGAAGATAAATGGGTGTAGGGAGAACTAGAGATATGATCCAAACAGATAGCCTCTGTACAGAGAAGTAGAGATATAGCATATTAACAACAAGTGAGCTCAACTACTGGCTTGACGAGAAAGTTGAGCTTACTCGTTCACATCCAGTGACTCAACGGCAGAATCGGTTGACGCCTATGACGCAGCCGGAGAAATCGTCAGAAAGTTTTTATTATTTTGTGACTCAACTACAAAAGATGCTCATTGTTTCACCAGTCTTTCTAACTAAACCTCCCAATTTTAGCCGATTCTGACATCCGGTTCTTGCACTTTCCGCAGCTGTTTTCGAAGCTCCTGTGACAATCTAACAGGTAATTACGGGAAGTCTTTAATTCCTACCAAATCTTTGAAGTTTCTACTTCCAATAACAATCTCATTTCTAACATTTTCACGATTTTCTTTGAACTTGCCAGACTGAGTAGTATGTTGTCTTGCTCACTAGGGGTAGATGGAACCGGATCTTTGTCAGTTTTGATTTACTGATCCTGACGCAGTCAACTATGAGTCGGTGACAGCTCACAGCCCGAACCCTGGCTGTGTGTCTCGAGCCCATCTTTATTGATCAAAGAACTCACTCTACCTTTAGGCTCTAAATTCAATATCTATTTTAGTATAACTTTTATATATCTATTTTAGTATAACTTTTATATATCTATTTTAGTATAACTTTTATATATCTATTTTAGTATAACTTTTATATATCTATTTTAGTATAACTTTTATATATCTATTTTAGTATAACTTTTATTGAAATTTCTCTTTCGCAATTCTTTACATTTCCACATATTTGACTAGCTCGGATCACCATACCTAGTGTGACCACACCCAGATTTCGTGACCTTGTTCAATCAGAGACAGAAAATAGTCTTTGTTTCTTTATGGAATCCCGTTTTGAACAAAAAAAGCGACTGACTTGTGATCACTACATAAGTGCAGCGCTGACAGCGATCGGTCGACAGTGTCTTAGTGAGTTGTTTGCACATCATGCGGATATAACAAACGCCTGGTCATGTATTTGATTGTGCGCTGTCTTGCGTGTTACTTCTAGTTTTTGGATATAGGCAGTGCTTCTCGACGAGAACCGGACTGTACCTCAGTATCACGACAAACATTTCAACTATCTCAAATCGTAGTTATTTGTGTAAGTATATCATCTCCTATAAATGATGCATTTCTTGTATTTTATTATTTCTCTCGTTTTCGCTATCGCCCTCAGACTTGGATGTTAGCATAAACACGTTCATGTCTCTCACAAAATAGACTGATAATCTATCTCACCACATTACAGTCACTCACATGGTTCCAACCAGGCGTTTTGTTGCTTCTGAAAATTCCACTGAGTCGACAGATTTCAGAATTCATGCCCTATTTTCATTATCACTCTCAAGTGCTATCACGCTTGTTTGGACGATTATAAATTTATTGATAACTGAATCGAGATTTTACATTTTTTATGAAAAATTGTTTGCCTTTGATGTGCCAGACTTTGGGTTTTCAAGATGCCATTTTTCTTTCAGTTGATATCTTTGTTATATTTTATATCCTTCATCCTTTCATTAATTGATTTGTCGTTGTTGTGAAATGTTACTGACTCGCCGTTCTGTCCGTTTATCTGCTTCCTGATATCTGGTTTAGTGATGATTAGTAAAGTCACAGCAAGCAATTTATTATATTTGCAGTCATGAATAAGTCAGTCCTTCTTATCGCATTCAACTGCTGAATTCAGTAACTGACTTAACCGTGATTGATTGAAGGGACGGTAATGTAGCAGTTCATTTGACAAGATGAGCATTTTGGTTTCCATGGTGATAAGCTGACAGATAAAATTGTTTTATGTTGGTTTCTGAAAGATCAAATTGTTGTACGTTTATTTGTGAAAGATAAAATTGTTTTATGTTGGTTTCTGAAAGATCAAATTGTTGTATGTTGATTTGTGAAAGATAAAAAATTTTTTATGTTGGTTTCTGCAAGATCAAATTGTTTTATGTTGATTTGTGAAAGATAAAATTGTTTTATGTTGGTTTTGAAAGATCAAATTGTTGTATGTTGATTTGTGAAAGATAAAATTGTTTTATGTTGGTTTTGAAATATCAAATTGTTGTATGTTGATTTGTGAAAGATACAATTGTTTTATGTTGGTTTGTGAAAGATCAAATTGTTGTATGTTGATTTGTGAAAGATCAAATTGTTTTATGTTGGTTTGTGAAAGATCAAATTGTTGTTTTGATTTGTGAAAGATCAAATTGTTTTATGTTGGTTTGTGAAAGATCAAATTGCTGTTTTGGTTTGTGAAAGATCAAATTGTTTTATGATGGTTTCTGAAAGATCAAATTGTATAATTTTGGTGTGTGAAAGATCAAATTGTTGTTTTGGTTTGTGAAAGATCAAATTGTTTTATGTTAGTTTGTGAAAGACCAAATATTTTTATGTTGGTTTGTGAAAGATCAAATTGTTTTATGTTGGTTTGTGAAAGATCAAATTGTTTTATGTTTGTTTGTGAAAGATCAAATTGTTTAACGTTTGTTTGTGAAAGATCAAATTGTTTTATGTTGGTTTCAGATTTAGCCCTCTGTTGATGTCATTTCACAAAAATTCTAATATCCTCTTCTTCACTTTCACATCGATCTAGTCACCTACCTGGTACCGGAAATGAGTATGAAATTATAAAGCCTAGTGTTGTCTTTTCTCTCTTTCACATCGTCTAAAATACATTATTGTCTTTTCTCTCTTTCACATCGTTTAAAGTGCATTATTGTCTTTTCTCTCTTTCACATCGTCTAAAGTGCATTAATGTATTCTCTCTCTTTCACATCGTTTAAAGTGCATTATTGTCTTTTCTCTCTTTCACATCATCTAAAGTGCATTATTGTCTTCTCTCTCTTTCACATCGTCTAAAGTACATTATTGTCTTCTCTCCCTTTCACATCGTCTAAAGTACATTATTGTCTTCTCTCCCTTTCACGTCGCCTAAAGTACATTATTGTCTTCTCTCCCTTTCACATCGTCTAAAGTACATTGTTGTCTTCTCTATCTTTCACATCATCTAAAGTACATTATTGTCTTCTCTCCCTTTCACATAGTCTAAAGTACATTATTGTCTTCTCTCCCTTTCACATCGTCTAAAGTACATTATTGTCTTCTCTCCCTTTCACATCGTCTAAAGTACATTGTTGTCTTCTCTATCTTTCACATCATCTAAAGTACATTATTGTCTTCTCTATCTTTCACATCATCTAAAGTACATTATTGTCTTCTCTCTCTTTCACATCATCTAAAGTACATTATTGTCTTCTCTCCCTTTCACATCGTCTAAAGTACATTGTTGTCTTCTCTATCTTTCACATCATCTAAAGTACATTATTGTCTTCTCTCTCTTTCACATCGTCTAAAGCAGTGACGTATTCTGTATGATACCGCAGCTACCGCCGTTAGCCTGAACATATTAACGAAATACGAAAGGAAATGATAATTTATTACATTTTTAAAATAATTATATTACAAATGTTCGAATATTCTATTACACATTTCGTAGACAAATATAATTTATTTGCTTTGATTTCCATTTATTAAAGCACGGTTTTCCTCTGGCCACTATAATGTTTGTGAAAGAAACCGAAACTACATTGAAACCTCTAGTAGCCAGCGGTACATTTTTCCTCTATCCGGACCTAGTATTAACGACCTTGACATTCAAAAATTCCCGTCAAAATAATACAGCTAAGCTACCTCTACACTAATGCGGTTTCATAGGTTATTTTTACCTCTAGCCAAACATAATCGTCACAAATCGAAAGTGAAACTGTGTCTGATTACTGGAACTTCCTTAGCTGTTTATAACTACGTTATGCGCATCAGCATCTGTAGAAAGAACTTTTTCTGCTCTCAGGAGAATCAAATCTTATTGTCGCTCAACTCAGACACAAGAACGCTTATCTGGTTTGGCACTAATGTCCATTGAGAAATCATTCCCTCAGAAACTTAGAAACCAACCCAACAGTACTTTCAATGACAAAGTCATCGAGATATTTTCGTCCCAAACAAGACGGATATAATTAACATAAATAAGTAAGTAATTTAAAATGTAGTGAAGTCATTAGAAAATATTACTTTATGTTAGCCTACTGAATGTAATGTATGTTGTTATTTATTATGTCAGCGGTAGCCCAGACTCCAAAACCGGTATACGCCACTGACTGTAGGCCATTACATTGTTGTCTTCTCTCTCTTTCACATCGTCTAAACTAAATTGTTATCTTCTCTCTCTTTCACATCGTCTAAACTACATTGTTATCTTCTCTCTCTTTCACATCGTCTAAACTACATTGTTGTTTTCTCTCTCTTTCACATCGTCTAAACTACATTGTTGTTTTCTCTCACTTTTACATCGTCTAATGTACGTTGTTGTCTTCTCTACCTTTCACATCGTCTAATGTACATTGTTGTTTTCTCTACCTTTCACATCGTCTAATGTACGTTATTGTTTTCTCTACCTTTCACATCGTCTAATGTACATTATTGTCTTCTCTACCTTTCACATCGTCTAAAGTACATTGTTGTCTTCTCTCCCTGAATGTTGTATACATGTGACTATGGAGTCGATTGTGTGCTGTTCAGTGGTGTATGATGATAACTTGTTGACATCTATTCATATTATGAAAGGCATCCTGATTTGGGGTTTGTGGTCCTCTGATTGATTTGACTATCTGTTTCTTATGATGGTATGTAACTGGTGCATCTGGTTGTGTGCCTATTGCACCTTCCTTTGCCAACTGATCTGCTTTCTCATTTCCTGGTATTCCACAGTGAGATGGGATCCACTGCAGGGCAACCCTGTGGTGCTTGCAGAGTTCAGTCAATAAGGTCTGCAGATGTGGTAATTTTCTGGATTGTAGTGCCTGGAGTACTGATCTTGCATCTGTCAAAAACACTACAGGCTGTGGGCTAAGATTACTGTTCAGCAGTTTTTCTATTGCCAACTTTATTGCTTGTATTTCTGCATCATAATTGTGACAATATTTCCCTGTTGCTATTTTGATTCATATCCCTAGTGTTATTTGGGTACTCTATATATGCACCTGCTCCCCCATTCTTTACTGCATTCTGTGCTGATCCATCTGTGTACACACGAATCCATAGGTCTTGTGGGTATTCTTCATCCAGGAAACTGAGAGTTGTTTTACGCTCTAGACTATTCTGTTCCTCTTTGTCAACTATTCCTTTCACTGCTGTCCCTATTTGTATAACAACCCGCATTCCTATGTCCAGGGAGTCTGTTCTGGTGTAGGCAGTAGGGGGTTAACAACTCTTGGCATGTCTGGTGTTTGTCTACTAATACGCTTGGCTTGGTGGATAAAACTGCTTCTCTTAAGTCGTCCCAATGCAAGATTTTGGAATCGGTCCTTCATTGGATGTCTCGGCATGCAAGCAAATTATTCTGCCTGTATCAGCACCTTTGCGTCCCTCCGTTCTCTCAGTTCTGGTATCCTCCACAATTTCTCCATCTCCAATATTGGTGTTGATTTCATTTCTCCTGTGATGACCCTAAGTGCCTGGTTTTGTGCTTTATCCAGCTCTTGCAGTGTGTTGTTTGATGATGAGCACCATGCAGATGATCCATATTCTAAATGTGGGCGTATACTCTGTTGGTAAACTTTACTGAGTATTTTCCCACTCACGCCCTACGTGGTTCCACACAGCTTTCTTAGAATAGCCAATTTCCTCCTTGCTTTTTTGGTTGCCTTATTTATCTGCTGTTTCCAAAATAGTTTTTTGTCAAATGTAACTCCGAGATACGTAGCTTAAATATCTTCTTGTACTTTTGTTTGAACCATGTGTTAAAATTGCCAATAGAAGGCGCTATCTTTACCCTTTGTTTAACCTTACTAACTTTCAAAATAATGATACTTATCCCATGAACTTGACCTGCCCCTGCAGTTCTTTGTCAACCTATTTCCTGGATATGTTGACAGGTCATGTGACCATTCCCACCTTTACCAATCAAGCTGGAAAGTTGCGCTCTCTAAAAACTGGCAACTTGTCATCTGTCTTTCTGTTACACCTGCCTCCATCCCCACACCTTTTCGAATAACATCTAGAACATTTCCATGTTCTTCTGTCACTAACTACTGGCAACTGTTATTTTTCTGTCATTGTTATAATATGTTGAAAAATGGGTACCCGCTTAGCTATCTGACCCATGCTATATCTGTTCTTCCATTATGTAATTTAAGTTATCTCAGTCCATATACTGTTACAGCACTGATGTCAGTTATTTTCTCATTGTATTCAATGTTAGCACAACGATATAGCTCTTTTTCAAAGGTTTGGTAGCAGTCGGTTTGACTGAGATCTACTGCAGCTCACAGTGTTCTGGTGAACACTTCAACGACGAGATGGCACTGTTTGGATAGCACGGAACTTGTGCCTCAGATATAGTCAAGCTAGTGACATTATCAAATGGCAACACAAATATGTAAAAAAAGACAACATAAGATGTAGCACATATTCATCATCGAGTGCCCTCTTCGCATCGAAGGTTGGCTACCATGGAGCGCCATTCCACTTTGTCTCTTGCTTTGATGGTGCAGATTGCCATTGGCTGACTCGTCCATCTTTTGATGTTACTCGTCCATGTTAGTCTTGGTCTGCCTCTGCCTCTTTTACCTTGTATTTTCCCTTCTAATATTACTTTTATTAGACTGTTGTATCTTTTAACATAACCCAAAAATTTCATGTGTCTTGCTCTAATTGTGTTTAGTAGTTCTTTTTTTCATTTTTAGTTATTTTAAAACTTCTTCGTTTGTTATCTTTTCTTTCCATCCAATTCTACCTATTCTTCTATAAATCCACATTTCAAAGGCTTCAATTTTCTGTTCTGTTTTCTGGTCTAATGTCCATGTTTCTGCACCATACAGGAATATTGAGAAGATGTAACATTTTGCTATTCTTAGTTTCAGCCCTGGTGTTATTTGTTTAGATGTTAGTATATTTTTCATGGCATTGAAATTACTTTTTGCCATTCCTATTCTTTTATTTATTTCAGTTGTACATTTTCCATCACTGGTTATAGTATGTCCCAAAGACATCGGATCTCACTACTCAGAGAGAAGGCTAGACTTCGGATATCACTACACAGAGAGAGGGCTAGACATCGGATCTCACTACTCAGAGAGAAGGCTAGACATCGGATCTCACTACTCAGAGAGAGGGCTAGACATCGGATCTCACTACTCAGAGAGAAGGCTAGACTTCGGATATCACTACACAGAGAGACGGCTAAACATCGAATCTCACTACTCAGAAAGAGGGCTAGACATCGGATCTCACTACTCAGAGAAAGGGCTAGACATCGGATCTCACTACTCAGAGAGAGGGCTGGACATCGTATCTCACTATCCAGAGATATGTCTAGACATCTAATCTTACTACTCAGAGAGAGGGCTAGACATCAGATATCACTACACATAGAGAGGTCTTGACATCGGATCTCACTACTCAGAGAGAGGGTTAGACATCGGATCTCACTACTCAGAGAGGTCTAGACATCGGATCTCACTACTCAGAGAGAGGGCTAGACATCGGATCTAACTACTCAGAGAGGTCTAGATATCGGATCTCACTACCCAGAGAGGACTAGATATCGGATCTCACTACCCAGAGAGGTAAAGTTATCGGATCTCACTACCCAGAGAGGTATAGATATCGGATCTCACTACCCTGAGAAGTCTAGACATCGTATCTCACTACTCAGAGAGGTCTAGGCATCGTATCTCACTACCCAGAGAAGGCTAGACATCGTATCTCACTACTCAGTGAGGGCTAGACATCGTATCTTACTACCCAGAGAGGGCTAGACATCGGATCTCACTACCCAGAGAGGGCTAGACATCGGATCTCACTACCCATATTATAGTATATTTATTGTTTCTTATTTCTTAATATTATATTATTATTGTTCATTGACAGCACGTCACATCTATAGTTGTCGCAACATTAATCATGACAGAGTTCTCGTTTGTTCATTATATAATCATAATAAAGTTTGTTGATATCTATTGGCACACGATTCGTACTAGTGGTTGATGCACTTTTCTTAAATTAATGTTCGTTAATTCTGGACACTCAAGAGACTATCGTCGGTGACTATTTGAAATGTCCATAAGTGCATATCTTGCATTCAATCTCTCTATCACTTACATACGTTTATCAGAATTGTGAAACACAACTTGAAAACTCTCAAACACTTCACAACTAAAGTTCATATGTTCATTGATATCCTTAATACTCTCTATAAACTTACTTAATAACTTCTCAACTGACTTAAAACTACAACTTGAAGATTCTTAACTTCCTAACTAACTGGCTCAACTTTCTAATCTTAACCTATTAGATCTGACTTCTATCTCTATAAACTTCTAGTTCTTCCTATTTCTGACTCTGCTCTAAAACTTAACTTAACTTAAACCTATTGTGTCAAAGGTTATATACTCCACCACACTTTGCGAATATCTTTAGCCAATCAAACTGTCGCAAAGTGACAACTTGCGATCCTTTGAGCCAATCAAATATCACCACTGCTATTCCACCGCCAAATTTCCATTTCGGAACTGTGACTCAAAGTTCAACTTATGTCCAAAACTTGACCGTTCCATGACTTCAGTCTAAAAATTGTCAAAACAAACTATTTGTGACCATTATCTTCATGATCTGACCCGTCCTGGTAGCTATTTACCGGACAGTAAAGTCATGCAGTCAAATCATGCGAGTAATTTATCCCCATTTCCAAAAGAACCTGCGTGGTGGAAATTTCTATGAAACTATTATGTCCAGTATAATCCTACCTTACCTTCCTCCCCACTTTCTGTATGTCCACTATAAACTTGTATTCCTTTAATTTGTTATTCTGGCTGGAAATTTCCATACCTTAAATTTATGTTCCAACTACTGATGGTCACTACCATATGTTACTGCTATTGTCCGTTAAAGAAGCGGGTAACGACTAAGTTACCTGCCCCATACTCTCATTAGCTTACTCTATTACACCCAGTGAGGGCTAGACATCGTATCTCACTACCCAGAGAGGTCTAGACATCGTATCTCACTACTCAGAGAGGTCTAGACATCGTATCTCACTACCCAGAGAGGTCTAGACATCGGATCTCACTACCCAGAGAGGTCTAGACATCGGATCTCACTACCCAGAGAGGTCTAGACATCGGATCTCACTACCCAGAGAGGTCTAGACATCGGATCTCACTACCAAGAGACCAGGGATGGTCAAGCCACCAAGAAACCACAGATTTAACTTTTCTTGTAAAAAATATAATCTGGAAATATTATGTGGAATCGAAACTGGAACCTTTCTGTCCAGGGACCGACGTCTTACCTCTACACCACCAAACTTTGTTGTAAAATCTCTGAAAGATTGGAAATAGATATGTTAATGTTGCCAGCTGTTTATGATCTTCAGTTTTCTGCATCGAAGTTTGGCTACCATGGAGCACCGTTCCACTCTGTCGCTTGCTTTGGTAGTGCAGGTTGTTATAGGCTGACTTCTTCTTTTGATGTCGTCCGTGTTAGCCTTGGTCTGCCTCTGCCTCTTTTACCTAGTATTTTCCCTTCCAAAATTGCGTGTAGCCGACAGTTGTGTTTTTTAACATGCCCCAAAAATATCATTTGTCTTTTTTGAATTGTTGTTTAGTAGTTCTTTTTCAGTTGTAGTTGTTTTCAAACTTCATTGTTTGTTTTCTTTTCTTTCCATCCAATTCTTCCTATTCTTATAAAAATCCACATTTCAAAGGCTTACATTTTCTGTTCTGTTTTCTTGTCTAATGTCCATGTTGTCTGATATCATCATCATCATCACCATCATCATCATCATCATCATCATCATCATGTGTCATATAGGTTGGCGTAGGCGATCATGTCCTTCCACAATCTTCTATCTACAGTGCTTCGTGTCAGTTCTGTTGTTGACTGTTTTCCATGCCATGACACCAAGCTATCCAGTATTTTATCTCTTTGTCGTCCGCGATCTCTCTTTCCTTTTATTTTGCCAGTTGTAACCAAGTATTCCAACTTTCATCTTCTCATGATGTGCCCGAAAAATGTTGATTGTTTCTTTCTGATGTTTTTAGGAGCTCCCTTTTTGTGTTGGCCTCTTTGAGAACTTCCTCATTGGTCTATTTAGCTGTCCAGGAAACTTTCAACATTCTTCTGAGAAATCTCATCTCTGTGGCCTCTAATCTTCTTTTCATTTGTTTGTCTATTGTCCATGATTCGCTTCCATAGGTGTTTGAGATTACACGATATTATTCAAGAAGTATCCAATATGTCGAACATGTTTCGAGAAGTGGCAAGATAATTCCAAAACAGGCTCTTCCATAGGAAACAACAGGATACATAAAAAGAGGAAGACCCAGAGAGAGACACTAAAAAGAACACTTACAAGAGAAGCAAAGTTGTCAGGCATAGACTCATTAGATAAGATCGCACAACTCGAAAACGGACAGCGAAAAACACGAGCTCTGAGTGAGGTCTAGAAGGAGCAAGATCAGATGTGATATGAAGGGCCTCATAGGTTTATAACATTTCACTGACTGAGAAATGATCACACAAAATATAGTAATAGATGGCTAATAGAGCCCAAAGTAAATATGAGAATATTGAGTACCATACGTTTAATAACAGGCTGGTTAACAACATACAGCGTCCAACTTACAGCGTCCAACATACAGCGTCCAACATACTAACAAACTGGCTGTCAACATACAGCATCCAACAGACTAACAAACTGGATTACAACATACAGCATCCAACATACTAACAAACTGGCTTACAACATACAGCATCCAACATACTAACAAACTAGATTACAACATACAGCATCCAACATACTAACAAACTAGATTACAGCATACAGCATCCAACATACAGCGTCCAACATACTAACAAACTGGCTGACAACACGCAGAATCCAACATACTAACAAACTGGCCGACAACATACAGCATCCACAATATAACAAAATGGCTTACAACATACAGCATCCCACATACTAACAAACTTGATGATAACATACAGCAACCAACATACTAACAAACTGGCTGACAACATACAGCATCCAACATACTAACAAACTGGCTTACAACATGCAGAATCCAGCATACTAACAAACTGGCTGACAACAACCAACCTACTAACAAACTGGCTCACAACAAGCAGCATTTAACAAACTAACAAACTGGCTTACAACATACAGCATCCAACATACTAACAAACTGGCTGACAACATACAGCATCCAACATACTAACAAACTGGCTGACAACATACATCATCCAACATACTAACAAACTGGCTTACAACATACAGCATCCAACATACTAACAAACTGGCTTACAACATACAGCATCCAACATACTAACAAACTGGCTGAAAACATACAGCATCCCACATACTAACAAACTTGATCATAACATACAGCAGCCAACATACTAACAAACTTGATGACAACATGCAGCATCCAACATACTAACAAACTGGCTGACAACATGCAGTATCCAGCATACTAACAAACTGGCTGACAACAACCAACCTACTAACAAACTGGCTCACAACAAGCAGCATCCAACAAACTAACAAACTGGCTTACAACATACAGCATCCAACATACTAACAAACTGGCTGACAACATACAGCATCCAACATACTAACAAACTGGCTGACAACATACAACATACTAACAAACTGGCTGACAACATCCAACATACTAACAAACTAGCTGACAACATGCAGCATCCAACATACTAACAAACTGGCTCACAACATACAGCATTCAACCTACTAACAAACTGGCTTACAACATACAGCATCCAACATTCTAACAAACTGGCTGACAACATACAGCATCCAACATACTAACAAACTGGCTGACAACATACAGCATTCCACATACTAACAATCTGGCTGACAACATACAGCATCCAACATACTAACAAACTGGCTGACAACATGCAGCATCCAACATACTAACAAACTGGCTGACAACATACATCGCCCAAAACATACTAACAAACTGGCTGACAACATGCAGCATCCAACATACTAACAAACTGGCTGGCAACATACAGCATCCAACATACTAACAAACTGGCTGACAACATGCAGCATCCAACATACTAATAAACTGGCTGACAACATACAACATCCAACATACTAACAAACTGGCTGACAACATCCAACCTACTAACAAACTGGCTGACAACATGCAGCATCCAACAGACTAACAAACTGGCTGACAACATACAACATCCAACACACTAACAAACTGGCTGACAACTTACAACATCCAGCATATTAACAAACTGGCTGACAACATACAGCATGCAACATACTAATAAACTGGCTTACAACATACAGCATCCAACATACTAACAAACTGGCTGACAACATACAGCATCCAACATACTAACAAACTGGCTGACAACATACAGCATCCCACATACTAACAAACTTGATGATAACATACAGCAGCCAACATACTAACAAACTTGATGACAACATGCAGCATCCAACATACTAACAAACTGGCTGACAACATGCAGTATCCAGCATACTAACAAACTGGCTGACAACAACCAACCAACTAACAAACTGGCTCACAACAAGCAGCATCCAACAAACTAACAAACTGGCTTACAACATACAGCATCCAACATACTAACAAACTGGCTGACAACATCCAACATACTAACAAAATGGCTGACAACATCCAACATACTAACAAACTAGCTGACAACATGCAGCATCCAACATACTAACAAACTGGCTTACAACATACAGCATCCAACATACTAACAAACTGGCTGACAACATACAGCATCCAACATACTAACAAACTGGCTGACAACATACAGCATTCCACATACTAACAAACTGGCTGACAACATACAGCATCCAAATACTAACAAACTGGCTGACAACATGCAGCATCCAACATACTAACAAACTGGCTGACAACATACATCGCCCAAAACATACTAACAAACTGGCTGACAACATGCAGCATCCAACATACTAACAAACTGGCTGGCAACATACAGCATCCAACATACTAACAAACTGGCTGACAACATGCAGCATCCAACATACTAATAAACTGGCTGACAACATACAACATCCAACATACTAACAAACTGGCTGACAACATCCAACCTACTAAGAAATTGGCTGACAACATGCAGCATCCAACAGACTAACAAACTGGCTGACAACATACAACATCCAACACACTAACAAACTGGCTGACAACTTACAACATCCAGCATATTAACAAACTGGCAGACAACATACAGCATCCAATATACTAATAAAATGGCTTACAACATACAAAATCCAACATACTGATAAACTGGCTTACAACATACAGCATCCAACATACTAACAAACTGGCTGACAACATACAGCATCGAACATACTAACAAACTGGCTGACAACATACAGCATCCAACATACTAACAAACTGGCTGACAACATACAGCATCCAACATACTAACAAACTGGCTGACAACATACAGCATCCAACATACTAACAAACTAGCTGACAACATACAGTATCCAACATGCTAACAAACTGGCTTACAACATACAGCACCCAACATACTAACAAACTGGCTTACAACATACAGCATCCCACATACTAACAAATTTGCTGATAACATACAGCAGCCAACATACTAACAAACTGGCTGACAACATACATCATCCAACATACTAACAAACTGGCTTACAACATACAGCATCCAACATACTAACAAACTGGCTTACAACATACAGCATCCAACAAACTTTCTTACAACGTATAGCATGCAACACACTAACAAACTGGCTGACAACATGCAGCATCCAGCATACTAACAAACTAGCTGACAACATACAACATCCAACATGCTAACAAACTGGCTGACAACTTACAACATCCAACATACTAACAAACTGGCTGACAACATACAGCATCCAACATACTAACAAACTGGCTTACAACATACAACATCCAACATACTAATAAACTGGCTTACAATATACAGCATCCAACATACTAACAAACTGGCTTACAACATACAGCATCCAACATACTAACAAACTGGCTTACAACATACAGCATCCAACATACTAACAAAATATCTTACAACATACAGCATACAACATACTAACAAACTGGCTTACAACATACAACATCCAACATACTAACAA
Source organism: Megaustenia siamemsis (assembly GCA_032433765.1). NCBI lineage: Eukaryota > Metazoa > Mollusca > Gastropoda > Stylommatophora > Ariophantidae > Megaustenia > Megaustenia siamemsis. The sequence continues at coordinate 5,653,116 of JAVIAB010000051.1, read as the reverse complement.
ACTGGCTGACAACATGCAGCATCCAGCATTCTAACAAACTGGCTGACAACATACAACATCCAACATGCTAACAAACTGGCTGACAACTTACAACATCCAACATTCTAACAAACTGGCTGACAACATACAGCATCCAACATACTAACAAACTGGCTTACAACATACAACATCCAACATACTAATAAACTGGCTTACAATATACAGCATCCAACATACTAACAAACTGGCTTACAACATACAGCATCCAACATACTAACAAACTGGCTGACAACATCCAACATACTAACAAACTGGCTGACAACATCCAACATACTAACAAACTGGCTTTTAACATACAACATCCAACATACTAACAAACTGGCTGACAACATGCAGCATCCAACATACTAACAAACTGGCTGACAACATACATCGCCCAAAACATACTAACAAACTGGCTGACAACATGCAGCATCCAACATACTAACAAACTGGCTGGCAACATACAGCATCCAACATACTAACAAACTGGCTGACAACATGCAGCATCCAACATACTAATAAACTGGCTGACAACATACAACATCCAACATACTAACAAACTGGCTGACAACATCCAACCTACTAACAAACTGGCTGACAACATGCAGCATCCAACAGACTAACAAACTGGCTGACAACATACAACATCCAACACACTAACAAACTGGCTGACAACTTACAACATCCAGCATATTAACAAACTGGCTGACAACATACAGCATGCAACATACTAATAAACTGGTTTACAACATACAGCATCCAACATACTAACAAACTGGCTGACAACATACAGCATCCAACATACTAACAAACTGGCTGACAACATACAGCATCCCACATACTAACAAACTTGATGATAACATACAGCAGCCAACATACTAACAAACTTGATGACAACATGCAGCATCCAACATACTAACAAACTGGCTGACAACATGCAGTATCCAGCATACTAATAAACTGGCTGACAACAACCAACCAACTAACAAACTGGCTCACAACAAGCAGCATCCAACAAACTAACAAACTGGCTTACAACATACAGCATCCAACATACTAACAAACTGGCTGACAACATCCAACATACTAACAAACTGGCTGACAACATCCAACATACTAACAAACTAGCTGACAACATGCAGCATCCAACATACTAACAAACTGGCTCACAACATACAGCATCCAACATACTAACAAACTGGCTTACAACATACAGCATCCAACATACTAACAAACTGGCTGACAACATACAGCATCCAACATACTAACAAACTGGCTGACAACATACAGCATTCCACATACTAACAAACTGGCTGACAACATACATCATCCAAAATACTAACAAACTGGCTGACAACATGCAGCATCCAACATACTAACAAACTGGCTGACAACATACATCGCCCAAAACATACTAACCAACTGGCTGACAACATGCAGCATCCAACATACTAACAAACTGGCTGGCAACATACAGCATCCAACATACTAACAAACTGGCTGACAACATGCAGCATCCAACATACTAATAAACTGGCTGACAACATACAACATCCAACATACTAACAAACTGGCTGACAACATCCAACCTACTAAGAAACTGGCTGACAACATGCAGCATCCAACAGACTAACAAACTGGCTGACAACATACAACATCCAACACACTAACAAACTGGCTGACAACTTACAACATCCAGCATATTAACAAACTGGCAGACAACATACAGCATCCAACATACTAATAAAATGGCTTACAACATACAAAATCCAACATACTAATAAACTGGCTTACAACATACAGCATCCAACATACAACATACTAACAAACTGGCTGACAACATACAGCATCGAACATACTAACAAACTGGCTGACAACATACAGCATCCAACATACTAACAAACTGGCTGACAACATACAGCATCCAACATACTAACAAACTGGCTGACAACATACAGCATCCAACATACTAACAAACTAGCTGACAACATACAGTATCCAACATGCTAACAAACTGGCTTACAACATACAGCACCCAACATACTAACAAACTGGCTGACAACATACAGCATCCCACATACTAACAAATTTGCTGATAACATACAGCAGCCAACACACTAACAAACTGGCTGACAACATACATCATCCAACATACTAACAAACTGGCTTACAACATACAGCATCCAACATACTAACAAACTGGCTTACAACATACAGCATCCAACAAACTTTCTGACAACGTATAGCATCCAACACACTAACAAACTGGCTGACAACATGCAGCATCCAGCATACTAACAAACTGGCTGACAACATACAACATCCAACATGCTAACAAACTGGCTGACAACTTACAACATCCAACATACTAACAAACTGGCTGACAACATACAGCATCCAACATACTAACAAACTGGCTTACAACATACAACATCCAACATACTAATAAACTGGCTTACAATATACAGCATCCAACATACTAACAAACTGGCTTACAACATACAGCATCCAACATACTAACAAACTGGCTTACAACATACAGCATCCAACATACTAACAAAATATCTTACAACATACAGCATACAACATACTAACAAACTGGCTTACAACATACAACATCCAACATACTAACAAACTGGCTGACAACATGCAGCATCCAGCATTCTAACAAACTGGCTGACAACATACAACATCCAACATGCTAACAAACTGGCTGACAACTTACAACATCCAACATTCTAACAAACTGGCTGACAACATACAGCATCCAACATACTAACAAACTGGCTTACAACATACAACATCCAACATACTAATAAATTGGCTTACAATATACAGCATCCAACATACTAACAAACTGGCTTACAACATACAGCATCCAACATACTAACAAACTGGCTGACAACATACAGCATCCCACATACTAACAAACTGGCTGACAACATACAGCATCCAACATACTAACAAACTGGCTGACAACATGCAGCATCCAGCATACTAACAAACTGGCTGACAACATACAAAATCCAACATGCTAACAAACTGGCTGACAACTTACAACATCCAACATACTAACAAACTGGCTTACAACATACAGCATCCAACATACTAACAAACTGGCTGACAACATACAGCATCCAACATACTAACAAACTGGCTGACAACATACAGCATCCCACATACTAACAAACTGGCTTACAACATACAGCATGCAACATACTTGCAAACTTAATTACAACATACAGCATCCAACAAACTTTCTGACAACGTACAGCATCCAACATACTAACAAAATAGCTGACAACATACAATATCCAACATGCTAACAAACTGGTTTACAATATACAGCATCCAACATACTAACAAAGTGGCTTACAACATACAGCATCCAACATACTACCAACTGGCTTACAACATACAGCATCCAACATGCTAACAAACTGGCTTACAACATACAGCATCCAACATACTAACAAACTGTCTGACAACATACAGCATCCAACATACTAACAAACTGTCTGACAACATACAGCATCCAACATACTAACAAACTGGCTGACAACATACAGCATCCCACATACTAACAAACTTGCTGATAACATACAGCAGCCAACATACTAACAAACTGGCCTACAACATACAGCATTCAACATACTAACAAACTGTCTGACAGTAGTAGGAAACTCTTTGTACAGAGCTTCGCAGCAGGAGGCAATCTGATCATCAGAAGAAGACCCCCGTCGAGCAAGTGTTTCGGCCCTTTAGCTTCTTGACACTCTAGGGGAGGTGGGCCCGCCTGGGTCATGACTTCCAGGCGTCGACCTCCTGCCGCATTGCCTCTAAGGCTTACACCGTATGTTCGGCATAAACTAACTAAACGTAATACACAGAACTTTCTAAAATAGCTTACCTAAACTAAGCTTATGTTCGGCACAAAATAACTATCACTTAATACACAAAACACTCGAAAATAGATTACCTAACTTAAGGTTTACATTTCATGTTCGGCACAAAATAGTTGCATTTAATAGGCAACACACTCGAGAATAGATACCTTACCTGCTCTTGGTTTAAACCTAGCGCGTTACTGCGCTTTCGACTTGGCTACTGATGCAACGATATTTTCTAGACCCGTCAGTGTCTGACTTTCGTGGGAAATCGGCATCTGCTGGTTAAGATTGACGCCTAGTTGTCTGGTCTTCTTGTTGTTTAGGCCTGCTGTTTGTATGGTAGTTGCCCCAAGCATCTGGTCTGATGCTCACCTCCGGTCGATTATGTAACCTCTTATCGCTTCGTCTCGGGCCCTACTTCAATTCTCCCTACTCTGTTGACTTATGTGGGAGCAATAAGTGGTCAAGGTGTAAAATAGTCGCCCGATCCGTCTGGTCTGGACATAATATTATTTAACTGTTGGTCTGTCTCGATTCTGCCACAGCCAGCACGACGCTCTTTCTGCTGACTCAGCAATAGTCTTCATTGTTTTTGACCGCATCCCTCCCTTAATTCCTAGCATTTTTAAGAGGTCGTAGAGGGATGGGGTTGTGAGTCCTCTGGCACTAACCACCACCGAAAACACTCTACTCTGTACTCCCTGCTTTCTCAGCTCGGTGGCGAGATCCTTGTATTTAGATAGTTTGAATATATGCTGTTCCTCTATCCTGGATTCAAATGGCACTGTGAGTTCTATTAAAATGACATGGGTCATATTTGACGTGTAGAGTGCAATGTCTGGACGCATTTTAGATCTCTTAATGCACTCTGGGTACTTCCCTCGCCCTGGGAGGTCAACCGCCATCTCCCAATCGTTAGCTATGTCCAGGATAGTGAAGTCGTTCCAGTGGTTCTGCTTGGGGCGTGCAGCCTGTCCCGCTCTCAAAAAGTAGGTGTTAGTCGTAGCTGGTCGAACTTTATTGTTGGCCTTCATCCGCGCCCCATCCACGGTGGCAGCCAGTTCATGCAGCACTCTGTTGTGTCGCCATGTGTACCGCCCTTGGCCTAGTGCTGTCTTGCATGAGGAAAGAACATGTTCCATCGTCTGTCTTCCTCCGCAAAGAGGACATCGATTGTCATCTGTCTTCCCCCACTTCACAAGGTTGCAGGCTGATGGTAGAAGGTCATACATAGATCTGATTATGTAGCTGAGCCGCAGCGGTGCCATATGCCACATGTCATTCCATGTTAGTGTCCTCTGCAAAGCCATCTCCCATGTAGTCCATTGGCCTTGCTGCACCTGTTGTGCTGCCTTTTGTACACGCTTGTTCTCCTCGACATCTCTTATCTCCCTGACTACCATGTCCCTTCGTTGTCTATTTGATGCCTTTGACCACCATTGGATGTCTCCATGACCAAATCCACGCCTGTTGGTCTGCGTGTAGCCCATTACTTCCTTTAGCTGGAGACTCTCACGTGCTTCGCGTACTGCTGCACACGCCTGCCACTTCCGACCGGTCTTCACTGTGGGTTCCACTGTTCGGACAGTTTCGTCTGACGAGCTTTGCAGCATAACTGCCAGTCTGGCCTTGCCGGCTTTATATTCCTCTAGGACTGACTTGAACGGAAGGACCAGCTTGGCTTTCTTACAGTACAGCGCAACATCCGTCAGTCCCGGTGGTACTCCCAGCCATTTCCGCGTGTACTTGCTAATCTTGCTCTCCATCGCTTCCACCGTACTTGAGCTGATCTCATATATCAGAAGAGGCCATAGCAGTTTGGGTATCAACATAAACTGGAGGCACCAGATCTTAAACTTTCCTAAAAGTCTACTCCGGTCGATGATATGTAGCCCTTGCTCTGCCATCTCTCTTACTCTCTGAACTGCTTTCGTGTCTTTCAAGGAGGCGTCATACACTCTGCCAACATACAGCATCCAACATACTAACAAACTGGCTTTTAACATACAACATCCAACATACTAACAAACTGTCTGACAACATACAGCATCCAACATACTAACAAACTGGCTTACAACATACAGCATCCAACATACTAACAAACTGGCTTACAACATATAGCATCCAACATACTTACAAACTGGCTGACAACATACAGCATCCAACATACTAACAAACTGGCTGGCAACATACAGCATCCAACATACTAACAAACTGGCTGACAACATGCAGCATCCAACATACTAATAAACTGGCTGACAACATACAACATCCAACATACTAACAAACTGGCTGACAACATCCAACCTACTAACAAACTGGCTGACAACATGCAGCATCCAACAGACTAACAAACTGGCTGACAACATACAACATCCAACACACTAACAAACTGGCTGACAACTTACAACATCCAGCATATTAACAAACTGGCTGACAACATACAGCATGCAACATACTAATAAACTGGCTTACAACATACAAAATACAACATACTAATAAACTGGCTTACAACATACAGCATCCAACATACTAACAAACTGGCTTACAACATATAGCATCCAACATACTTACAAACTGGCTGACAACATACAGCATCCAACATACTAACAAACTGGCTGACAACATACAGCATCCAACATACTAACAAACTGGCTGACAACATACAGCATCCCACATACTAACAAACTTGATGATAACATACAGCAGCCAACATACTAACAAACTTGATGACAACATGCAGCATCCAACATACTAACAAACTGGCTGACAACATGCAGTATCCAGCATACTAACAAACTGGCTGACAACAACCAACCTACTAACAAACTGGCTCACAGCAAGCAGCATCCAACAAACTAACAAACTGGCTTACAACATACAGCATCCAACATACTAACAAACTGGCTGACAACATCCAACATACTAACAAACTGGCTGACAACATCCAACATACTAACAAACTAGCTGACAACATGCAGCATCCAACATACTAACAAACTGGCTTACAACATACAACATCCAACATACTAACAAACTGGCTTACAACATACAGCATCCAACATACTAACAAACTGGCTGACAACATACAGCATCCCACATACTAACAAACTGGCTGACAACATACAGCATCCAACATACTAACAAACTGGCTGACAACATGCAGCATCCAGCATACTAACAAACTGGCTGACAACATACAAAATCCAACATGCTAACAAACTGGCTGACAACTTACAACATCCAACATACTAACAAACTGGCTTACAACATACAGCATCCAACATACTAACAAACTGGCTGACAACATACAGCATCCAACATACTAACAAACTGGCTGACAACATACAGCATCCCACATACTAACAAACTGGCTTACAACATACAGCATGCAACATACTTGCAAACTTAATTACAACATACAGCATCCAACAAACTTTCTGACAACGTACAGCATCCAACATACTAACAAAATAGCTGACAACATACAATATCCAACATGCTAACAAACTGGTTTACAATATACAGCATCCAACATACTAACAAAGTGGCTTACAACATACAGCATCCAACATACTACCAACTGGCTTACAACATACAGCATCCAACATGCTAACAAACTGGCTTACAACATACAGCATCCAACATACTAACAAACTGTCTGACAACATACAGCATCCAACATACTAACAAACTGTCTGACAACATACAGCATCCAACATACTAACAAACTGGCTGACAACATACAGCATCCCACATACTAACAAACTTGCTGATAACATACAGCAGCCAACATACTAACAAACTGGCCTACAACATACAGCATTCAACATACTAACAAACTGTCTGACAGTAGTAGGAAACTCTTTGTACAGAGCTTCGCAGCAGGAGGCAATCTGATCATCAGAAGAAGACCCCCGTCGAGCAAGTGTTTCGGCCCTTTAGCTTCTTGACACTCTAGGGGAGGTGGGCCCGCCTGGGTCATGACTTCCAGGCGTCGACCTCCTGCCGCATTGCCTCTAAGGCTTACACCGTATGTTCGGCATAAACTAACTAAACGTAATACACAGAACTTTCTAAAATAGCTTACCTAAACTAAGCTTATGTTCGGCACAAAATAACTATCACTTAATACACAAAACACTCGAAAATAGATTACCTAACTTAAGGTTTACATTTCATGTTCGGCACAAAATAGTTGCATTTAATAGGCAACACACTCGAGAATAGATACCTTACCTGCTCTTGGTTTAAACCTAGCGCGTTACTGCGCTTTCGACTTGGCTACTGATGCAACGATATTTTCTAGACCCGTCAGTGTCTGACTTTCGTGGGAAATCGGCATCTGCTGGTTAAGATTGACGCCTAGTTGTCTGGTCTTCTTGTTGTTTAGGCCTGCTGTTTGTATGGTAGTTGCCCCAAGCATCTGGTCTGATGCTCACCTCCGGTCGATTATGTAACCTCTTATCGCTTCGTCTCGGGCCCTACTTCAATTCTCCCTACTCTGTTGACTTATGTGGGAGCAATAAGTGGTCAAGGTGTAAAATAGTCGCCCGATCCGTCTGGTCTGGACATAATATTATTTAACTGTTGGTCTGTCTCGATTCTGCCACAGCCAGCACGACGCTCTTTCTGCTGACTCAGCAATAGTCTTCATTGTTTTTGACCGCATCCCTCCCTTAATTCCTAGCATTTTTAAGAGGTCGTAGAGGGATGGGGTTGTGAGTCCTCTGGCACTAACCACCACCGAAAACACTCTACTCTGTACTCCCTGCTTTCTCAGCTCGGTGGCGAGATCCTTGTATTTAGATAGTTTGAATATATGCTGTTCCTCTATCCTGGATTCAAATGGCACTGTGAGTTCTATTAAAATGACATGGGTCATATTTGACGTGTAGAGTGCAATGTCTGGACGCATTTTAGATCTCTTAATGCACTCTGGGTACTTCCCTCGCCCTGGGAGGTCAACCGCCATCTCCCAATCGTTAGCTATGTCCAGGATAGTGAAGTCGTTCCAGTGGTTCTGCTTGGGGCGTGCAGCCTGTCCCGCTCTCAAAAAGTAGGTGTTAGTCGTAGCTGGTCGAACTTTATTGTTGGCCTTCATCCGCGCCCCATCCACGGTGGCAGCCAGTTCATGCAGCACTCTGTTGTGTCGCCATGTGTACCGCCCTTGGCCTAGTGCTGTCTTGCATGAGGAAAGAACATGTTCCATCGTCTGTCTTCCTCCGCAAAGAGGACATCGATTGTCATCTGTCTTCCCCCACTTCACAAGGTTGCAGGCTGATGGTAGAAGGTCATACATAGATCTGATTATGTAGCTGAGCCGCAGCGGTGCCATATGCCACATGTCATTCCATGTTAGTGTCCTCTGCAAAGCCATCTCCCATGTAGTCCATTGGCCTTGCTGCACCTGTTGTGCTGCCTTTTGTACACGCTTGTTCTCCTCGACATCTCTTATCTCCCTGACTACCATGTCCCTTCGTTGTCTATTTGATGCCTTTGACCACCATTGGATGTCTCCATGACCAAATCCACGCCTGTTGGTCTGCGTGTAGCCCATTACTTCCTTTAGCTGGAGACTCTCACGTGCTTCGCGTACTGCTGCACACGCCTGCCACTTCCGACCGGTCTTCACTGTGGGTTCCACTGTTCGGACAGTTTCGTCTGACGAGCTTTGCAGCATAACTGCCAGTCTGGCCTTGCCGGCTTTATATTCCTCTAGGACTGACTTGAACGGAAGGACCAGCTTGGCTTACAACATACAGCATGCAACATACTAATAAACTGGCTTACAACATACAGCATCCAACATACTAACAAACTGGCTGACAACATACAGCATCCAACATACTAACAAACTGGCTGACAACATACAGCATCCCACATACTAACAAACTTGATGATAACATACAGCAGCCAACATACTAACAAACTTGATGACAACATGCAGCATCCAACATACTAACAAACTGGCTGACAACATGCAGTATCCAGCATACTAATAAACTGGCTGACAACAACCAACCAACTAACAAACTGGCTCACAACAAGCAGCATCCAACAAACTAACAAACTGGCTTACAACATACAGCATCCAACATACTAACAAACTGGCTGACAACATCCAACATACTAACAAACTGGCTGACAACATCCAACATACTAACAAACTAGCTGACAACATGCAGCATCCAACATACTAACAAACTGGCTCACAACATACAGCATCCAACATACTAACAAACTGGCTTACAACATACAGCATCCAACATACTAACAAACTGGCTGACAACATACAGCATCCAACATACTAACAAACTGGCTGACAACATACAGCATTCCACATACTAACAAACTGGCTGACAACATACATCATCCAAAATACTAACAAACTGGCTGACAACATGCAGCATCCAACATACTAACAAACTTGCTGACAACATACATCGCCCAAAACATACTAACAAACTGGCTGACAACATGCAGCATCCAACATACTAACAAACTGGCTGGCAACATACAGCATCCAACATACTAACAAACTGGCTGACAACATGCAGCATCCAACATACTAATAAACTGGCTGACAACATACAACATCCAACATACTAACAAACTGGCTGACAACATCCAACCTACTAAGAAACTGGCTGACAACATGCAGCATCCAACAGACTAACAAACTGGCTGACAACATACAACATCCAACACACTAACAAACTGGCTGACAACTTACAACATCCAGCATATTAACAAACTGGCAGACAACATACAGCATCCAACATACTAATAAAATGGCTTACAACATACAAAATCCAACATACTAATAAACTGGCTTACAACATACAGCATCCAACATACAACATACTAACAAACTGGCTGACAACATACAGCATCGAACATACTAACAAACTGGCTGACAACATACAACATCCAACATACTAACAAACTGGCTGACAACATACAGTATCCAACATGCTAACAAACTGGCTTACAACATACAGCACCCAACATACTAACAAACTGGCTGACAACATACAGCATCCCACATACTAACAAATTTGCTGATAACATACAGCAGCCAACATACTAACAAACTGGCTGACAACATACATCATCCAACATACTAACAAACTGGCTTACAACATACAGCATCCAACATACTAACAAACTGGCTTACAACATACAGCATCCAACAAACTTTCTGACAACGTATAGCATCCAACACACTAACAAACTGGCTGACAACATGCAGCATCCAGCATACTAACAAACTGGCTGACAACATACAACATCCAACATGCTCACAAACTGGCTGACAACTTACAACATCCAACATACTAACAAACTGGCTGACAACATACAGCATCCAACATACTAACAAACTGGCTTACAACATACAACATCCAACATACTAATAAACTGGCTTACAATATACAGCATCCAACATACTAACAAACTGGCTTACAACATACAGCATCCAACATACTAACAAACTGGCTTACAACATACAGCATCCAACATACTAACAAAATATCTTACAACATACAGCATACAACATACTAACAAACTGGCTTACAACATACAACATCCAACATACTAACAAACTGGCTGACAACATGCAGCATCCAGCATTCTAACAAACTGGCTGACAACATACAACATCCAACATGCTAACAAACTGGCTGACAACTTACAACATCCAACATTCTAACAAACTGGCTGACAACATACAGCATCCAACATACTAACAAACTGGCTTACAACATACAACATCCAACATACTAATAAACTGGCTTACAATATACAGCTGCCAACATACTAACAAACTGGCTTACAACATACAGCATCCAACATACTAACAAACTGGCTGACAACATACAGCATCCCACATACTAACAAACTGGCTGACAACATACAGCATCCAACATACTAACAAACTGGCTGACAACATGCAGCATCCAGCATACTAACAAACTGGCTGACAACATACAAAATCCAACATGCTAACAAACTGGCTGACAACTTACAACATCCAACATACTAACAAACTGGCTTACAACATACAGCATCCAACATACTAACAAACTGGCTGACAACATACAGCATCCAACATACTAACAAACTGGCTGACAACATACAGCATCCCACATACTAACAAACTGGCTTACAACATACAGCATGCAACATACTTGCAAACTTAATTACAACATACAGCATCCAACAAACTTTCTGACAACGTACAGCATCCAACATACTAACAAACTAGCTGACAACATACAATATCCAACATGCTAACAAACTGGTTTACAATATACAGCATCCAACATACTAACAAAGTGGCTTACAACATACAGCATCCAACATACTACCAACTGGCTTACAACATACAGCATCCAACATGCTAACAAACTGGCTTACAACATACAGCATCCAACATACTAACAAACTGGCTGACAACATACAGCATCCCACATACTAACAAACTTGCTGATAACATACAGCAGCCAACATACTAACAAACTGGCCTACAACATACAGCATTCAACATACTAACAAACTGTCTGACAGTAGTAGGAAACTCTTTGTACAGAGCTTCGCAGCAGGAGGCAATCTGATCATCAGAAGTAGACCCCCCGTCGAGCAAGTGTTTCGGCCCTTTAGCTTCTTGACACTCTAGGGGAGGTGGGCCCGCCTGGGTCATGACTTCCAGGCGTCGACCTCCTGCCGCATTGCCTCTAAGGCTTACACCGTATGTTCGGCACAAACTAACTAAACGTAATACACAGAACTTTCTAAAATAGCTTACCTAAACTAAGCTTATGTTCGGCACAAAATAACTATCACTTAATACACAAAACACTCGAAAATAGATTACCTAACTTAAGGTTTACATTTCATGTTCGGCACAAAATAGTTGCATTTAATAGGCAACACACTCGAGAATAGATACCTTACCTGCTCTTGGTTTAAACCTAGCGCGTTACTGCGCTTTCGACTTGGCTACTGATGCAACGATATTTTCTAGACCCGTCAGTGTCTGACTTTCGTGGGAAATCGGCATCTGCTGGTTAAGATTGACGCCTAGTTGTCTGGTCTTCTTGTTGTTTAGGCCTGCTGTTTGTATGGTAGTTGCCCCAAGCATCTGGTCTGATGCTCACCTCCGGTCGATTATGTAACCTCTTATCGCTTCGTCTCGGGCCCTACTTCAATTCTCCCTACTCTGTTGACTTATGTGGGAGCAATAAGTGGTCAAGGTGTAAAATAGTCGCCCGATCCGTCTGGTCTGGACATAATATTATTTAACTGTTGGTCTGTCTCGATTCTGCCACAGCCAGCACGACGCTCTTTCTGCTGACTCAGCAATAGTCTTCATTGTTTTTGACCGCATCCCTCCCTTAATTCCTAGCATTTTTAAGAGGTCGTAGAGGGATGGGGTTGTGAGTCCTCTGGCACTAACCACCACCGAAAACACTCTACTCTGTACTCCCTGCTTTCTCAGCTCGGTGGCGAGATCCTTGTATTTAGATAGTTTGAATATATGCTGTTCCTCTATCCTGGATTCAAATGGCACTGTGAGTTCTATTAAAATGACATGGGTCATATTTGACGTGTAGAGTGCAATGTCTGGACGCATTTTAGATCTCTTAATGCACTCTGGGTACTTCCCTCGCCCTGGGAGGTCAACCGCAATCTCCCAATCGTTAGCTATGTCCAGGATAGTGAAGTCGTTCCAGTGGTTCTGCTTGGGGCGTGCAGCCTGTCCCGCTCTCAAAAAGTAGGTGTTAGTCGTAGCTGGTCGAACTTTATTGTTGGCCTTCATCCGCGCCCCATCCACGGTGGCAGCCAGTTCATGCAGCACTCTGTTGTGTCGCCATGTGTACCGCCCTTGGCCTAGTGCTGTCTTGCATGAGGAAAGAACATGTTCCATCGTCTGTCTTCCTCCGCAAAGAGGACATCGATTGTCATCTGTCTTCCCCCACTTCACAAGGTTGCAGGCTGATGGTAGAAGGTCATACATAGATCTGATTATGTAGCTGAGCCGCAGCGGTGCCATATGCCACATGTCATTCCATGTTAGTGTCCTCTGCAAAGCCATCTCCCATGTAGTCCATTGGCCTTGCTGCACCTGTTGTGCTGCCTTTTGTACACGCTTGTTCTCCTCGACATCTCTTATCTCCCTGACTACCATGTCCCTTCGTTGTCTATTTGATGCCTTTGACCACCATTGGATGTCTCCATGACCAAATCCACGCCTGTTGGTCTGCGTGTAGCCCATTACTTCCTTTAGCTGGAGACTCTCACGTGCTTCGCGTACTGCTGCACACGCCTGCCACTTCCGACCGGTCTTCACTGTGGGTTCCACTGTTCGGACAGTTTCGTCTGACGAGCTTTGCAGCATAACTGCCAGTCTGGCCTTGCCGGCTTTATATTCCTCTAGGACTGACTTGAACGGAAGGACCAGCTTGGCTTTCTTACAGTACAGCGCAACATCCGTCAGTCCCGGTGGTACTCCCAGCCATTTCCGCGTGTACTTGCTAATCTTGCTCTCCATCGCTTCCACCGTACTTGAGCTGATCTCATATATCAGAAGAGGCCATAGCAGTTTGGGTATCAACATAAACTGGAGGCACCAGATCTTAAACTTTCCTAAAAGTCTACTCCGGTCGATGATATGTAGCCCTTGCTCTGCCATCTCTCTTACTCTCTGAACTGCTTTCGTGTCTTTCAAGGAGGCGTCATACACTCTGCCAACATACAGCATCCAACATACTAACAAACTGGCTTTTAACATACAACATCCAACATACTAACAAACTGTCTGACAACATACAGCATCCAACATACTAACAAACTGGCTTACAACATACAGCATCCAACATACTAACAAACTGGCTTACAACATATAGCATCCAACATACTTACAAACTGGCTGACAACATACAGCATCCAACATACTAACAAACTGGCTGGCAACATACAGCATCCAACATACTAACAAACTGGCTGACAACATGCAGCATCCAACATACTAATAAACTGGCTGACAACATACAACATCCAACATACTAACAAACTGGCTGACAACATCCAACCTACTAACAAACTGGCTGACAACATGCAGCATCCAACAGACTAACAAACTGGCTGACAACATACAACATCCAACACACTAACAAACTGGCTGACAACTTACAACATCCAGCATATTAACAAACTGGCTGACAACATACAGCATGCAACATACTAATAAACTGGCTTACAACATACAAAATACAACATACTAATAAACTGGCTTACAACATACAGCATCCAACATACTAACAAACTGGCTTACAACATATAGCATCCAACATACTTACAAACTGGCTGACAACATACAGCATCCAACATACTAACAAACTGGCTGACAACATACAGCATCCAACATACTAACAAACTGGCTGACAACATACAGCATCCCACATACTAACAAACTTGATGATAACATACAGCAGCCAACATACTAACAAACTTGATGACAACATGCAGCATCCAACATACTAACAAACTGGCTGACAACATGCAGTATCCAGCATACTAACAAACTGGCTGACAACAACCAACCTACTAACAAACTGGCTCACAGCAAGCAGCATCCAACAAACTAACAAACTGGCTTACAACATACAGCATCCAACATACTAACAAACTGGCTGACAACATCCAACATACTAACAAACTGGCTGACAACATCCAACATACTAACAAACTAGCTGACAACATGCAGCATCCAACATACTAACAAACTGGCGCACAACATACAGCATCCAACATACTAACAAACTGGCTTACAACATACAGCATCCAACATACTAACAAACTGGCTGACAACATACAGCATCCAACATACTAACAAACTGGCTGACAACATACAGCATTCCACATACTAACAAACTGGCTGACAACATACAGCATCCAACATACTAACAACTGGCTGACAACATGCAGCATCCAACATACTAACAAACTGGCTGACAACATACATCGCCCAAAACATACTAACAAACTGGCTGACAACATGCAGCATCCAACATACAAACAAACTGGCTGGCAACATACAGCATCCAACATACTAACAAACTGGCTGACAACATGCAGCATCCAACATACTAATAAACTGGCTGACAACATACAACATCCAACATACTAACAAACTGGCTGACAACATCCAACCTACTAAGAAACTGGCTGACAACATGCAGCATCCAACAGACTAACAAACTGGCTGACAACATACAGCATCCAACATACTAATAAAATGGCTTACAACATACAAAATCCAACATACTAATAAACTGGCTTACAACATACAGCATCCAACATACTAACAAACTGGCTTACAACATATAGCATCCAACATACCTACAAACTGGCTGACAACATACAGCATCGAACATACTAACAAACTGGCTGACAACATACAGCATCCAACATACTAACAAACTGGCTGACAACATAGAGCATCCAACATACTAACAAACTAGCTGACAACATACAGTATCCAACATGCTAACAAACTGGCTTACAACATACAGCACCCAACATACTAACAAACTGGCTGACAACATACAGCATCCCACATACTAACAAATTTGCTGATAACATACAGCAGCCAACATACTAACAAACTGGCTGACAACATACATCATCCAACGTACTAACAAACTGGCTTACAACATACAGCATCCAACATACTAACAAACTGGCTTACAACATACAGCATCCAACAAACTTTCTGACAACGTATAGCATCCAACACACTAACAAACTGGCTGACAACATGCACCATCCAGCATACTAACAAACTGGCTGACAACATACAACATCCAACATGCTAACAAACTGGCTGACAACTTACAACATCCAACATACTAACAAACTGGCTGACAACATACAGCATCCAACATACTAACAAACTGGCTTACAACATACAACATCCAACATACTAATAAACTCGCTTACAATATACAGCATCCAACATACTAACAAACTGGCTTACAATACAGCATCCAACATACTAACAAACTGGCTTACAACATACAGCATCCAACATACTAACAAACTGGCTTACAACATACAGCATCCAACATACTAACAAACTGGCTTACAACATATAGCATCCAACATACTTACAAACTGGCTGACAACATACAGCATCCAACATACTAACAAACTGGCTGGCAACATACAGCATCCAACATACTAACAAACTGGCTGACAACATGCAGCATCCAACATACTAATAAACTGGCTGACAACATACAACATCCAACATACTAACAAACTGGCTGACAACATCCAACCTACTAACAAACTGGCTGACAACATGCAGCATCCAACAGACTAACAAACTGGCTGACAACATACAACATCCAACACACTAACAAACTGGCTGACAACTTACAACATCCAGCATATTAACAAACTGGCTGACAACATACAGCATGCAACATACTAATAAACTGGCTTACAACATACAAAATACAACATACTAATAAACTGGCTTACAACATACAGCATCCAACATACTAACAAACTGGCTTACAACATATAGCATCCAACATACTTACAAACTGGCTGACAACATACAGCATCCAACATACTAACAAACTGGCTGACAACATACAGCATCCAACATACTAACAAACTGGCTGACAACATACAGCATCCCACATACTAACAAACTTGATGATAACATACAGCAGCCAACATACTAACAAACTTGATGACAACATGCAGCATCCAACATACTAACAAACTGGCTGACAACATGCAGTATCCAGCATACTAACAAACTGGCTGACAACAACCAACCTACTAACAAACTGGCTCACAGCAAGCAGCATCCAACAAACTAACAAACTGGCTTACAACATACAGCATCCAACATACTAACAAACTGGCTGACAACATCCAACATACTAACAAACTGGCTGACAACATCCAACATACTAACAAACTAGCTGACAACATGCAGCATCCAACATACTAACAAACTGGCGCACAACATACAGCATCCAACATACTAACAAACTGGCTTACAACATACAGCATCCAACATACTAACAAACTGGCTGACAACATACAGCATCCAACATACTAACAAACTGGCTGACAACATACAGCATTCCACATACTAACAAACTGGCTGACAACATACAGCATCCAACATACTAACAACTGGCTGACAACATGCAGCATCCAACATACTAACAAACTGGCTGACAACATACATCGCCCAAAACATACTAACAAACTGGCTGACAACATGCAGCATCCAACATACAAACAAACTGGCTGGCAACATACAGCATCCAACATACTAACAAACTGGCTGACAACATGCAGCATCCAACATACTAATAAACTGGCTGACAACATACAACATCCAACATACTAACAAACTGGCTGACAACATCCAACCTACTAAGAAACTGGCTGACAACATGCAGCATCCAACAGACTAACAAACTGGCTGACAACATACAGCATCCAACATACTAATAAAATGGCTTACAACATACAAAATCCAACATACTAATAAACTGGCTTACAACATACAGCATCCAACATACTAACAAACTGGCTTACAACATATAGCATCCAACATACCTACAAACTGGCTGACAACATACAGCATCGAACATACTAACAAACTGGCTGACAACATACAGCATCCAACATACTAACAAACTGGCTGACAACATAGAGCATCTAACATACTAACAAACTAGCTGACAACATACAGTATCCAACATGCTAACAAACTGGCTTACAACATACAGCACCCAACATACTAACAAACTGGCTGACAACATACAGCATCCCACATACTAACAAATTTGCTGATAACATACAGCAGCCAACATACTAACAAACTGGCTGACAACATACATCATCCAACGTACTAACAAACTGGCTTACAACATACAGCATCCAACATACTAACAAACTGGCTTACAACATACAGCATCCAACAAACTTTCTGACAACGTATAGCATCCAACACACTAACAAACTGGCTGACAACATGCACCATCCAGCATACTAACAAACTGGCTGACAACATACAACATCCAACATGCTAACAAACTGGCTGACAACTTACAACATCCAACATACTAACAAACTGGCTGACAACATACAGCATCCAACATACTAACAAACTGGCTTACAACATACAACATCCAACATACTAATAAACTCGCTTACAATATACAGCATCCAACATACTAACAAACTGGCTTACAATACAGCATCCAACATACTAACAAACTGGCTTACAACATACAGCATCCAACATACTAACAAACTGGCTGACAACATACAGCATCCAACATACTAACAAACTGGCTTACAAAATACAGCATCCAGCATACTAACACACTGGCTGACAACATGCAGCATCCAGCATACTAACAAACTGGCTGACAACATACAAAATCCAACATGCTAACAAACTGGCTGACAACTTACAACATCCAACATACTAACAAACTGGCTTACAACATACAGCATCCAACATACTAACAAACTTGCTGATAACATACAGCAGCCAACATACTAACAAACTGGCCTACAACATACAGCATCCAACATACTAACAAACTGGCTTTTAACATACAACATCCAACATACTAACAAACTGTCTGACAACATACAGCATCCAACATACTAACAAACTGGCTTACAACATACAGCATCCAACATACTAACAAACTGGCTGACAACATACAGCATCCAACATACTAACAAACTGGCTTACAACATACAGCATCCCACATACTAACAAACTGGCTTACAACATACAGCATGCAACATACTTGCAAACTTAATTACAACATACAGCATCTAACAAACTTTCTGACAACGTACAGCATCCAACATACTAATAAACTAGCTGACAACATACAGTATCCAACATACTAACAAACTGGCTTACAACATACAGCATCCAACACACTAACAAAGTGGCTTACAACATACGGCATCCAACATACTAACAAACTGGCTTACAACATACAGCATCCAACATACTTGCAAACTTAATTACAACATATAGCATCCAACAAACTTTCTGACAACGTACAGCATCCAACATACTAACAAACTAGCTGACAACATACAGCATCCAACATACTATCAAACTGGCTGACAACATACAGCATCCAACATGCTAACAAACTGGCTTACAACATACAGCATCCAACATACTAACAAACTGTCTGACAACATACAGCATCCAACATACTAACAAACTGGCTTACAACATACAGCATCCAACATACTAACAAACTGGATTACAACATACAGCATCCAACAAACTTTCTGATAACGTATAGCATCCAACACACCAACAAACTGGCTGACAACATACAGCATCCAGCATACTAACAAACTGGCTGACAACATACAACATCCAACATGCTCACAAACTGGCTGACAACTTACAACATCCAACATACTAACAAACTGGCTGACAACATACAGCATCCAACATACTAACAAACTGGCTTACAACATACAACATCCAACATACTAATAAACTGGCTTACAATATACAGCATCCAACATACTAACAAACTGGCTTACAACATACAGCATCCAACATACTAACAAACTGGCTTACAACATACAGCATCCAACATACTAACAAACTGGCTGACAACATGCAGCATCCCACATACTAACAAACTGGCTTACAACATACAACATCCAACATACTAACAAACTGGCTGACAACATGCAGCATCCAGCATTCTAACAAACTGGCTGACAACATACAACATCCAACATGCTAACAAACTGGCTGACAACTTACAACATCCAACATTCTAACAAACTGGCTGACAACATACAGCATCCAACATACTAACAAACTGGCTTACAACATACAACATCCAACATACTAATAAACTGGCTTACAATATACAGCATCCAACATACTAACAAACTGGCTGACAACATACAGCATCCAACATACTAACAAACTGGCTTACAACATACAGCATCCCACATACTAACAAACTGGCTGACAACATACAGCATCCAACATACTAACAAACTGGCTGACAACATGCAGCATCCAGCATACTTTCAAACTGGCTGACAACATACAAAATCCAACATGCTAACAAACTGGCTGACAACTTACAACATCCAACATACTAACAAACTAGCTTACAACATACAGCATCCAACATACTAACAAACTGGCTTACAACATACAACATCCAACATACTAATAAATTGGCTTACAATATACAGCATCCAACATACTAACAAACTGGCTTACAACATACAGCATCCAACATACTAACAAACTGGCTGACAACATACAGCATCGAACATACTAACAAACTGGCTGACAACATACAGCATCCCACATACTAACAAACTGGCTTACAACATACAGCATCCCACATACTAACAAACTTGCTGATAACATACAGCAGCCAACATACTAACAAACTGGCCTACAACATACAGCATCCAACATACTAACAAACTGTCTGACAACATACAGCATCCAACATACTAACAAACTGTCTGACAACATACAGCATCCAACATACTAACAAACTGGCTGACAATATACAGCATCCAACATACTAAACGGCTAAAACGTCTGGTTAGTTTCCCATTAGTTTTGGGAAAACGACCCGACTGGACCTCCGACGTTCGGACAACCCTTGTTCGATTCCCGCTGGGAGCAGTGTGAGTTGTACTCGTGGTTGGATAAAACAAAATACATCCACGGTCGACCCAGCCTTTGGCAGAAATTGGTACCAGGGTATTTCCCTGGGAAGGTGAGGAATGTCGCCTCGCATCGTGAGTTTCGATGCTTGAAGCGACACTATCCCGAAATCTCCGAACATATCTGGATAGGCGACCGAGCACATATGGTTGGAAACTCGCGTGCTAAGACGCCGGTTCAAGTCTCATACTTGACCTTTACCTTAAGTATTAAAATAACGATGTTTTTCAACAACAAATTAACTTTTCAGTTCTGTTGTTCTCAACAATAATTTACTTCTTTTTTGTTTCTCTATAATAACTTAACATATAAGTGCTGCTTCGCCTAAATAACTGCCAACTATAAGTCCTGTTTTACCAAAATAATTCAACTTACAGCATGTCCTGGGTTACCAACATAATTCACAAGTCCTGTTTTATGAAACCAATAATTTAACGTGCGTGTGGCAAATATTATTTTCGTGGAGAACAAACGTTGACGTGTTGAAGAACACGTTAATTAATCAGTGCACTCTAGAGCGTAGCGAGGTGGTTGGGACATGATAAAACGTTAATTAATCAGTGCTCTCTAGAGCGTAGCGAGGTGGTTGGGACATGATAAAACGTTAATTAATCAGTGCTCTCTAGAGCGTAGCGAGGTGGTTGGGACATGATTAAACGTTAATTAATCAGTGCTCTCTAGAGCGTAGCGAGGTGGTTGGGACATGATTAAACGTTAATTAATCAGTGCTCTCTAGAGCGTAGCGAGGTGGTTGGGACATGATAAAACGTTAATTAATCAGTGCTCTCTATAGCGTAGCGAGATGGTTGGGACATGATAAAACGTTAATTAATCAGTGCTCTCTAGAGCGTAGCGAGATGGTTGGGACATGAGAAAACGTTAATTAATCAGTGTTCTCTAGAGCGTAGCGAGATGGTTGGGACATGAGAAAACGTTAATTAATCAGAGCTGTCTAGGGCGTTGTGACATGGTTATAACAATATAACACGTTTATTTAATCAATCAAAGTAATCTTTGGTGTAGCTAGGTGGTTGGGGACATATTTGTTCTCTCACAGGTTCGCCGAGGGCACCACATCCCTCAGGATGGTGTATAGATGTAGCAGGTGGTCATTGGTACATGTATTCACAATTATTAGTATTATCATTCGTACTGTCTAAGCATTGTTCATCTAAGAGCCCCCTCTGTACGTTACCATGTTTAAGTTTTGACAAATTACAGTTCGTGGCTTCTGTCACAACTTCAGTCCTTTCCTGTCATACTTGTTGTCGGTTAGGTAACTGACATAAACAACAGCGGGGAGTTGATATCAAGAAGAACATTTACAAATAAATGTGTAAATAAGTGTACAGCTGCCAGTGTAGTCACACGTGTACGACATTTGTACGGGACAGATTTTCTATTTTTCTGATCCAACTTCACAGCATAGACGAAGAAGATAACAAGTAGAAGATAAGAAAGACAAGATGTAGAAGGTGAGAAAGACAAGATGTAGAAGGTGAGAAAGACAAGATGTAGAAGATGAGAAAGACAAGATGTAGAAGATGAGAAAGACAAGATGTAGAAGATGAGAAAGACAAGATGTAGAAGATGAGAAAGACAAGATGTAGAAGATGAGAAAGACAAGATGTAGAAGATGAGAAAGACAAGATGTAGAAGATGAGAAAGACAAGATGTAGAAGATGAGAAAGACAATATGTAGAAGATGAGAAAGACAAGATGTAGAAGATGAGAAAGACAAGATGTAGAAGATGAGAAAGACAAGATGTAGAAGATGAGAAAGACAAGATGTAGAAGATAAGAAAGACAATATGTAGAAGATGAGAAAGACAATATGTAGAAGATGAGAAAGACAATATGTAGAATATAAAAAAGACAAGATGTAGAAGATGAGAAAGACAAGATGTAGAAGATGAGAAAGACAAGATGTAGAAGATAAGAAAGACAATATGTAGAAGATGAGAAAGACAATATGTAGAAGATAAGAAAGACAAGATGTAGAAGATGAGAAAGACAAGATGTAGAAGATGAGAAAGACAAGATGTAGAAGATAAGAAAGACAATATGTAGAAGATGAGAAAGACAATATGTAGAAGATGAGAAAGACAAGATGTAGAAGGTGAGAAAGACAAGATGTAGAAGGTGAGAAAGACAAGATGTAGAAGGTGAGAAAGACAAGATGTAGAAGATAAGAAAGACAAGATGTAGAAGATAAGAAAGACAAGATGTAGAAGATAAGAAAGACAAGATGTAGAAGATAAGAAAGACAAGATGTAGAAGATAAGAAAGACAAGATGTAGAAGGTGAGAAAGACAAGATGTAGAAAATTAAAGTCATTAAACTAGATAGGTGATGGGGTTTACTAGTCCTATGGGCTCAGTGGTTAGTGAACTTGACTATGAGGACCAACATTTCTGGGTTTGATTCCTGCCGACGGCTTCTAGCTTTAGCCAGTCTTAAATGAGTAGCAACATTTGGTGGCACGACCTGATACTGAACACTCATGTGTTCCAGTGTTGAAAGTGTTTGTTGAAGACGTATACTCAACAGGGAGTTGAAAGTGTTTGTTGCAGTCCACAGTGAGTTGAAAATGTTTGTTGAAAACATATACTCCACAGGGAGTTGAAAGTGTTTGTTGAAAATCTATACTCCACGGGGAGTTGAAAGTTTTTGTTGAAAACCTATACTCCACATGTAGTTGAAAGTGTTTGTTGAAAAGCTATACTCCACATGGAGTTGAAAGTGTTTGTTGAAAACCTATACTCCACGTGGAGTTGAAAGTGTTTGTTGAAAACCTATACTCCACATGGAGTTGAAAGTGTTTGTTGAAGACCTTTACTCCACAGGAAGTTGAAAGTGTTTGTTGAAGACCTGTACTCCACAGGAAGTTGAAAGTGTTTGTTGAAGACCTGAACTCCACATGTAGTTTAGAGTGTTTGTTGAAGACCTTTACTCCACAGGAAGTTGAAAGTGTTTGTTGAAGACCTTTACTCCACATGTAGTTTAGAGTGTTTGTTGAAGACCTTTACTCCACATGTAGTTGAAATTGTTTGTTGAAGACCTATACTCCACAGGGAGCTGAAAGTGTTTGTTGAAGGTCTATACTCCACATGTAGTTGAAAGTGTTTGTTGAAATCCTATACTCCACATGTAGCTGAAAGTGTTTGTTGAAGGCCTATACTCCACATGGAGTTAAGAGTGTTTGTTGAAGACCTATGCTCCACAGGGAGTTGAAAGTTTTTGTTGAAGACCTTTACTCCACAGGAAGTTGAAAGTGTTTGTTGAAGACATATACTCCACAGGGAGTTGAAAGTGTTTGTTGAAAATCTATACTCCACAGGGAGTTGAAAGTGTTTGTTGAAAACCTATACTCCACATGGAGTTAAGAGTGTTTGTTGAAGACCTATGCTCCACAGGGAGTTGAAAGTGTTTGTTGCAGACCTTTATTCCACAGTGAGTAGAAAATGTTTGTTGAAGACCTGTATTCCACAGTGAGTAGAAAGTGTTTGTTGGAGACCTGTGCTCCACAAGGAGTTGAAAGTGTTTGTTGGAGACATGTGCTCCACAGGGAGTTAAAAGTGTTTGCTGGAGGCCTATGCTCCACAGGGAGTTGGGAGTGTTTGTTGAAGACCTATACTCCACATGGAGTTAAAAGTGTTTGTTGGAGACTTATGTTCCACCGGTAATTGAAAGTGTTTGTTTAAGACCTATACTCCACAGTGAATGGAAAGTGTTTGTTGGCGACCTATGATCCACAATGAGTTGAAAGTGCTTGTTGGAGACCTATGCTCCACAGGGAGTTGAAAGTGTTTGTTGGAGACCTATGTTCCAAAGGGAGTTGAAAGTGTTTGTTTAAGACCTATACTCCACAGGGAGTTGAAAGTGTTTTTTGGGAGACCTATACTCTACAGTGAGTTGAATGTTTTTGTTGGAGACCTACGCTCCACGGGGAGTTGAAAGTGTTTGTTGGAGACCTATGCTCCACAGGGATTTGAAAGTGTTTGTTGCAGACCTGTCTTCCACAGTGAGTAGAAAATGTTTATTGGAGACCTGTGCTCCACAGTGAGTAGAAAGTGTTTGTTGGAGACCTGTATTCCACAGTGAGTAGAAAATGTTTATTGGAGACCTGTGCTCCACAGGGAGTTAAAAGTGTTTGTTGGAGGTCTATGCTCCACAGGGAGTTGAAAGTGTTTGTTGAAGATGTATGCTCCACAGTAAGTTGAAAGTGTTTGTAGAAGACCTATGCTCCACAGGGAGTTGAAAGTGTTTGTTGGAGACCTATACTCCACAGGAAGTTGAAAGTGTTTGTTGGAGACCTTTACTCCACAGTAAGTTGAAAGTGTTTGTAGAAGACCTATGCTCCACAGGGAGTTGAAAGTGTTTGTTGGAGACCTATACTCCACAGGAAGTTGAAAGTGTTTGTTGGAGACCTATACTCCACAGGAAGTTGAAAGTGTTTGTAGAAGACCTATGCTCCACAGGAAGTTGAAAGTGTTTGTTGGAGACCTATGCTTCACAAGGAATTGAAAGTGTTTGTTGGAGACCTATGCTTCTCAGGGAGTTGAAAGTGTTTGTTGGAGACCTATGCTTCTCAGGGAGTTGAAAGTGTTTGTTGGAGACCTATGCTTCACCGAGAGTTGAAAGTGTTTGTTGGAGACCTATACTTCACATGGAGTTGAAAGTGTTTGTTGGAGACCTATACTTCACATGGAGTTGAAAGTGTTTGTTGGAGACCTATGCTTCACAGGGAGTTGAAAGGTAGAAGAAGAATCAATTTCTACAAGAGCTGTAGTTCCTCCTTGCTGGATTCCTCTCTTGGCTTTTGAGTGACCATGTCTTAATTGGGTGAATCTTATATTTGTATTTTACAACCCTATGTTGTTTTAACATTTATCTATTCCCTGACTGTTGACGGTCTACTGTATATTACTGGCTCTGTTACTCTACTAACTATCACTGTTCTGAACTCGTATCTGAACCATCTTTCAACTGTCTCCGTCTACCCTTATCTTCCTTACTATATTGCCTATCTCTTGACAGCTTATCACATCGTTAGCTGTCTGGGCTCTCACTGCTGCACCGTCTGTAATTGTCCTGTACTCTCACTGCTGTACTGTCTGTAACTGTCCTGTACTCTCACGGCTGTACCGTCTGTAACTGTCATGTACTCTCACTGCTGTACCATCTCTAACTGTCCTGTACTCTCACTGCTGTACCGTCTGTAACTGTCCTGTACTCTTACTGCTGTACTGTCCTGTACTCTCACTGCTGTACCATCTCTAACTGTCCTGGACATTCACTTCTGTACCGTCTGTAACTGTCCTGTACTCTCACTGCTGTACCGTCTGTAACTGTCCTGTACTCTCACTGCTGTACCGTCTGTAACTGTCCTGTACTCTCACGGCTGTACCGTCTGTAACTGTCCTGTACTCTCACTGCTGTACCGTCTGTAACTGTCCTGTACTCTCACTGCTGTACCATCTCTAACTGTCCTGGACACTCACTGCTGTACTGTCTGTAACTGTCCTGTACTCTCACTGCTGTACCGTCTGTAACTGTCCTGTACTCTCACTGCTGTACCGTCTGTAACTGTCCTGTACTCTCACTGCTGTACCGTCTGTAACTGTCCTGTACTCTCACTGCTGTACTGTCTGTAACTGTCCTGTACTCTCACTGCTGTACCGTCTGTAACTGTCCTGTACTCTCACTGCTGTACCGTCTGTAACTGTCCTGTACTCTCACTGCTGTACCGTCTGTAACTGTCCTGTACTCTCACTGCTGTACCGTCTGTAACTGTCCTGTACTCTCACTGCTGTACCATCTCTAACTGTCCTGTACTCTCACTGCTGTACCGCCTGTAACTGTCCTGTACTCTCACTGCTGTACCATCTCTAACTGTCCTGTACTCTCACTGCTGTACCATCTCTAACTGTCCTGGACACTCACTGCTGTACCGTCTGTAACTGTCCTGTACTCTCACTGCTGTACCATCTCTAACTGTCCAGTACTCTCACTGCTGTACCATCTCTAACTGTCCTAGACACTCACTGCTGTACCGTCTGTAACTGTCCTGTACTCTCACTGCTGTACCATCTCTAACTGTCCTGGACACTCACTGCTGTACCGTCTGTAACTGTTATGTACTCTTACTGCTGTACTGTCTGTAACTGTCCTGTACTCTCACTGCTGTACCATCTCTAACTGCCCTGTACTCTCACTGCTGTACCGTCTGTAACTGTCCTGTACTCTCACTGCTGTACCGTCTGTAACTGTCCTGTAATCTCAACTCTGTACCACCGTCTGTAACTGTCCTGTACTCTCACTGCTGTACCGTCTGTAACTGTCCTGTACTCTTACTGCTGTACTGTCCTGTACTCTCACTGCTGTACCATCTCTAACTGTCCTGGACATTCACTTCTGTACCGTCTGTAACTGTCCTGTACTCTCACTGCTGTACCGTCTCTAACTGTCCTGGACTCTTACTGCTGTACCATCTGTAACTGTCCTGTACTCTCACTGCTGTACCGTCTGTAACTATCCTGTACTCTCACTGCTGTACCGTCTGCAACTGTCCTGTACTCTCACTGCTGTACCGTCTGTAACTGCACTGTACTCTTACTGCTGTACCGTCTGTAACTGTCATGTACTCTTACTGTTGTACCTTCTGTAACTGTCCTGTACTCTCACTGCTGTACCGTCTGTAACTGTCCTGTACTCTCACTGCTGTACCATCTGACGTGAGTGCGTGAAATGGCAGCGATGTGACGACCATTCCATGAAATAAACGTGACAACCGTGATATGACAGCGACGTGACGACCGTTCCATGAAACCAACGTGACAACCGTCAAATGACAGCGACGTGAGGGCGTGAAATGACAACGTGACCACCGTGAAATGCCAGAAGAAAATGTGCTCTCCCGTTCATACCGGCACAAACGGTCAGTCTAGGCCACAACTATTTCTTGATGATATTTTAGTAGTTTTGACACATATTCTCAGTTCTGAGACATGACCTGAGCATAACTCTCCTATAGAATATTAGAAATGATCGTAAGAGATGCTAGCACCTGAATTCTAACAATATTTGCGGTTAAATTATGATCATCTTACCTCGGAAATGACTTACGTCTGTCAAATGTAGATACATATATTCTCATTCTCTGTTCTAATTCATATTCTCTAAGATCTGCGCGTGGCCGTGTGGCTAAATCCATTATTTCGCAGCCTGAAATGCCAACGTACGGTGTTCGAAACCCGCGGTAGACAAAAAGGATTTTTTTATTGGGAATGAAATAAAAATCCAGAGTCTCACACATCGTGGCGACTGCTTTAACCAAGCGGCCTTTATCCCTCTGGTTCTATCGTGAGTCCTCCTACGTACACCAGCAATGGTACTATGTGTCGTAAAGATATTTTTTCTTCTTTTTTTCTTCTAATAAACGCTACTGGACTAAAATATCACTAACATAGACATTAACAATTCTAGAACATTCGTGTTTGTACACAGTGTCACAAACTTGAACCAGTCAAATATAAAATCAATCACTAGAATGAGTGGGATGTAGTGTCCTTACGTCATCTACATTCATGCAGGTAGCAACATCGATATGGTTAACACTAAATTACCACTTTGAGATTAGATCAAGCAACCGTGATAGGACACGCCTTGTGACGTTAGCGAAGACTTTCTCATTCTTTCAGGCGGTGTTTATTTGAAATAACGGATGATGCTGGTTACCGTAAACACTATATAAGATCAAGCTGCACTTAACGTACCGTAAATCAAGTAAATGGATTTAACCCTGTATGTTGCACTTAAAGTAATTCTTAATATCTGACACGCTAGCAGACATCAAACATGGAAGCAGGAAATCTGAAGCGAAAGCTTTTATGAAAACTAGAGAGACTAGAAGTTGAACCACTCCATGTCCTAGGTAATTATGTATGAAAATAAGCATGTGTGTTTATGTGTACACCATACACAACAGATAGAACGTCATCAATCGGGTCATTAGTTTCATGATTTGGAAATAGTTTCTTGAAATAACTCTCTCTTCACACACAAGCTATCTCTCCGTCTCTCGTTCTCTTTCTTCCATTCTCTTTTACTCTTTCATTCTTACCTCTGTATACATGCAACAACACAATCACACACAGATAAAAAAACAACACAATCACACAAACACACAACCACACAAATATGCCCAACATTTTCGCGGAAATTCTCTGTTGTTATCCACAAATCACATTCCCTGACTGTCCATCGTTTCACCGCTTCTTCTTCTACCTTTTTAGCTCCCAGTGGAGCATAGGTCTTCAACAAATATTTTCCAAGTCATTCTGTTCTTTGCCATTCTTTTAAGATCATTCCATGTCTTCCCCATCATCTTCATCTCTGCTTCTATCTGTCTTCTCCAAGAATTCCTTGGTCTTCCTCTTTGTCTTTTCCCCTGGGGATTCCAAAAAAGGGTATGTTGTGTAATACCCTCAGTTGGCTTCCGTAGTGTGTCCTATCCAGCGCCATCGTCTTCGCTGTATCTCTTTATCCACTGGTGTTTGACCGGTACATTTCCATAATTCTATGTTAGTGATTTTGTCCTGCCATTTCCATCCCTTTATTCTGCGTAAGCATCCATTAATGAAATTCTGTATCTTCGTGATTGTCAATTTTGCTGTTCTCCATGTTTCACAGCCATATAATACGACCGACTTAACATCTGAGTTGACAATTTTTGTTTTTGTATTGAACCTAATTTCTTTGGATTTCCATATCTTTCCCAGTGCAATGAAAGCTCCTCTTGCTTTTGATATCCTTATTTTGGTATCATTTTCTGTTCCTCCCTTTTTATCTATATTACTGTCCAGATATAAGTAAGATTGTACGTCTAGAAGAGGCATTTCTCCTAGTTTTATTTGGTTATTGCCAACTGTATTAATTCTCATAATGTTAGTCTTATCTCTATTAATCTTTAGTCCTAGCTGTTGTGATCTCTCATCTAATATACTCATTTTATCCTGCATCTGTTGATGGTTGTGTGATAGGAGAGCTATGTCATCAGCAAAGACTAAATCATCAAGTTGTTTGGTCAGTGACCACTGGATCCCATTTCTGTTGTTTTGAGTTATTTTCATAATCCAATCTATGGCCAGTAGAAAGAGAAATGGAGACAGAAGGCATCCCTGCCTTACTCCTGTTCTTATTTCAAATGCTTCTGTAAGACAGATCTTTCATGCACCACACTGCATTTAATTCCTTCATACATTGTTTTCTTCAGGTTAATAAACTTTATGGGGATTCCGTAATGACTCAGCAACTTCTAAAGCATTCTTCTGTCTAAACTATCAAATGCCTTTTCGTAATCTATGAATCCAATATAAAGTGGGGATTTTAGTTCTAAACTTTGTTCAACTATTATACGTAGAGTAGTTATTTGATCAGCACATGATCTGTTCTTCCTAAACCCTGCTTGTTAATCTCTCAAATGTTTCTCTATGGCCTCTTTTAGTTTCTCCAGAATGATTCTGCTTAATATTTTTCCTGGCACTGATAGTAGCATAATTCCCCTATAATTTGTGCACTCCTGTAAACTTCCTTTCTGTGGTAGTTTGATCATATAACCTTCTCTCCAGTCTTTAGGTATTTCTTCCCTCTCCCAAATTTTATCCAATAGATCCTGTAACATCTTGGTAGAGGTGTTAATATCTGCTTTGATGGCTTTCGAAGGAATTTCATCTGGTCCTGTGGCTTTACCATCTTTTAATAGTTTGATGGCTTTCAATATTTCTTCTTTGCTTGGTTTTCCGCAGTTAACGTGTAACTCTTCTTCTGCTGGTAGTATATCTGGAGGATTATTTCAGCCGGGTCTGTTCAAAAGTTCTTCAAAGTGCTCTTTCCATATTTCCATTTGTTCCCTTATATTACTAAGCAGATTTCCTTTCTTATCTTTAATAAAGGCACTTATCTGTTTGTATTTTCCACTTAATTTATTTGTGCTGTTGTACAGTTCTTTCATATCCCCTTTATTTGCTGCTTCTTCTGCCTCTTTAGCTAGTTCATCCATGTATTTCCTCTTATCCCTTTTAATGCATCTTCTCACTTCTTTGTTCACCTCTGTGTAAGCTTCCTGAGTCTTGGCTTTATTACTTCTCGTTTTGCTTTTATTTATGTCTGCTTTCTTGTTCTTTCTTTCTTTAATTTTACCCGGGGTCTCTGCTGTCATCCATGCCTTATTATGGCGTTGTCTTTTCACCAGTGTTTCTTTGCATGTCTCTTTCCATATATCTTTTACCGGTTTCCAATGATCTTCTATATTTATTGTATTTTCTAGTTGTTGGAGGACTTGGTATTTGTTTGATATTGTGACTGTAAATTTATCTTTAATTCCTTGTTCTTTAAGAAACCCTACATTGAAATACTTTGTACCCTTATTCGTTGTAGTATACCTTTTTAGTTTAATTTTAAGTTTGGCTATCAGAAGATGATGATCTGAAGCTATATCTGCCCCTCTATATACTTTTACATCCTGTAAGGATGACTTAAACTTATTATTAATACATATGTGATCAATTTGATTTTCCGTTCTATGATCTGGTGACACCCATGTAGCTTTGTGTATTCTTTTGTGTTGGAATATCGTTCCTCCTAGGCTCACTTGATTAAGGCGCAGAAATTCACGAATATCTCTCCATTCTCGTTTATATCTCCAAGTCCACGTTTTCCCATAATCTCTTCGAAGCCTCTGTTGTCTGATCCTACTTTAGCATTTAGGTCTCCCATCAAGGTTATAATATCCTTTGCTCGTTTTGCGTCCGTCTGACATTGTAGCTGTTTATAGAAATCATCTTTAACTAAATCATCCTTATCGTTGGTTGGTGCATATCATTGGATAATGTGTAATTTTATTTTGTTTTTGGTTGTTTTAAATGTTGCTCTCATTAGTCTTGGTCCTACTGCTTCCCATTCTATTAGTTTCTTCTGTGCATTCCTTGATAACATTATAGCTACCCCTTCACTATGCTGTGCTCCAGGTTCCTGGTGTCCTGATGATAAAATCATCTCTCCTGTATTTAGTTTTATTCTTTCCGTTCCTAGCCATCTTGTTTCACACATTCCCATAATATCTATCTTGTAGTTTGACATTTCTGCTGCTACCTGTGCAGCTTTTCCCTGTTCGTTTAGGGTACGTACATTCCAGGTGCCAATTCTGGAGGATTTCCTGATAGACAAAGGGTGAGTCGGCAACCCGGACTCCTTACGGCTTTCTCCGGCTTGCGTCATACGTCTCTTAGACAGAGAGCCCTTCTCTTTCCTGGATGGCGGATTTACTTTTTCTCTCTTTGACTTGTCCATGTTTGTGAAGTTTTTTCGGCTTATTTTTTTACAGTATGGGATAGCCAGTCCCATGCCTAACCCTCCTTTCTCGCCTCTTACGAACATGCCTGGTAGGGTACAGCACTACTATTCTTTACTCCCCTTTCGGGTCCCGGCATCGCACGGGCGGTTTCACCGCTTCCCTCACTTCAATTATACCTAATCCCCTCACTACAATTATCCCTAATCCCCGAACTGGCTCCCCTTTCACTGTTTTCCTCCTCAGAATGGACAACCCACCAAATAGTAAAATATGTCCACAGAAATAAACCATCATCATGTGCCTTACAGACTCTTTTCCAGATCATACGACTAGAATAGATTTGTAAAATGTTCATAATAATAATCTCTAACTCTTTCTTTACTTGCTCTGACTGAATTGCTAAGTCAAGAACGATGACTGAATGGTAAAGCTGAGGGTGACTTCAAATTCTGGGCAATATTAAAATTGTACAAATAATCGGTAACAACTAGGAACAACACGAATACAATATGTTAATACAAAGAAGCGTCGTGGGGAGATGCCATTTTCTCTCCTAAAAAAAATGTGTCCTGTAATCGTTATAGCTCGTCACTGTAGAATTTCTGTGAAAGCGTCCAACCCACGTGACTCATATTCTTCCTCGAGCCCTGAAGCATGGCCGTCATGGAACCTGTTGACGTTCTGACGTGATGCCCGACCAAGTTTCCATCATGTCATGACTTTGATGAACTTCTAGTAAAGCTTCCGATATCATGATCCCACGTGCTATCCTCTCCAGAGCTTTGACGCGTTTACCACAGATATCATGACATAGTAGACCTCAAATAGACCTATACAGAAACTATAGGGGGCAACCGAATCAGTTAAACAGACAACTGCCTTCGTGAGAGAGTCCGGAATCCTACTCTGAAAGTGTTATGATCGCAGAAGAAGAAATAGACCTAATTATTAATAGGTGAGCGCATGGTCGAATCAACAACTCGTTGGGCTCCAAATCGGGAGAATGTGGGTTCAAATCTCTGTAGGGTCTAATGTTTTTTTTTTTCCTTATCGAAGGTGAAATTTAAAAAATCAGACCAGAACACCTCGCAGCGACCACACTGAACAAGCGCCACTATTCTCCGGTCCTCGACAGACCCCAGTATTGGGAACATCAGGCTAAACAATAGTTTTTTTTTTTATGAGATCATTTCTAGACTGTCAGGCTACGAGGCTATCCTTCTACACATGCCGTGACTACATCTGATGTTGCTAACTCTAGGATTATGGGCCTGTACTATTTACATCGGCCAACAATCCTACCAACGGAGTCTCAAAGGAAACAGGTTTAATGGGCTCTAGAGAATCGGTGGTCAGGGAAATATTTATAAATTCAGGAATGGAGTAAACATCAATCAATCATTGTGTAAAATCACTATCATCGAGTGTCATGTCCACGGGCGTTATCGATCATGATTCTCCACAAAACCCTGTAATCCTTATTATCACATTCTATGACAATTGTCATGTTTTTGTCATCTTCTGCGTTGTTGCCATCCTCTGCCGTTTGTTCTACTCCTACCGCACAAGTTGTTGCATCACTTCACAGTTTCTCCATCTCATGGCGTGACCAAGAAGATCCATTTCTTTGTTTCGGTCTTCAAAGGTCTTCGTTCTGCACTATTCCTTTTAAACACTTCTTTGTTATTTCTTTTAGCTACGGGTTTTTTTTCTCCACGTTTCTGAACATTCTTCTGTAGATTTACGTTTCTCCTGTCCTTCAGTTTATTCATTAATTGTCCATGACTCTGGGCAGCTTGACAATGCAGGATCAATGTATATTGAAGAGCATTCTCTTACTTCTGACAGTGACTGGGAAATAGTGTTTTAATGTGTGGAATGATGCCTTTATTCAATTTAACAAAGCACTAAAATAACCTGAAACAACCTGAAGCAACCTGAAACAACTGAAGCAACTGAAGCAACCTGAAACAACATGAAACAACCTGAAGCAACCTGAAACAACCTGAAGCAACCTGAAACAACCTGAAACAACCTGAAGCAACCTGAAACAACCTGAAGCAACCTGAAACAGCCGGAAACAACCTACTTTAATTATTTCTTCCGGTGGCATTTCCCTTAATGGTCCTGTTTAGCACACAATTCTACCCGCTCCCCATTGCTCAGGACCTACGTGTTGCATCAGTACAAACCCTCTTTTCCCACACATCACCATCACCAAGACCCCACAAGACCTTGTTTGTAGACGCTATCGCCTGAACTGTACCGCCCCCCCCCCCCCCCCCCAATGACCGATATTCCAGTGCGACATCATTGTTCGCGCTCCATTAACAACGGTAACGAATATCGTTAACTTGTAACAAAATGTGCGTGAACAGACAAAAGATGTTAACATTTTAGAGATGAATATTACAATTATGTTCTACATTTTTAAAGCGAATTCATATGTGATTGTCAATTAAAAAATGATCCAGTCTTAGAAGTTGCTCTATTTTGCATTCATGATGACTTAATACCATCATACTCATCGTCATCATTATCATCATAGAGTGCCGTCTCCGCATCAAAGTTTAGCTACCATGGAGCGCCATTACTCTCTGTTTCTTGCTTTGATAGTGCAGGTTCTCATAGGCTGACTTGACCAACATACTATCAGTGGATTCATTCGTTTTCTTATACTCGTGATTGTTTCAGTAAAATTTGATCAGTAAAACTAACATTAAACAGTAAAAATAATATTGTGATTAACAGATGTGATCACTACACTGCAAAAATAACCATATACGACAGTTTCACACCGTCGGTTCCTAAATATTGAATTAAATTGCAGGTGATAATGTGATTGATTTATGCATGGGAAGTTACTCTTTATTCGAGTGAAATATTAGAGGGAGGTAAGTAAATATTGTCATGAAGGTCTAGATGCTGATGTTGAGTATTAACATTTTGGAGGTAGGGCTGGTTGTCCTCGAGGCAAGACGCCGGTCTAGAGAGGTTGTGAGTTCAAGTCCCGGCTGTACCAGTCGAGATTTTTATTTATGATTTCTCTCTGCGGCAACCAGCCCTAGTCTCAGCAGCGAAGAGCGGGTTGAAACGTCAATTACTCATCGACAAAAAAAAATATGAGTACCTCCGAAGAAGGAGTTATCTGCCTGTGCGACGAGGGACCCCTGTGTACACAGCTGCGAGAGAAAAACGGATTAACGCGCAAAATTTAGTTCCTGGTCTCTAGGGACTTAGCCAAAGGATGGTTAGTTCTGTGGAACGTGTTGTAACATGCGTTGTTTGTGGCGTTGTTTGTGACGTTTTTTGTGACGTTGTTTGTGACGTTGTTTGTGGCGTTGT
This sequence comes from Megaustenia siamemsis, assembly GCA_032433765.1. NCBI lineage: Eukaryota > Metazoa > Mollusca > Gastropoda > Stylommatophora > Ariophantidae > Megaustenia > Megaustenia siamemsis. The sequence goes on along the minus strand of JAVIAB010000051.1, from coordinate 5,616,704 downwards.
TCGTGACGTTGTTCCTGGCGTTGTTTGTGGCGTTGTTTGTGGCGTTGTTTGTGACGTTGTTTGTGGCGTTGTTCGTGACGTTGTTTGTGGCGTTGTTCGTGACGTTGTTCCTGGCGTTGTTTGTGGCGTTGTTTGCGGCGCGGCGTTGTTTGTGGCGTTGTTTGTGACGTTGTTTGTGGCGTTGTTTGCGGCGCGGCGTTGTTTGTGGCGTTGTTTGTGACGTTGTTTGTGGCGTTGTTTGTGACGTTGTTTGTGGCGTTGTTCGTGACGTTGTTCCTGGCGTTGTTTGTGGCGTTGTTTGCGGCGCGGCGTTGTTTGTGGCGTTGTTTGTGGCGTTGTTTGTGGCGTTGTTCGTGGCGTTGTTTGTGGCGTTGTTTGTGGCGTTGTTCGCGGCGTTGTTTGTGGCGTCGTTCGCGGCGTTGTTTGTGGCGTTGTTTGTGGCGTTGTTTGTGGCGTTGTTTGTGGCGTTGTTTGTGGCGTTGTTCGCGGCGTTGTTTGTGGCGTTGTTCGCGGCGTTGTTTGCGGCGTTGTTTGAGGCGTTGTTTGAGGCGTTGTTTGTGGCGTTGTTTGTGGCGTTGTTCGTGGCTTTGTTTGTGGCGTTGTTTGTGGCGTTGTTCGCGGCGTTGTTTGTGGCGTTGTTCGCGGCGTTGTTTGTGGCGTTGATCGCGGCGTTGTTCGTGGCGTTGTTTGTGGCGTTGTTTGTGGCGTTGTTCGTGGCGTTGTTCGTGGCGTTGTTTGTGGCGTTGTTTGTGGCGTGGTTCGCGGCGTTGTTTGTGGCGTTGTTTGTGGCGTTGTTTGTGGCGTTGTTTGTGGCGTTGTTTGTGGCGTTGTTTGTGGCGTTGTTTGTGGCGTGGTTCGCGGCGTTGTTTGTGGCGTTGTTTGTGGCGTTGTTTGTGGCGTTGTTCGTGGCGTTGTTCGTGGCGTTGTTTGTGGCGTTGTTTGTGGCGTTGTTCGTGGCGTTGTTCGTGGCGTTGTTTGTGGCGTTGTTCGTGGCGTTGTTCGTGGCGTTGTTTGTGGCGTTGTTCGTGGCGTTGTTCGTGGCGTTGTTTGTGGCGTTGTTTGTGGCGTTGTTTGTGGCGTTGTTTGTGGCGTTGTTCGTGGCGTTGTTTGTGGCGTTGTTTGTGGCGTTGTTCGTGGCGTTGTTCGTGGCGTTGTTTGTGGCGTTGTTCGTGGCGTTGTTCGTGGCGTTGTTCGTGGCGTTGTTCGTGGCGTTGTTCGTGGCGTTGTTTGTGGCGTTGTTTGTGGCGTTGTTCGTGGCGTTGTTCGTGGCGTTGTTCGTGGCGTTGTTTGTGGCGTTGTTCGTGGCGTTGTTTGTGGCGTTGTTCGTGGCGTTGTTCGCGGCGTTGTTTGTGGCGTTGTTTGTGGCGTTGTTTGTGGCGTTGTTTGTGGCGTTGTTTGTGGCGTTGTTTGTGGCGTTGTTTGTGGCGTTGTTCGCGGCGTTGTTTGTGGCGTTGTTTGTGGCGTTGTTTGTGGCGTGTTTGTGGCGTTGTTTGTGACGTTGTTCGCGGCGTTGTTTGTGGCGTTGTTTGTGGCGTTGTTTGTGGCGTTGTTTGTGGCGTTGTTTGTGGCGTTGTTTGTGGCGTTGTTCGCGGCGTTGTTTGTGGCGTTGTTTGTGGCGTGTTTGTGGCGTTGTTTGTGGCGTTGTTCGCGGCGTTGTTTGTGGCGTTGTTTGTGGCGTTGTTTGTGGCGTTGTTTGTGGCGTTGTTTGTGGCGTTGTTTGTGGCGTTGTTTGTGGCGTTGTTTGTGGCGTTGTTCGTGGCGTTGTTTGTGACGTGTTTGTGGTGTTGTTTGTGCTTGTCTTCAACACCTATTACAACACGTCTCCTTCTCCAGCTAGTCTCACATTCTCGTGGCCACTTCCTATCAGCCGCCTCTGATAGTGACGGGCGAACTGAATGGTCTAGAGATAAAACATAGGCGCCTGGATTGGAAGGTCTGTAGTTCGAACCCGCACACGTCAGGTAAACATTTTCACTTCGAATCCGTGGTTTCTCCGTGGTTTCTCCGTGGTTTCTCCGTGGCTTCATCGTGGTTTCTCCGTGGTTTTACCTCCTCTGCTCTCTGGTTGTGAGATCCGATGTCTTGATTTTTATTTAAATTGTATAGTTTGTTTGACCTGATGTAGGCTTTTGCCGAAACATTGCAGTTTGTCTTGTCGTTCTATAGCTCAGCTGCTCTATACCAGTGTTGGGAGCCGCGATAGCTCAGTGGTTAGTGAACTGGATTACAAAGGACAAGACGTAGGGTTCAAACCCAACCGACGGGTACCGGTTCACCCAGCCTTTAATAGATACCGGACATTTTCAGGGAAAGTAAAGCGGCACTGGCGTAATACCGACCACAAACAACAGGACACGCAGTCTTGATGAGACTGCTACAAGTTGGAATGTGACGTCATACATGTCGGAATGAAAACCTGCAGAGACGAGTCAGGAGGCAGGATTCAAGGATTGGGACACACTAGTCGTAGTCTGCTGTAAAATTACAACACAGCGCAACAAGAACCCAGTTTCGTTACGATCGACGTGAAGGAAATTTCCGAAGCAAAAGTTACCCTCTATATTTGTTTTCTACCCACATTTCTGCGACTCAGGTACACGTTTTCAACCTAGTGGCGATTGAACCGTGTCTGTCAGATAGACAACTAAAGGTTATTGTTGTTGTGTCGTGAATCCACCTTGCACAAAAGTTATTAATGTCAGCAAACTATCTTTACAGTGTAATTAACCAGTCTCAATGACAACTAACCAGTTTCACTTACAACTAAAAATTGTCACTGGCAACTAACCAGTTTCACTGTCAATTAAACACCGGACTATCAACACTCACAACTAACCACCAACTCTCACAACTAACTCAACCAACAATTAACCAACAACTCTCCCAACTAACTCAACCAACAATTAACCAACAACTCTAACAACTAACTCAACCAACAACTAATCACCAACTCTCACAACTAACTCAACCCAACAATTAACCACCAACTCTTACAACTAACTCAACCCAACAATTAACCAACAACTCTCACAACTAACTCAACCAACAACTAACCACCAACTCTTACAACTAACCAATTCAACCACAAACTCTCACAACTAACCAACTAAATCACCAACTCTCACAACTAACTTAACCAACAACTAACCACCAACTCTTACAACTAACTCAACCCAACAATTAACCACCAACTCTTACAACTAACTCAACCCAACAATTAACCAACAACTCTCACAACTAACTCAACCAACAACTAACCACCAACTCTTACAACTAACCAATTCAACCACAAACTCTCACAACTAACCAACTAAATCACCAACTCTCACAACTAACTTAACCAACAACTAACCACCAACTCTTACAACTAACTCAACCAACAATTAACCACCAACTCTTACAACTAACTCAACCCAACAATTAACCAACAACTCTCACAACTAACTCAACCAACAACTAACCAACAACTCTCACAACTAACTCAACCAACAACTAACCACCAACTCTTACAACTAACCAACTCAACCACAAACTCTCACAACTAACCAACTCAACCACCAACTCTCACAACTAACTCAACCAACAACTAACCACCAACTCTCACAACTAAACAACTCAACCATCAACTCTCACAACTATCCAACTCAACCACCAACTGACCAACCCTAGTCCTTCATAAACCAAACCACCAACGACAGCAAGTAACCAATCCACCAACGATCACAATTAACCAACCCACCAAAGACCGCAATTAACCAACCCACCAAAGAAAACACTTAACCAAACCACCAACGACCACAGTTAACCAACCCACCAAAGACCACAACTAACTAAACCACCAACGACCACAATTAACCAACCCACAAATGACCACAGTTAACCAACCCACCAAAGACCAATTTTAACCAACCCTCCAAAGACAACAATTAACCAACCCAACAACGACCAAGATTAACCAACCCATCAACGACCACATTTAACCAACCCACCAATGACCACAATTAACCAAACCACCAAAGGCAACAGTTAACCAAACCACCAAAGGCAACAGTTAACCAAACCACCAAAGGCAACAGTTAACCAAACCACCAAAGGCAACAATTAACCAAACCACCAAAGGCAACAGTTAACCAAACCACCAAAGGCAACAGTTAATCAAACCACCAAAGGCAACAGTTAACCAACCCACCAACGACCACGATTAACCAACCCATCAACGACCACAATTAACCAACCCACCATCTACCTCATTTAGCCAACCTACCAACGACCATAATTAACCAACCCACCAACGACCACAATTAACCAACCGACCAAAGGCCACAATTAACCACACCATCAACGACCATAATTAATCAACCCCACCATCGACCACAATTAACCACACCATCAACGACCATAATTAACCACACCATCAACGACCATAATTAATCAACCCCACCATCGCCCACAATTAACCAACCCACCAAAGGCCACAATTAACCAACCCACCAAAGACCACAATTAACCAAAACACCAACGTCGACATTTAATGAACCCACAAACGACCACAATAAACCAACCCAACAACGACCACAATAAACCAACCCAACAACGACCACAATAAACCAACCCACCAACGACCACAATAAACCAACCCATCAACGACCACAATTAACCAACCCACCATCTACCTCATTTAGCCAACCTACCAACGACCATAATTAACCAACCCACCAAAGGCCACAAATAACCAACCCACCAAAGGCCACAATTAACCAACCGACCAAAGGCCACAAATAACCAACCCACCAACGACCACAATTAACCAACCGACCAAAGGCCACAATTAACCACACCATCAACGACCACAATTAACCAACCCACCAAAGGCCACAATTAACCAACCCACCAAAGACCACAATTAACCAAAACACCAACGTCGACATTTAATGAACCCACAAACGACCACAATAAACCAACCCAACAACGACCACAATAAACCAACCCACCAACGACCACAATTAACCAACGCACTAAAGACCAGAGTTAACCAACCCACCAATGTCCAAAATTAACAAACCCACCAAAGACCAGAGTTAACCAACCCACCAGCGACCACAATTAACCAACCCACTAAAGACCAGAGTTAACCAACCCACCAATGTCCACAATTAACAAACCCACCAAAGACCAGAGTTAACCAACCCACCAATGACCAAAGTTAACAACCCACTAAAGACCACAGTTAACCAACCCACCAACGACAACAATTAACCAACCCACCAATTACCACAGTTAACCAACCCACCAAAGATCACAGTTAACCAAACCATCAAAAACCACACTTAACTAACCCACCAAAGACCACAATTAACCACACCATCAACGACCATAATTAATCAACCCCACCATCGACCACAATTAACCAACCCACCATCGACCACAATTAACCAACCCACCATCGAACACAATGAACCAACCCACCAACGACCACAATTAACCAACCCACCAACGACCACAATTAACCAACCTACCAACGACCACAATTAACCAACCCACCAACGACCACAATTAACTAACCCACCAACGACCACAATTAACCAACCCACCAACGACCACAATTAACCAACCAACCAACGACCACAATTAACCAACCCACCAACGACCACAATTAACCAACCCACCAACGACCACAATTAACCAACCCACCAACGACCACAATTAACCAACCCACCAACGACCACAATTAACCAACCCACCAACGACCACAATTCTTGACTTCACTTTTACCGTTTCCGCTTTGCTTCTCTCCGCCATCAAACAATCGGGTCATAAAATGAACCCTGAATAAGTTACAGATCTCATTGGAATATGACCATCACAAATCATCCCATTGGTCTCCAGCCTGCCTCATTCTACGACAGGCAACCATTGTTGTCGGTGAGTGATGGAAATGGCTGGTCGGAGGTCTGGCTGGTGAAATATGGCAGCGATGACTGATAGAGAGTCTGGGTACATGAGAAAAACCCCTTGGTGATTTAGTGAAATGTAAGTCGAATGTAGGGAATTGTGAGAAGATGGTGTCTACTCTTGTGTCTTCATCATTATTGGTTTGTCGGTGTTGGGACTTGACTCCATTGCCACTAGTCTGATGTCTTTCCTGTCCTGCGCGAGATGTCCAGCGCCTGCATTTAATCTTAGCTCGCTTTGTGATATCTTAACCTACCTTCATCTTAGTCTTCCTCTCATTCCTTTATCTGTTACAATCTTCATCTCCCTCGTCTATCTGTAACAGTCTTCCTCTCCCTCGTCTATCTGTTACAGTCTTCCTCTCCCTCGTCTATCTCGTACAGTTTTCATCTCCTCGTCTATTTCGTACAGTTTTCATCTCCCACGTCTATCTGTTACAGTTTTCCTCTCCCTCGTCTATCTCGTACAGTTTTCATCTCCCTCGTCTATTTCGCACAGTTTTCATCTCCCTCGTCTATCTGTTACAGTCTTCCTCTCCCTCGTCTATCTCGTACAGTTTTCATCTCCCTCGTCTATCTCGTACAGTTCTCATCTCCCTCGTCTATCTCGTACAGTTTTCATCTCCCTCGTCTATTTCGTACAGTTTTCATCTCCCTCGTCTATCTCGTACAGTTTTCATCTCCCTCGTCTATTTCGTACAGTTTTCCTCTCCCTCGTCTATCTGTAACAGTCTTCCTCTCCCTCGTCTGTCTGTAACAGTCTTCCTCTCCCTCGTCTATCTGTTACAGTCTTCCTCTCCCTCGTCTATCTGTTACAGTCTTCCTCTCCCTCGTCTATATGTAACAGTCTTCCTCTCCCTCGTCTATCTGTTACAGTCTTCCTCTCCCTCGTCTATCTGTTACAGTCTTCCTCTCCCTCGTCTATCTGTTACAGTCTTCCTCTCCCTCGTCTATCTGTTACAGTCTTCCTCTCCATCGTCTATCTGTAACAGTCTTCCTCTCCCTCGTCTATCTGTTACAGTCTTCCTCTCCCTCGTCTATCTGTTACAGTCTTCCTCTCCCTCGTCTATCTGGTACAGTCTTCCTCTCCCTCGTCTATCTGGTACAGTCTTCCTCTCCCTCGTCTATCTGGTACAGTCTTCCTCTCCCTCGTCTATCTGTTACAGTCTTCCTCTCCCTCGTCTATCTGTTACAGTCTTCCTCTCCCTCGTCTATCTGTTACAGTCTTCCTCTCCCTCGTCTATCTGTTACAGTCTTCCTCTCCCTCGTCTATCTGTTACAGTCTTCCTCTCCCTCGTCTATCTGTAACAGTCTTCCTCTCCCTCGTCTATCTGGTATAGTCTTCCTCTCCCTCGTCTATCTGTAACAGTCTTCCTCTCCCTCGTCTATCTGTTACAGTCTTCCTCTCCCTCGTCTATCTGTTACAGTCTTCCTCTCCCTCGTCTATCTGTTACAGTCTTCCTCTCCCTCGTCTATCTGTAACAGTCTTCCTCTCCCTCGTCTATCTGTTACAGTCTTCCTCTCCCTCGTCTATCTGTAACAGTCTTCCTCTCCCTCGTCTATCTGTTACAGTCTTCCTCTCCCTCGTCCATCTGTTACAGTCTTCCTCTCCCTCGTCTATCTGGTATAGTCTTCCTCTCCCTCGTCTATCTGTTACAGTCTTCCTCTCCCTCGTCTATCTGGTATAGTCTTCCTCTCCCTCGTCTATCTGTTACAGTCTTCCTCTCCCTCGTCTATCTGGTATAGTCTTCCTCTCCCTCGTCTATCTGTAACAGTCTTCCTCTCCCTCGTCTATCTGTTACAGTTTTCATCTCCCTCGTCTATCTCGTACAGTTTTCCTCTCCCTCGTCTATCTGGTACAGTATTCCTCTCCCTCATCTATCTGGTACAGTTTTCCTCTCCCTCATCTATCTGGTACAGTATTCCTCTCCCTCATCTATCTGGTACAGTTTTCCTCTCCCTCATCTATCTGGTACAGTATTCCTCTCCTCTTCTGTCTGCTACAGTATTCCTCTCCCTCATCTATCTGGTACAGTCTTAGTCTCTCGTCTATCAGGTACAGTCTTCCTCTCCATCATCTATCTGGTACTGTCTTCCACTCCTTCATATATCTGGTACTGTCTTCCTCTCCCTCATATATCTGGTACAGTATTCATCTCCCTCATCTATCTGGTACAGTCTTCCTCTCCCTCATCTATCAGGTACTGTATTCCTCTCTCTCATTTGTCTGTTAAGTATTCCTCTATTTCATCTATCTGGTACAGTATTCCATTCTCTCTCATCTATCTGGTACAGTTTTCCTCTCTCTCGTCTATCTGGCACTGTCTTTCTCTCTCTCATCTATCTGGTACAATATTCCCCTCTCTCGTCTATCTGGTAAAGTATTCCTCTCTCTCATCTATCTGGTACAGTATTCCATTCTCTCTCATCTATCTGGTACAGTTTTCCTCTCTCTCGTCTATCTGGCACTGTCTTTCTCTCTCTCATCTATCTGGTACAATATTCCCCTCTCTCGTCTATCTGGTAAAGTATTCCTGTCTCTCATCTATCTGGTACAGTATTCCTCTCTCTCATCTATCTGGTACAGTATTCCTCGTTCTCATCTATATGGAACAGTATTGCTCTCTCTCTCTCATCTAACTGGTACAGTATTCCTCCCTCTCGTCAATGTGGTACAGAATTCCTCTCTCTCGTCTATCTGGTACAGTATTCCTCTCTCTCATCTATGTGGTACAGCATTCCTCTCTCTCATCTATCTGGTACAGTATTCCTCTCTCTCATCTATCTGGTACAGTATTCCTCTCTCTCGTCTATCTGGTACAGTATTCCTCTCTCTCATTTATCTGGTACAGTATTCCTCTCTCTCATCTATCTGTTACTGTCTTCCTCTCTCTCATCTATCTGGTACAGTATTCCTCTCACTCGTCTATCTGGTACAGTATTCCTCTCTCATCTATGTGGTACAGTATTCCTCTCTCACATATATCTGGTACTGTCTTCCTCTCTCTCATCTACCTGGTACTGTCTTCCTCTCTCTTATCTATCTGGTACTGTCTTCCTCTCTCTCATCCATCTGGTACTGTATTCCTCTTTCTCATCTATCTGGTACTGTCTTCCTCTCTCTAATCTATCTGGTACAGTCTTCCTGTCTCTCATCTATCTGGTACAGCCTTCCTCTCTTTCATCTATCTGGTACAGTATTCCTCTCTCTCTCTCATCTATCTGTACAGTATTCCTCTCTCTCATCTATTTGGTACAGTATTCCTCTCTCTCATCTATCTGGCACAGTATTCCTCTGCCTCATCTATCTGGTACAGTATTCCCCTCTCTCATCTATCTGGTACAGTATTCCTCTCTCTCATCTATCTGGTACAGTCTTACTCTCTCTCATCTATCTGGTACAGTATTCCTCTTTCTCATCTATCTGGTACTGTCTTCCTCTCTCTCATCTATCTGTTACAGCCTTCCTCTCTTTCATCTGTCTGGTACAGTATTTATCTCTCTCATCTATCTGTACAGTATTCCTCTCTCTCATCTATCTGGGACAGTATTCCTCTCTCTCATCTATCTGGTACAGTATTCCTCTATCTCATCTATCAGGTACAGTATTCTTTTATTTCATCTATCTGGTACAGTATTCCTCTCTCTCATCTATCTGGTACTGTCTTTCTCTCTCTCATCTATCTGGTACAGTATTCCTCTCTCTCATCTATCAGGTACAGTCTTACTCTCTCTCATCTATCTGGTATTGTCTTCCTCTCTCTCATCTATCCTGTACAGTATTCCTCTCCCTCGTCTATCTGATACAATCTACAATAGACACAAAATTGTATAAAGCAGCTCAACTAATAGACAAGATCAACTACGACGTTTCGGGAAAAGCCTTCATTAGTTGCCAAACACAAAATATTCTAAAATAAACACAGAAATCGAAACACGAAAACCAAATAGGAATAAATGTAGAAGAGAGAAAAGATCGACCCTACTTTCTCTGAATGAAATGTAGATTGTGCAGGAAGTGCTTACATAGGCACTTAAAATATGAACAGGAGCAGGTCAGGGATGCTTTCTATCTCCATTTCTCTTTCTGCTTAGCATAGATTGGTTTATGAGAATAACTCAAAACAACAGAAATGGAATCCAGTGGTCACTGAACAAGCAAAATAATGACTTATACTTTGTTGACGATATAGCTCTCCTATCACACATGCAACAACAGAAGCAAAATAAAATGAGCATACTTGATGAGAGATCACAACAGTTGGGACTGACAATAAGTAGAGATAAGAAATACATTATTATAGTTAATGTAGTTGGCAATAATGAAATAAAAGGAGAAATACCTCTACTAGACGTACAATCTTACATACTTCTGGAGAGTCATGAAGAAAGGGGGAGAAATACAGAGTCATAGCAAAGGATAAACACAATAGGAGAAGCTTTCCTTGAAGTAGGAAACATATGGAGGTGTAAAGAAATTAGGTTAAATACAAAAAAATGTTTAACTCCTATGTTAAGTCAGTCCTTTTATATGGCTGTGAAACATGGAGAACAACAAGAATGACAATCATGAAGATACGGACTTTCATTAATGGATGTTTACGCAGAATAAAAGGATGGAAATGTCAGGACAAAATCACTAACATAGAATTATGGAAATGTACCAGTCAAATACCAGTGGATAAAGAGATACAGCGAAGACGATGGCGCTGGATAGTACACACTGCGGAAGCCAACTGAGAGTATTACATGACAAGCTGTTTTTGGAATCTCCAGGGGAAAACAACAAAGAGGAATACCAAAATATTCTTTGAGAATACATGTGGAAGCAGAGATGAAAATGATGGGGAAGGCATGGAATGATCTTAAAGGAATGGCAAGGAACAGAACGGCTTGGAAAGTATTTGTTGAAGACATGGATGCATCCTATCTCCAGGCTTGTTCAATCTATACACTGAGCAAATCTTTAAAAACATCACATAGATGCCTGGCCTAAACATTAATGGGAAGATAATCAATAACCTGAGATATGCTGACGATACTGTACTACTAGTAGAAAATCCTAAAGATCTACAACAATTGCTTAATGTAATAAACATGACAAGCAAAAATATGGACTAGATATGAATATCAAAAAGACTAAAACTATGATCATAAAGAAAGAAAATTCTCAAGACATACAAATAAATATCAAAGTTGAAGTAATAGACCTGGAGACAGTTCAGAACTACAACTACCTGGGACATACTATAACCAGTGATGGAAAATGTACAACTGAAATAAATAAAAGAATCATCATCATCGTCATGTGCCACACCGGTTGGCGTAGGCGATCATGTCCTTCCACAATCTTCTATCTACAGTGCATCGTATCAGTTCTGTTGTTGACTGTTTTCATGTCATGACACCAAGCTATCCAGTATTTTCTCTCTTTGACGTCTACGATATCTCTTTCCTTTTATTTTGTCAGTTGTTACCAAATATTCGAACTTTCCTCTTCTCATGATGTGCCAGAAAAATGTTGATTGTTTCTTTCTGATGTTTTTCGAGTTCCCTCTTTGTGTTGACCTCTTTGAGAATTTCTTCATTTGTCTTTTTAGCTGTCCATGGAACTTTCAACATTCTTCTGAGAAATCCCATCTCTGTGACCTTTACTCGTCTTTTCATTTGTTTGTCTACTGTCCATGATTCGCTTCTATAGGTCAGAATTGGTTCTATGTAGCACCGATGAACTCTCGTTCTAATTTCTTTTGACATAGATTTGTTGCATAAGATATTTTTCATTTTCTGAAATGCTATTTTGGCCTGAACTATTCTGCTTTTTATTTCTGTGGTGCATCTTCCATCTGATGTTATTATTGTGCCCAAGTATTTGACGCTCTCCACTTGTTTCAGATTTGTCCTGTTTATTTTTATGCTGCATGGTGGTGTTGATTGTTTCTTTGATATGACCATTACTTCTGCTTTCTTACTATTCAGACTGAGACCTTTTTTGTTGCTTTCTTTTACTATTATATCTATCATTTAACAAAAGAAGAGGTATGGCAAAAAGTAATTTTAATGTCATGAAAAATATCATCATCATCATTAAGTGCCGTCTCCGCATCGAAGGTTTATCTACCATAAAACGCCATTCCACCCTTGCTTTGATGGTGCAGGTTGTCATAGGTTGACTTGTCCATCTTTTGATTCTATTCGCCCATGTTAGTCTTGGTCGGCCTCTGCCTCTTTTACCTTGCATTTTCCCCTCCAATATTACTTTTATTAGGGTGTTATGTCTTTTAACATGACCCAAAAATTGACCCATGAAAAATATACTAGCATCAAAACAAATAACACCAGGGCTAAAACTAAGAATAGCAAAATGTTATATTTTCTCAACACTCCTATATGGTGCAGAAACATGGTCATTTGAAAAGAAAACGGAACAAGAAAATTTAAGCCTTTGAAATATGGATTTATAGAAGAATAGGAAGAATTGGTTGGAAAGAAAAAAACAAAAAAAAGAAAAAAAGGATGGAATCTTAAAACAAAAACAAATGAAAATACAACTAATAAAAACATTTCAAAGACAAATGAAATCTTTGGGGCATGTTAAACACACACAGCAGCCTTCTAAAAGTAATTTTGGAAGGGAAAATACAAGTTAAAAGAGGCAGACCAAGACTAACATGGAGGAGTAATATCAAAAGATGGACAAATCAGTTTATTACATCTTGCACTATCAAACCAAGAGACAGAATGGAATGGCACTCCATGGTAGCCAACCTTCAATGCGGAGACGGCACTCAATGATGATGAATAAGAAAGAGCTATGCTCCGCAGGGAGAAAGGACGACGAAAAAGATCAATAGCACATTCCTATATGGATCAGAAACTTGATCAACCTATTCAATAGACAAAATAAAAGACTAGTTTCTACGTGTACTACCTCCAAACAATGAAGAACATGAAATGGCAGGAGACATGAACCAACTGAGATGTCCTGCAGCGTTGAAGGCTACTATTATGACAATACTCAGGTGTCAAAGCTTAACGTGGCTGGGACTCGTTAGAATAAATGACGATAACCGCATCTCCAAGCAAATATTGCACGTGGATCTTGTAGATAGGAAGTGACCTGTGGCTGGTCGGTAACTGAGATGGTGTCCCCTGACACCCCTGAGTGGGTTCTCCGTTTGTAACAGAAGTTCTAATAAGTTTGTAGATGATCGTAGCACTTGGAGAAGAGATTATCGTAGCCAATGGAGAAGAGATGATCGTAGCACATGAAGAATAGATGATCGTAGCACTTGGAGAAGAGATTATCGTAGCACATGGATAAGAGATAGAAGGAGAAAACTGCAAGATAACGTATGAGAATAAAACATTCATAATAAAACATTGCAGGAAGTTTGGGGACAATCAAAGGCTAAGGAAAGCAAACCTGAATAAAATGCTGGCTGAAATCGGATGCACTGGGTCACTGGCGCAGAACACAGTGCAACGTTTTAACGGGTGTTCAGTCGGAGTGGATATGGCAGACTCTAACTGTGATGTTCTGTCTGTGTGGGCGATCAACACACTTAGCCTGACAGCTGACTTCATGTGAGAGTCTGGTATCCTACTCTGACTGAGTCCTGATTGCAGACAGACAAACAGACAGAATAAAACGAAATTAAAAGATAGAAGAAAAAAATAGATACATAATTTAAAAAAAAGAAAGAAATATTCCTAAAAATAAACCTGCCTGTTCCTCACTTTTAACTGCGTCTTTCAAGCTGGCTTCCACCATACGCCTGACTCACATTTCTCTTCAGTGAAATTTGTCTTGTTGATTGTTGGTATAATTTGTTATCCCAGCCAAGGATAAAGAAGACAAACAAAGAAGCTCTGAATTAGATGGAGATGACAAAAATAACTACTTAACCCGCTTTGAAAAAGACAATTTCTGGACATGTGAAGAGGCATAACACACAAAGTCATTTTTCAAGGGAAGGTAGACGAGGTAGAGGCAGACCAAGACTAAAGTAGACTGATAACATCAAAACATTGACAGGTGAACCTATGACAAAGTGCACCATCAAGACAAGATATCGTGTACAAGGACGCTCTATGGTAGCCAAACATCGATGTGGAGACGGCACCCAACGAATGGCGATCCATGGTAGACAAACTTCGATGTGGAGACGGCACCCAATGAATGGCGATCCATGGTAGCTAAACTTCGATGTGGAGACGGCACCCAACGAATGGCGATCCATGGTAGCTAAACTTCGATGTGGAGACGGCACCCAACGAATGGCGATCCATGGTAGCTAAACTTCGATGTGGAGACGGCACCCAATGAAAGAATTGACCCAGTCTGACGTCGACATCGGAAGTTGAGCGCAGGAACATTGTAAAGAGCCTACTTTGTTTATTCTTGATCCTGTTGTGATTTCCCGGTTTACTAATAACACTTCTATTTGTCTGATTTCCTTTCTGCGTGTTGAGTCTATTTCCGCTGTTTGTTTCTGTCAAATGCCACAAAACTTACTATTTGAATTTGTCTACATGCTTTCGTTGTTTGTCACTTTCATCTATTTGTAGAGATGCTCATTACTTCGGTGTTTTAACCATTGTTGAGGTTCATGCCAAATGTCTGACGGTACAGGTCCTGCACATTTTCTGTTAACGCTTGTTTCATTGATCGTCGTCTACGTTTGTTTCTGTATCCGTTGGGTTTGTCATTCAAGGTATGTGGTTATGTATGGATGCTGAGATAAGAACCACTCATGTATAGAAGCCACTCATGTATTTGATCCACTCATGTATTTGATCCACTCATGTATTTGATTCACTCATGTATTTGATCCACTCATATATTTAATCTACTCAAGTATTTGATTCACTCATGTATTTGATTCACTCATGTATTTGATCCACTCATGTATTTGATCCACTCATGTATTTGATCCACTCATGTATTTGAAGCGACATGAACGAGCAATATAACAGTTTTGCCCCACTCGCCGATGTGTCAGCCCTCTATCGAGATCACAAGCGACAACCACACACGACAACCACACACGACAACCACACACGACAACCACACACTACAACCACAACTATTGTTATAATGGTCGTGTCTGATCTAATTAAACGCGTATGACCAGATTGGTGATAAATTCTCATCAAAGTCTCTTAACTGAGCTGAAAGACCTGGCAATATTGCCTTTAATTATGCCCTTGACAGTGGGTAGGTTTAGTTCAGCGGAGTGACGGGCTGGCAGATCGATACCAATCGATGAGGTACATAAAGAGGAATTCAGCAAACGTAAAGGGAAATAATCACATGCACAAATCACTTCCTGTTTGAGAAGACCTGCCACTTCCTCAAACAAGTCCCAGTTTGGTCCAGTTTTGGCGGGGTCACTTCTTGTTTCAATCACTGGCAGGTAATTCATTCGATGTTCGTTGGTGATTGATACTAATGATTGCTTTTTGTTGTGCAAAGCCTCTCTCTTTATAGCCAGGTTTATTTATATTTGGTTTGAAACAGAAGACTGACACGGGCTTGCTTACATGGCACGCATCTTTGTCATTTGTGATTGTGTGCTTACAGGTGTATTTGATTGCAGGTGTGTAAGCGACTGACCGAATCGATAGACGATCAAGCTAACGCATGTTCGAATCACGGTTGAGTTTTAAAAAATGTTTCTTTATTGGTCGTGATGAAACGAAAACTCGGATCCGAATACCTCGTGTCGATTGCACAGGTCAATCGGCCTTTATTCTCCGGTGCTATAATTGTCCCAGAGAGACCTCAGAGATGGGATAAATATTCTACACATAACTTTTAAAAAATCTTTTCATGGCAAATATGTCAGTGTTGTTGTGGTGTCTCTTCACAACTGACGAACGTCAGTCTAATTGATTACTTAAGACTGACTCGCTTCACATTTGTCGTGGAGAGACAGAGAGAATGAGAGAGAGACAGACAGAGAGACAGACAGAGAGACAGACAGAGAGAATGAGAGAGAGACAGACAGAGACACAGACAGAGACACAGACAGAGAGACAGACAGAGAGAATGAGAGAGAGACAGACAGAGAGAATGAGAGAGAGACAGACAGAGACACAGACAGAGAGACAGACAGAGAGAATGAGAGAGAGACAGACAGAGAGAATGATAGAGAGACAGACAGAGAGAATGAGAGAGAGACAGACAGAGATAATGATAGAGAGACAGACAGAGAGAATGAGAGAGAGACAGACAGAGAGAATGAGAGAGAGACAGACAGAGACACAGACAGAGACACAGACAGAGAGACAGACAGAGAGAATGAGAGAGAGAGACAGACAGAGAGAATGATAGAGAGACAGACAGAGAGAATGAGAGAGAGACAGACAGAGAGAATGATAGAGAGACAGACAGAGAGACAGACAGAGAGAATTAGAGAGAGAGACAGACAGAGAGAATGAGAGAGAGACAGACAGAGAGAATGATAGAGAGACAGACAGAGAGACAGACAGAGAGAATGAGAGAGAGAGACAGACAGAGAGACAGACAGAGAGAATGAGAGAGAGACAGACAGAGAGACAGACAGAGAGAATGAGAGAGAGACAGAGACAGTGAGAATGAGAGCGAGACAGACAGAGAGACAGACAGAGAGAATGAGAGAGAGACAGAGACAGAGAGAATGAGAGAGAGACAGACAGAGAGAATGAGAGAGAGAGAGACAGAGAGAGACAGAGAGAATGAGAGAGATAGACAGAGCCAGACATAGAGACAGACATAGAGACAGACAGAGAGAATGACAGAGAGACAGACAGTGAGAATGAGAGAGAGACAGACAGAGAGAATGAGAGAGAGACAGACAGAGAGAATGAGAGAGAGACAGACAGAGAGAATGAGAGAGAGACAGACAGAGAGAGTCAGAGAAAGAGACACAGAGAATGATAAAGAGAATCAGACAGAGAGACAGACAGAGAGACAGACAGAGAGAATGGGAGAGAGAGAGAGAGACAGAGAGACAGAGAGACAGACAGAGAGAATGAGAGAGAGACAGACAGAGAGACAGACATAGAGAATCAGAGAGAGACAGACAGAGAGACAGACAGAGAGTCAGAGAGAGACAGACATTGACAGACAGAGATAGAGAGAGAGACAGAGTGACAGACAGATAGAGACAGAGAGAATGAGAGAGAGACAGAGACAGATACATACATAGAGAGTCAGAGTGAGAAAGACAGAGAGACAGACAGAGACAGACAGAGAGAATGAGAGAGACAGACAGAAAGAGTCAGAGAGAGACAGACAGAGAGACAGACAGAGAGAGTCAGAGAGAGACAGACAGAGAGACAGACAGAGACAGACAGAGAGACCGACAGAGAGAATGAGAGAGAGACAGACAGAGGCAGACAGAAAGAGTCAGAGAGAGAGACAGACAGAGAGAATGAGAGAGAGACAGACAGAAAGAGACAGAAAGAGAGACCGACAGAGAGAATGAGAGAGAGACAGACAGAAAGAGACAGAAAGAGAGACCGACAGAGAGAATGAGAGAGAGACAGACAGAAAGAGACAGAAAGAGAGACCGACAGAGAGAATGAGAGAGAGACAGACAGAGACAGACAGAAAGAGTCAGAGAGAGAGACAGACAGAGAGAATGAGAGAGAGAGACAGACAGAGAGAGTCATAGAGAGACAGACAGAGAGAGAGACAGAGACAGACAGAGAGAGTCAGAGAGAGACAGACAGAGAGACAGACAGAGAGAGACGGACAGAGAGACAGACAGAGAGAGACAGACAGAGAGACAGACAGAGAGAGTCAGAGAGAGACGGACAGAGAGAATCAGAGAGAGACAGACAGAGAGAGACAGAGAAAGACAGAGAAAGTCAGAGAGAGACAGAAAGAGATACAGAGAATCAGAGAGATACAGAGAAAGTCAGAGACCGTGATATACTGGGAGAAAGAGAGAGATGTGTAAAGTAAGAAAATGATGATGTTGTTGGGCGATGTGGGGTGGGGGGCAGTGGGATGACTGGAATACTTAGTTGCTGTGTTCATCAGTTGCTGTGTTCATCAGTTGCTGTGTTCATCAGTTGTTGTATTCATCAGTTGTTGTGTTCATCAGTTGCTGTGTTCATCAGTTGCTGTGTTCATCAGTTGCTGTGTTCATCAGTTGCTGTGTTCATCAATTGCTGTGTTCATCAGTTGCTGTGTTCATCAGTTGTATTCATCAGTTGCTGTGTTCATCAATTGCTGTATTCATCAGTTGTTATAGTCATCAGTTGCTGTAATCATCAGTTGCTGTATTCATCAGTTGATATGTTCATCAGTTGTTGTATTCATCAGTTGTTATATTCATCAGTTGCTGTGTTCATCCTTTGCTGTATTCATCAGTTGTTATATTCATCAGTTGCTGTATTCATCAGTTGATATGTTCATCAGTTGTTGTATTCATCAGTTGCTGTGTTCATCAGTTGCTGTGTTCATCAGTTGTTGTATTCATCAGTTGTTTAGTTCATCAGTTGTTGTATTCATCAGTTGTTTTGTTCATCAGTTGTTTTGTTCATCAGTTGTTGTATTCATCAGTTGTTTTGTTCATCAGTTGTTTTGTTCATCAGTTGTTGTATTCATCAGTTGTTATATTCATCAGTTGCTGTATTCATCAGTTGATATGTTCATCAGTTGTTGTATTCATCAGTTGCTGTGTTCATCAGTTGCTGTGTTCATCAGTTGTTGTATTCATCAGTTGATATGTTTATCAGTTGTTGTATTCATCAGTTGTTGTATTCATCAGTTGTTATATTCATCAGTTGCTGTGTTCATCCTTTGCTGTATTCATCAGTTGTTATATTCATTAGTTGCTGTATTCATCAGTTGCTGTATTCATCAGTTGATATGTTCATCAGTTGTTGTATTCATCAGTTGCTGTGTTCATCAGTTGCGGTGTTTATCAGTTGTTGTATTCATCAGTTGTTTTGTTCATCAGTTGTTGTATTCATCAGTTGCTGTGTTCATCAGATGCTGGGTTGTGCTTCAATGTTGTGTTGTGCACGAGGTTATGAATGGATTTCTGTTGTGTTTGCATGGCTAGTTTTGTAACCAGATGGCTTGTGTTGTGATCGTATGAAGAGACTGGCTTTTTTATGTAGTCAGGTATAGACTGGAATCTGGTTGCTGTAGTTGTCTCTTTGAGGACACTCCATGTGAAACTTCTTGATAAATGAGTTGTGAGTCATCTTTGTGTTTTAGTTCTGAGTCATCTTTGTGTTTGAGTTCTGAGTCACCTTTGTATATGATCTCTGAGTCATCTTTGTATATGATCTCTGAGTCATCTTTGTGTTTGAGTTCTGAGTCATCTTTGTGTTTGAGTTCTGAGTCATCTTTGTGTTTGAGTTCTGAGTCATCTTAGTGTTTGAGTTCTGAGTCATCTTTGTGTTTGAGTTCTGAGTCATCTTTGTATATGATCTCTAAGTCATCTTTGTATATGATCTCTGAGTCATCTTTGTGTTTGAGTTCTGAGTCATCTTTGTGTTTGAGTTCTGAGTCATCTTTGTGTTTGAGTTCTGAGTCATCTTAGTGTTTGAGTTCTGAGTCATCTTTGTGTTTGAGTTCTGAGTCATCTTTGTGTTTGAGTTCTGAGTCATCTTTGTGTTTGAGTTCTGAGTCATCTTAGTGTTTGAGTTCTGAGTCATCTTTGTGTATGAGTTATGAATCTAGGTTATCTTGCAAACTGCTGGCAGACCTAGCATTTCAATTAACCAAATATAAATACACGATTTATAATATACAATGTACTAAACTTAAATATAACAAACGGTAAATAACAATTCACCCGCACAAACAAAAGACACCCCTAGTTCACATATATAAAGAAATGACAACCCCAAGTTCACATATATAAAGAAATGACAACCCCAAGTTCACTCACACAATAAAAAGTCAACCCTAGTTCATCCATAAAAAGGACACCCCTAGTTCACCAACACAAACAAATGACAGCCTCGTGTTCACCAACACAAACAAATGACAGCCTCGTGTTCACCAACACAAACAAATGACAGCCTCGTGTTCACCATCACAAACAAATGACAGCCTCGTGTTCACGATCACAAACAAATGACAGCCTCGTGTTCACCAACACAAACAAATGACAGCCTCGTGTTCACCAACACAAACAAATGACAGGCTCGTGTTCACCAACACAAACAAATGACAGGCTTGTGTTCACCAACACAAACAAATGACAGCCTCGTGTTCACTAACACAAACAAATGACAGGCTCGTGTTCACCAACACAAACAAATGACAGGCTCGTGTTCACCAACACAAACAAATGACAGCCTCGTGTTCACCAACGCAAACAAATGACAGCCTCGTGTTCACCAACACCAGTAAAAAAAAACATCCCTAGTTTAACCACACTGCAAATGTCACCCCTAATACACTCACACAAACAAAAGACAACCTGGTTCACCCATACAAAGAAAAGACAACCCCTAGTTCACTCACACAAAGAAAAGACAACCTCTAGTTCACGCACACAAGCAAAAGACAACCCCTAGTTCACGCACACAAGCAAAAGAAAAACCCCTAGTTCACGCACACAAGCAAAAGACAACCCCTAGTTCACTCACACAAAGAAAAGACAAACCCTAGTTCACGCACACAAGCAAAAGACAACCCCTAGTTCACGCACACAAGCAAAAGACAACCCCTAGTTCACGCACACAAAGAAAAGACAAACCCTAGTTCACGCACACAAGCAAAAGACAAACCCTAGTTCACGCACACAAGCAAAAGACAACCCCTAGTTCACTCACACAAAGAAAAGACAACCCCTAGTTCACTCACACAAAGAAAAGACAACCCCTAGTTCACTCACACAAAGAAAAGACAAACCCTAGTTCACGCACACAAGCAAAAGACAAACCCTAGTTCCCTGACACACATTTCCCTCGTGAAGTGTGACATGTCAATTAAGCCCGCCCTGTCGTTTGTTTAATAGCCAATTCGCTGACCTCTGACCAGGTGAGGCTGTAGCGCCCTCCAACCTGGCCACTCTGATCAATCCACGTCAAACAGCAGACACACTTTACATCTCTACTGCATTCTAACCCTCCACTGAACGCAGTCGTCCAATCAAAATTTAGCTCCTAGCCCCTCGTGTCCTTATATTCTATTTGACATTTTGAACGATGTATTCGACATATTTGGTGCACTCAAAAAAAAATAAAAAATAAATGATTAATCTGCTGCCGTATATACAGCAAGACATCTGGCGCTCAGATGTAAAAAAAAAGGACTTTGCATAATATTTTTTACTTCAGAAAAGACATAAAAATGATCCCACAGCGCAATTACTGTGCTCTCGAGACCACTCGGCGTTTTGAAACTTCCGTAACGATCGTGTAAGCCTCGATGTTAGCGTCACGTTGGCGGTGTCAGAAATCGCTCATCCACGGAGTACTCGTCATGACGTTGTACTGACCGTGGTTTGTCAGCTCTGCTGCTGGTATAACCGACATCTTGGACAGCGCCATTAGAGAACGTTGTAAAGAAGGGATTACAGCTTTAGGACTCCTGTGCCAAGTAACTAGCTCCTTTGATTACCTCAATGAGGGGTGGGGTGGGCAGGAACATGTGTTCCGAGTCTAGAAACAATTGGCTACAAAGCTTTATTATTAAACCTCTCTGTGACTAGAACTTGCAGGTCTTGAAACTTGTTGCTATAAATTGTATAGTACAAATATACAATTTATTTCCGGTCTGTGATCGTTACCCTATGCTATAGTCATTGAGAGCGCCTTTAGTGGAAGACACTACTACAATAGCCAATTTTTAGTTGGCTGAGTGGCAGTGTGCCAAGCGTTCGGCCTCTCGTGGCAAGGCGCGGTGCCAGGGAGTACGGGTTCGATCCCACTTCGGACCATATATTGTTCTTCGTTTTTTTCTGTTGTTGTTTGTCTGTTAATTTTTCGAGTGCTAACACATACTTATTTGTTCTATTATTCCCTATTATCGCCTCGGAAGTTCCCCATATAATAATATTTATGTATTATTATTTGTTACCAGTATAACACACCAAGAACAGGCCAACAAGAAGATGAGTTCAAGACACCAAGGAGATCTTGAACATGACAACAGAAGAAGTGGGAGATCTGGCTAGAGACAGAGATTCTTTCAGACAGTCTGTAGTGAATGCTACGTTCTGTGGGAGATCTGGCTAGAGACAGGGATTCTTTCAGACGGACTGTGGTGAATATAACGTTCTGTGGGACATCTGGCTGGTGGGGAGATTCTTTCAGTTGATGTGGTGAATGTTCAACAAAGCACATGTGACCTGATGATGTTGATCAATTTTAGAGAACAGGTTTTGTAAGAGGTTGAACCATCAGAGCACACATATTTTTTGTCATTGATTAATTCTATAGGGTTGTAGTTCTTATCTTGTTTATCCTTGATTATTTCTGTTGGCTTTTTGCTCTTATCCATTTTCTCGTATATTTGATGAGTTTCTTGATCAGTGCCAATGACTGTTCTCATGTTAGCGGCGCACTCAACTACTCCCCGATTCTTGGTTTGCTCTATTCGTCTTCCCTCTGGTTTCTCACTATTGTAATCTATAGTATATAAACTCATTATCTCTGTAATTTCATCCAGTGTTTATATTTCATTTTTCTTCTTTACAGTTTCATTAACCGCTCTCATCACTATATAATATTGTGTATTTGATATCATTTCAACTTCTTCAACTCTTTAACTTGTCACATAATTAATTCTTCTTCCATGTTAATTAAGGTAGTTCTGTATTCCTTCATTCCTCCTCAAGGTAGTTCTGTATTCCTTGCATTCCTCCTCAAGGTAGTTCTGTATTCATTCATTCCTCCTCAAGGTAGTTCTGTATTCCTTCATTCCTCCTCACGGTAGTTCTGTATTCCTTCATTCCTCCTCAAGGTAGTTCTGTATTCCTTCATTCCTCCTCAAGGTAGTTCTGTATTCCTTCATTCCTCCTCAAGGTAGTTCTGTATTCCTTCATTCCTCCTCAAGATAGTTCTGTATTCCTTCATTCCTCCTCAAGGTAGTTCTGTATTCCTTCATTCCTCCTCAAGGTAGTTCTCTATTCCTTCATTCCTCCTCAATGTAGTTCTGTATTCCTTCATTCCTCCTCAAGATAGTTCTGTATTCCTTCATTCCTCCTCAAGGTAGTTCTGTATTCCTTAATTCCTACTTATGTCTGCCCACTTCCGATCATTGATGTTGAAATGTTGTCTCCACTTTCTGTTCAACTTTAATGTCTAGCGAGTGAGAGACAACATATATATCAGTTCAATAAAGAAAATGTTCAGTTACCTTTGTACAATTGTCAACAGCGAGGGGCGAAATGTGACAAAATGTATGCCTGAGATGAGTCGCTGTGGGAAGGTTAGTGAAATCGGCAGAAATGTAAATTGTCTCGGACAGGTGGTTATTTGCTGACTTCATCAGCTTTCCCCTGCCGATAGAAGTTCAAACACGGCCAGCACTCGCCGACCGTCCAGACAGATTTGAGCAAAAATCCATTGATTTATCTTGACCTATTTGTTTTCAAGAAATCCTGTCTGTGGGCCGTGGGCATGGTCCAGTGTTTGTTGACCCCGGAAAGCCCGCTAGCATGTCAGGGTTCCCGCCTCTCACGTCTGGTTATCGGTAGCACACGGCGCCTGCTTGTTATGTATGAGGCATCCCACGAATTTCGTTGATGATGACGTATCGTGAAGTTGAGGAAAGGTTATAAATGTCAAGGTTACTGCTCCAGGGAGAAGACCTGTAGTGACGGCCTCACAGCGGAAACTGTGTTCGTTTAAAAATCTTTATTGGATGCTACCAGAGATTCTACTATAATAAAAAACACCTTCTACAACCTGACACGGACGGTTCTGTAACCTGACACGGACGGTTCTGTAACCTGACACGGACGGTTCTGTAACCTGACACGGACGGTTCTGTAACCTGACACGGACAATTATGTAACCCCGCACGGACAATTCTGTAACCTGACACAGACAATTCTGTAACCCCGCACGGACAATTCTGTAGCCTGACACGGACAATTCTGTAACCCCGCACGGACAATTCTGTAGCCTGACACAAAGTGGCAACCGAGGCCCTACGGCGAGGAGATGAAAGAATCGAGCCACTGTTACCGACCACACATGTGGTCAATGGCGACTAAGGAGGTTAGAAATCGTCCCCTGTTCAGAGAAGTAGGATGTGCACGGAGCAACCTTGTCAACAGAATTTACCGTTGCATATTTGGGAATGCTGTGAGAAGTGATGGAGTGGATATTGAGAATTCCTGACTGCAATAAGACTGGTTCCATGGATAGTGGTTGTTGTTGTCGATGTAATACCACGGGTTGATGTGGCAGGGCGCCCTTTGACTTATTGATGTGGCGGGTCGTAATGGCTTTCTTGACATTCCCGGCTCTTACTGGAGAAGTTGAAGTTCGTCTGTCCCAGGCTATGCTGGGAAACTACTAGTCCAGCCCAGAGGTACAGCAATACTAGGTCTTCTATATCAGTAACAGCCACCACGACAGGGAACATGGCGATCCTAGCTTCTGTTAGTCAGCCTGTTTTGACTCAGGCTGTTACGGGAAAGGGGGGGGGGGAGATCACGAAGAGGTAGAACTGCTAGATCTTGATCAGCTGATGGTGCGCCGACCCTGCTAGGTCTTGATCAGCTGATGGTGCGCCGACCCTGCTAGATCTTGATCAGCTGATGGTGCGCCGACCCTGCTAGGTCTTGATCAGCTGATGGTGCGCCGACCCTGCTAGGTCTTGATCAGCTGATGGTGCGCCGACCCTGCTAGGTCTTGATCAGCTGATGGTGCGCCGACCCTGCTAGGTCTTGATCAGCTGATGGTGCGCCGACCCTGCTAGGTCTTGATCAGCTGATGGTGCGCCGACCCTGCTAGGTCTTGATCAGCTGATGGTGCGCCGACCCTGCTAGGTCTTGATCAGCTGATGGTGCGCCGACCCTGCTAGGTCTTGATCAGCTGATGGTGCGCCGACCCTGCTAGGTCTTGATCAGCTGATGGTGCGCCGACCCTGCTATTGCGACCACAGGTCGCAGGCGCTCTGGTCCCCCATGGATAGTGGTAAGAGCATCAAGATGTATAGCAATGCGGAGCTGATGTAAAGCTGTTGATATTAATGACAATTTGAGAAGAAAAAAAATAGATGAGAAGTGGTATGGTAACAGCTTTACGGATGTAAGAAACAAAAAAAAGTAGAGCGACGTTTCGGCCAAGTAGACCTTCACCTGGAACAATAACACAAATATATAAAATGATATAGACAGACATCTAACTACATGTCGATAATAAACTAGACTCTCAAACAAGGCAAATAAGTCACTCCCTTGTGGTCAGGAGCTTGGTCAGGCACCGACTGGACAATCATTTATAAGGCCAGCAGACAGTGCGGGACGCAGGTGAGAAATACAATAAAAGAGGAGGGTTCTAAAAATATGTGGAGGTGGGTACAAGATCCCAGACTCTACTATTGCTGGAACCGTTTATATGAGTTAATTCTCAATAAGCTAATCCACGTGAAATATTTTATTACGTACCTAAGTGAACACATAAATCTGTGTTTATCTACAACTATGGGTGAGAACACCGAACAGGTGTGCACAAACACATGCGTATATAACCATACATTCATAAAAGTATACGAAAAGGTTAAGGTCAAGTATGAGACTTGAACCGACGTCTTAGCACTCAAGTTGCCTCCCATATGTGCTCGGCCGCCTTTCCAGAAGTGTTCGGAGACTTCTGGATAGTGTCGTTTCAAGCATCGAAACTCACGATGCGAGGCGGCATACCTCACCTTCCCAGAGTGTTACTTCCCGGGTACCCATTTTTGCCAACGGCTGGGTCAACCGCGGGGATATTTTATTGTTTCCAACCAGGAGTACAACTCACATTGATTCCATCTTAAATCGAACACGGGTTGTCCAAACGCATACGTCTGTATATGTTACCACAAAGCACCTATAAACACCTGAAGGAGTCCAAATATGCAAGTACACATGTAGACAAATATACACACATGTATTGGTGCGGGTGCGCGTGAGGGTAAGAAATATGTAGCAGGTATCCAATGTGTATGAGAACGATATGTTGATGCGTTGTAGAGACAGCGAAATTAACTGTACTATGAGACGATTCTCAAGGGCGAACTGACTACGATCGCTACCGTGACATGAGACAATGACAGTGACTTACATATCGAGTTAGCTCCATATCCTGGGGAATTGAAATGGGACAACACCGGACTGTCAGTCTTTTGCTCACCATCACGAAGATACTCCTTACAAAATCTGCACCTAGACGTCATCCAAACTCGCTTTTCACAGATCCAGCTATAACATGACGCAGATCCAGCTATAACATGACGCAGATCCAGCTATAACATGACGCAGATCCAGCTATAACATGACGCAGACGCAGACACAGCTACAACATGACGCAGGTTTAGCTTTAACATCACGCATTTCCATCTATAACCTTGGGCAGGTCCCTCTAACTTTTCAGGACTCAGCCATAGACTGACGCAGGTCCTACAGTAACGCAATGCAGATCCAGCCACAACTCGGCAGATCCTGCAATAACCTGACAAGTCTTGCAGTGACCTGATAAAAGCCTTGATATAATCTCAAAACAAATCCCAAGTCCAATGATAAAGTCTCTGGTATAAAATGATATGCCAAACATTAGGAGCTCTTTAGAGCGGGAAAACATGTAGCCGTAATAAACCTTATAAACACATTTGAACAAATAACATTGTATCTACAAATTAATAAATTGTACTTATCAACAATGAGATAAATTGGACTTATTATCCACAATGAGATACATTGGATAGTAGTAACTTTTAAATTAGCACTATGAGATAAATTGAACACATTTACAATGTGATCACGTGTACGTATCTACATTTCTATCTATCTATTGACCTTTCGAGCCGTAACCGGCCCATAGGGCGTAGACCAAGATACACCTTCTCCTATATGAATTTTTGTTCTAGCAGTTTTCTTTTAAAGATATTTTATCAAATCTCGCCATCTGTCTCTGTTCTGTGCAAGCAGTTCTATCTCATTGAGGGAGCCGACTCCTGCTGGATAGGATAAATTGAACTTATCCACAGTAAGATCAGTTGAACTTATCCACAATTAGATAAATTGGAGTTGTCTATATTGAGATAAATTAGACGCATTTAAAATGAAATAAATCGACTGTATCTACAATGAGACTTATCCACAATTAGACAAACAGGACGTATCAACAATGAGATAAATTAGAGGTATCTACATTGAAATAAATCGATGGTATCAACAATGAGATAAATTGAACGCATTTACATTGAAATAAAGTATAGGTTTCTACAATTAGATAAATTGGACGTATCTACTATGAGATGATTATAACGCATCTACGATGAGAAGAATGGAACATCTCTAGAATGAGATGATTTGAAGGCATCTGCAATGCGAAAAATTGGACGTATCCACAATTAGAGAAACTGGACGTATCTACAATTAGAAAAATTGGACATATTTACATTTAGAAAAATTGGACGTATCTGAATTTAGAGAAATTTGACTTATCTACAATTAGAGAAGCTGGACGCATCTACAATGAAAACAAATTGTGCATAACATCCACGACCTAACGCGTACAGCACGGCGAGTAGACCTACGTCTTGTGTCTTGTCAAGAACATATATATTTTCATCTAACTTAACTTCATCATCAACATCATAGACCCGTTATGAAAGCCGCACAACCACATCTACCATCTGGTTCTACAGTGACAGTGAGATCTCAGCTCTTGTTTTCTAGCTTGTCTAACTTTATCTAGCTGGCTTCAATCCGCCCCAACCATCTCGATGTAATCACTCTCCTACTTCCACCAAATCCTTCACTAAAAATAGCCATTTAGTCGTCCCTGATCTCTGCTCAGTGAATCCATCAGGTTTTGTGTTTTAGAAAAAAAGAAATTAGTTTTCACAAGCTCATTTTGTAGAGCAAGAGTGGAGCTGTTCACAGAGTGCCCATTGACAGGCCTGTTAGGTCCGATTACCACCCATTATCTCTGGAGTGGAGCTTGTCCATGAGTGTCGGAACTTGGCCGCTGTCTAGTCTATGTTTTTGTACTCGAGGTCACGAGTCTTGTGATGTCGTTGACACTCCCCCTGGTGGAGTAGAAAGCCAGTCACTAGAATCGACCTGACTCTCTACATATGTGTGTTGTTATGTGGTGACGTCATTCCTGGGTGGGCTTGTCTTATTAATTGATGTACGATGACATACCTGAGGGTAGTTAATTAATTGTAATATTTATCATAGACACACGATGACACACCTGAGGGTAGTTAATTAATTGTAATATTTATCATAGACACATGATGGCACACCTGAGGGTAGTTAATTAATTGTAATATTTATCATAGACACATGATGGCACACCTGAGGGTAGTTAATTAATTGTAATATTTATCATAGACACATGATGACACACCTGAGGGTAGTTAATTAATTGTAATATTTATCATAGACACATGATGGCACACCTGAGGGTAGTTAATTAATTGTAATATTTATCATAGACACATGATGATACACCTGAGGGTAGTTAATTAATTGTAATATTTATCATAGACACATGATGACACACCTGAGGGTAGTTAATTAATTGTAATATTTATCATAGACACATGATGGCACACCTGAGGGTAGTTAATTAATTGTAATATTTATCATAGACACATGATGACACACCTGAGGGTAGTTAATTAATTGTAATATTTATCATAGACACATGATGACACACCTGAGGGTAGTTAATTAATTGTAATATTTATCATAGACACATGATGGCACACCTGAGGGTAGTTAATTAATTGTAATATTTATCATAGACACATGATGGCACACCTGAGGGTAGTTAATTAATTGTAATATTTATCATAGACACATGATGGCACACCTGAGGGTAGTTAATTAATTGTAATATTTATCATAGACACATGATGACACACCTGAGGGTAGTTAATTAATTGTAATATTTATCATAGACACATGATGGCACACCTGAGGGTAGTTAATTAATTGTAATATTTATCATAGACACATGATGGCACACCTGAGGGTAGTTAATTAATTGTAATATTTATCATAGACACATGATGGCACACCTGAGGGTAGTTAATTAATTGTAATATTTATCATAGACACATGATGACACACCTGAGGGTAGTTAATTAATTGTAATATTTATCATAGACACATGATGGCACACCTGAGGGTAGTTAATTAATTGTAATATTTATCATAGACACATGATGGCACACCTGAGGGTAGTTAATTAATTGTAATATTTATCATAGACACATGATGGCACACCTGAGGGTGGTTAAATGTTAACCTTCTTTATATTCCACACCGTTTAATGGTGGAGAGGTGGGGGGTGGTGGTGTGGGGGGGGGGGATTTGGGATCAGGGATCTTTTGATTCCGTGCTCTTTTGGTCAAGTGATCTTTTGATTTCGTATTTTTTTTAATTTAAAGCTCTTTGAATCCAGTATTCTTTGAATTCGGTACTCTTTGAATTCATTTAGGAAGATTGTGGACAATCAAAGGCTAAGGAAAGCAAACCTGAACAAAATGCTGGCTGAAATCAGATGTACTGGGCCACTGACGCAGAACACAGTGCAACGTTTTAAATGGTATTCAAGCAGAGTGGATCTAACAGGCTTAAACAGACAGCTATCTTCGTGTGAGAGTCTGGAGTCCTACTCTGACTGAGCCCTGATCGCACAGAGAGAGAGAGAGAGAGAGAGAGAAAGAGAGAGAGAGATTTCTCTTTTGATTAGTTGTTCTTCTGATTCATTGATCTTTTGACTCACTGTTCTTTTTTATCTAGAGCACTTTGGATCAATTGCTCTATTTTAATCTAGAGCACTTTGGATCAATTGCTCTATTTTAATCTAGAACACTTTGGATCAATTGCTCTATTTTAATCTAGAGCACTTTGGATCAATTGCTCTATTTTAATCTAGAGCACTTTGGATCAATTGCTCTACTTCACGGTTGTTTTTCTTTCTCCAAATAAGCCTTCTTCTACCTTTCCGCTCCCTGTGGAGCATAGGTCTTCAAGAAACACTTTCCAAGCCGTTCTGTTACTTGTCGTTCTTTTTAAATCACTTAATGTCCTCCCCATCATCTTTATCTCTGCTTCACCTTGTATGCTCCAAGATTATTTTAGTCTTCCTCTTTGTCTCTTTCCCTGGGTATTCAAAAAAAGGGCCTGTAGTGTAATAATCTCAGTTGGTTTCCGCAGTGTGTGTCCTATCCAGCGCCAAATAAGCAAGCATTAATTTATTTATGTTTCAATCGTCCTGACTAGAAAGTATTAGATTAGTATCTACTACAGTGGACTGCGTACTGTATGTTGTTGCTGTAATATTTCTTCTTATTTTGATGTGTCTACAGTCACAGCAAGCTTCGTATAAGAGCAACATAAACGTACCGAGTAGATCTGTCTCTTCCTGTATATGTTCCTATTAACTTTGATATACCAGAGCTAACAATTAGAGAAAGGTATTAACTTTGTAGGAACTCCGGCACATCAAAGTATACAATGAGAGAACTGGAAGTATAGTAACAATCATATATCAGAGCCAGAACCAATAATGAGAGAATTATGAGTGTAGTAACTTTAATACCTCAGTGGAAAAAAATGAGAGAGAACCGAAAGTGCACAATGATGGTGTAACAAAGAGAGCATGAGAAGTGTAGTAACATTGATAAATCTGGTGTAACAAAGAGAGCATGAGAAGTGTAGTAACATTGATATATCTGGTGTAACAAAGAGAGCATGAGAAGTATAGTAACATTAGTAACATTGATATATCTGGTGTAACAAAGAGAGCATGAGAAGTGTAGTAACATTGATATATCTGGTGTAACAAAGAGAGCATGAGAAGTGTAGTAACATTGATATATCTGGTGTAACAAAGAGAGCATGAGAAGTGTGGTAACATTGATATATCTGGTGTAACAAAGACAGCGTGAGAAGTATAGTAACATTGATATATCTGGTGTAACAAAGAGAGCATGAGAAGTGTAGTAACATTGATATATCTGGTGTAACAAAGAGAGCGTGAGAAGTGTAGTAACATTGATATATCTGGTGTAACAAAGAGAGCATGAGAAGTGTAGTAACATTGATATATCTGGTGTAACAAAGAGAGCGTGAGAAGTGTAGTAACATTGATATATCTGGTGTAACAAAGAGAGCATGAGAAGTATAAAAGTAAAGAACCCCGTCACGTCAAGTGGCGTATAAGGAATATGGTGTTAGTGACCCTTGTTATAGTAGGTTGATGTTATTTCTTTATTTTATTGTTCCTTGTTATTATAGTTGGAGTCAGGCACCTTACATTGATCACAACTTTAATCGTGACAGACTGTTTTCGGAATACATAAATCATAATCATATTTATTGACTCTTTATGTTCTTGGCACGTGATACAATATAGTGGTTACACTTTTCTTAGAATTAATCGTTCTTTAATTCTGGACACTCAAGAGCCTATCGTCGATGGCTATTTGAAATGTCCATAAGTGCATATCTTCGTGCAACATTTATCATTCAATCTCTCCATCAACTTACTTACCATTATAAAAAATGTGAAGTAAAACTTGAAAACTCTCAAAACACTTTCACAACTAAATTCATATGTTCTACTTTACTTGTTCTGTCTCACTATGGCTCAACTAATTGCTTAAGTCAAAGATATCTTTACTACTATCTAATCTGTTCCTTAATATCTTGTCAAGTAACTTTCAACTATAAACTTGCAGATTCCTAACTTCCTAACTAACTTCTCTTCTACTTTCCTAATTCCTGACTTAAATTCTTAACTAACTTTTTGTCCTGGTTCTAACTTTCTCTGACTACAATGCGGACCTGACTTGTCTGCCATGCGAACCTAACTTGTCTTAAGACCAATCTTTTGTGTCGAAGTTTAAATACCTCAACCTCACTTGGCGCGTGGAATTATCTTCAGCCAATGAAATTGCCGCAAAGTGACAATTTGCAACCCTTTGACTACCCCCTATGAACTTTCTATTCTCTTAACTTTCCTAATTCCTGCCTGAAAATTTCCATTCTCTAAACTTGTATTCTGTCACTAATCACTAATACTGATGATCGCTAACATATGTTACTGCTGTAGTCTATTAAGAATTGGTTACCGGCTAAGTTAACTGCCCCATCTTTCATACACCTTTACTTTTACAACCATCATTTTCACAGACCTTCGGCACATAATATTTGAGGTTATGTGGTCGGTATTCCGCCTGTGTCGCTTTATTTTCCCATAAATACATACGGTACCCATTTAAGGCTGGGTGAACCTGGAAGCCGTCGATCAGGAACCGACTTCTTGTCATTTGTAGTCCAGTTCACTAACCACTGAGCTATCGCGGCTCCTTTCTTTATCTTATCACATCTTAATTATCAACAGAGAAAATATACAAATTGTGGACACAAGATTTGGCTGTAAGATGATAGAGAAAGTATACAAACTGTGGACACAAGATTTGGCTGTAAGATAATAGAGATAGTATACAAATTGTGGACACAATATTTGGCTGTAAGATA
Organism: Megaustenia siamemsis; assembly: GCA_032433765.1. Classification (NCBI taxonomy): domain Eukaryota; kingdom Metazoa; phylum Mollusca; class Gastropoda; order Stylommatophora; family Ariophantidae; genus Megaustenia; species Megaustenia siamemsis. Next base: position 5,584,066 of record JAVIAB010000051.1, on the reverse strand, counting down.
ATAGAGAAAGTATACAAACTGTGGACACAAGATTTGGCTGTAAGATAATAGAGAAAGTATACAAACTGTGGACACAAGATTTGGCTGTAAGATAATAGAGAAAGTATACAAACTGTGGACACAAGATTTGACTGTAAGATAATAGAGAAAGTATACAAATTGTGGACACAAGATTTGGCTGTAAGATGATAGAGAAAGTATACAAATTGTGGACACAAGATTTGACTGTAAGATGATAGAGAAAGTATACAAATTGTGGACACAAGATTTGGCTGTAAGATGATAGAGAAAGTATACAAATTGTGGACACAAGATTTGGCTGTAAGATGATAGAGAAAGTATACAAATTGTGGACACAAGATTTGACTGTAAGATGATCGAGAAAGTATACAAACTGTGGACTCAAGATTTGGCTGTAAGATAATATAGAAAATATACAAACTGTGGACACAAGATTTGACTGCAAGGTGATATAGAAAATATACAAACTGTGGACACAAGATTTGACTGCAAGGTGATATAGAAAATATACAAATTGTGGAGGCTGTAAGATCGTGGACATGACTTTGGATATTCCAATTGCTTGCGATGATCAATGACGTCATATGACTGGGAACAGATGGGCTCTGTGAGAGTGGGGGATCTGGAAGAGTGTTTCAAGTTCCGAAAGTTCTTGCAGCTGTGTTGGTCGGTGTGTGTCAGTGTGTTGGTCGGTGTGTGTGTCAGTGTGTTGGTCGGTGTGTGTGTCAGTGTGTTGGTCTGTGTGTGTGTCACTGTGTTGGTCTGTGTGTGTGTCAGTGTGTTGGTCTGTGTGTGTGACAGTGTGTTGGTCGGTGTGTGTCAGTATGTTGGTCTGTGTGTGTCAGTGTCTTGGTCTGTGTCTGTGTCAGTGTGTTGGTCTGTGTGTGTGACAGTGTGTTGGTCGGTGTGTGTCAGTATGTTGGTCTGTGTGTATCAGTGTCTTGGTCTGTGTCTGTGTCAGTGTGTTGGTCTGTGTGTGTGTCACTGTGTTGGTGTGTATCACTGTGTTGGTCTCTGTGTGTGTCGGTGTGTTGGTCTGTGTGTGTATTAGTGTCTTGGTCTGTGTCTGTGTCAGTGTGTTGGAATGTGTGTGTGTCAGTGTGTTGGTCTGTGTGTGTCAGTGTGTTGGTCTCTGTGTGTGTCAGTGTGTTGTTGGTCTGTGTGTGTCAGTGTTGATATTGCTCGTCCGTTCTGCTGCACAAAACCTCCTCATCTAATGTGGCACATTTTTTCTTCCACAGAAACTGATTGTCTGGTTATTATCTGGAACATTCTCTGATTGTCTGGTTATTATCTGGAACATTCTCTGATTATCTGGAAGATTTGATTGCTGGAGTATATCGAACAATTCAGACCTGAACCTCGTTATCTCGAGAACTAAAGGTAAGTTCCTTCTTATTAGACAAACAGAAGTTTTGGAAGTGTAAACTGAACTAATTGTTCCACTCTTTGATCTGTCTCCATGGCATCAAACCAAGTAGACGACACTTATAGACGACGTAATTGTGTCGTAGATATCCATTATCCACAAATATTGCGCCTCATATCTTTCCACAACTTTGTACCTTTACAACTGTTTATCCATTCTGTTATTAACTTCCCAGCAAACTATTTTTTTAAAACATGTTTGGTTACTTTTCTCTGTTTTCCTCTATTTCATCTTCTTCTAATTTCTTCTAAGACAAACTACAACATCTCGGCAAAATCTTGTCTTTCTATGTCCAAAAGTAGTATTTTCTCTTGTCTTGCTATTAGTCTAGCTACTCAATACCATCTGATGGTTCATTTTCCTGTTTCCTGCAGTTACACCCGCGGCTCAGCATTTCATATTTGTTTACATTATATATATGTTCTTATTCCTGCAAACTAAAGACTGATTTCTGCTAATGTTCGAGACTTCTCTGGTCCCTTATACGTCCATGCTACTCTCAACATTCTCTGGTCGCTTATAGGTCCATGCTACTCTCAACATTCTCTAGTCGCTTATAGGTCATGCTACTCTCAACATTCTCTGGTCACTTATACGTCCATGCTACTCTCAACATTCTCTGGTCACTTATACGTCCATGCTACTCTCAACATTCTCTAGTCACTTATACGTCCATGCTACTCTCAACATTCTCTAGTCACTTATACGTCCATGCTACTCTCAACATTCTCTAGTCACTTATACGTCCATGCTACTCTCAACATTCTCTGGTCACTTATACGTCCATGCTACTCTCAACATTCTCTAGTCGCTTATAGGTCCATGCTACTCTCAACATTCTCTAGCCGCTTATAGGTCCATGCTACTCTCAACATTCTCTAGCCGCTTATAGGTCCATGCTACACTCAACATTCTCTAGCCGCTTATAGGTCCATGCTACTCTCAACATTCTCTGGCCGCTTATACGTCCATGCTACTCTCAACATTCTCTAGCCGCTTATAGGTCCATGCTACTCTCAACATTCTCTAGCCGCTTATAGGTCCATGCTACTCTCAACATTCTCTAGCCGCTTATAGGTCCATGCTACACTCAACATTCTCTAGCCGCTTATAGGTCCATGCTACTCTCAACATTCTCTAGCCGCTTATAGGTCCATGCTACACTCAACATTCTCTAGCCGCTTATAGGTCCATGCTACACTCAACATTCTCTAGCCGCTTATAGGTCCATGCTACACTCAACATTCTCTGGCACTTATAGGTCCATGCTACACTCAACATTCTCTGACCACTTATAGGTCCATGCTACACTCAACATTCTCTGGTCACTTATAGGTCCATGCTACACTCAACATTCTCTGACCACTTATAGGTCCATGCTACACTCAACATTCTCTGACCACTTATACGTCCATGCTACACTCAACATTCTCTGACCACTTATAGGTCCATGCTACACTCAACATTCTCTAGCCACTTATACGTCCATGCTACACTCAACATTCTCTGACCACTTATAGGTCCATGCTACACTCAACATTCTCTGGTCACTTATAGGTCCATGCTACTCTCAACATTCTCTGGTCACTTAGAGGTCCATGCTACACTCAACATTCTCTGACCACTTATAGGTCCATGCTACACTCAACATTCTCTGACCACTTATAGGTCCATGCTACACTCAACATTCTCTGGTCACTTATAGGTCCATGCTACACTCAACATTCTCTGACCACTTATAGGTCCATGCTACACTCAACATTCTCTGGTCACTTATAGGTCCATGCTACACTCAACATTCTCTGCCACTTATAGGTCCATGCTACACTCAACATTCTCTAGTCACTTAGAGGTCCATGCTACACTCAACATTCTCTGACCACTTATAGGTCCATGCTACACTCAACATTCTCTGACCACTTATAGTCCATGCTACACTCAACATTCTCTGGTCACTTATACGTCCATGCTACACTCAACATTCTCTGCCGCTTATAGGTCCATGCTACACTCAACATTCTCTAGCCGCTTATACGTCCATGCTACACTCAACATTCTCTAGCCGCTTATAGGTCCATGCTACACTCAACATTCTCTGACCACTTATAGGTCCATGCTACACTCAACATTCTCTAGACCACTTATAGGTCCATGCTACACTCAACATTCTCTGGTCACTTATACGTCCATGCTACTCTCAACATTCTCTGGTCACTTATACGTCCATGCTACTCTCAACATTCTCTGGTCACTTATACGTCCATGCTACACTCAACATTCTCTGACCGCTTATACGTCCATGCTACTCTCAACATTCTCTGACCACTTATACGTCCATGCTACTCTCAACATTCTCTAGCCGCTTATAGGTCCATGCTACACTCAACATTCTCTGGTCACTTATAGGTCCATGCTACTCTCAACATTCTCTGGCCGCTTATACGTCCATGCTACTCTCAACATTCTCTGGTCACTTATACGTCCATGCTACTCTCAACATTCTCTAGCCGCTTATAGGTCCATGCTACACTCAACATTCTCTAGCCGCTTATAGGTCCATGCTACACTCAACATTCTCTGGTCACTTATAGGTCCATGCTACTCTCAACATTCTCTAGCCGCTTATAGGTCCATGCTACTCTCAACATTCTCTAGCCGCTTATAGGTCCATGCTACTCTCAACATTCTCTAGCCGCTTATAGGTCCATGCTACACTCAACATTCTCTAGCCGCTTATAGGTCCATGCTACTCTCAACATTCTCTAGCCACTTATAGGTCCATGCTACTCTCAACATTCTCTAGCCGCTTATACGTCCATGCTACTCTCAACATTCTCTGGTCACTTATACGTCCATGCTACACTCAACATTCTCTAGCCGCTTATAGGTCCATGCTACACTCAACATTCTCTAGCCGCTTATAGGTCCATGCTACTCTCAACATTCTCTAGCCGCTTATAGGTCCATGCTACTCTCAACATTCTCTAGCCGCTTATAGGTCCATGCTACTCTCAACATTCTCTAGCCGCTTATAGGTCCATGCTACTCTCAACATTCTCTGGTCACTTATAGGTCCATGCTACTCTCAACATTCTCTAGCCACTTATAGGTCCATGCTACTCTCAACATTCTCTGGCCGCTTATAGGTCCATGCTACTCTCAACATTCTCTGGTCACTTATACGTCCATGCTACTCTCAACATTCTCTAGCCGCTTATACGTCCATGCTACACTCAACATTCTCTGGTCACTTATAGGTCCATGCTACTCTCAACATTCTCTGGTCACTTATAGGTCCATGCTACTCTCAACATTCTCTGGCCACTTATAGGTCCATGCTACTCTCAACATTCTCTGGCCACTTATAGGTCCATGCTACTCTCAACATTCTCTGGTCACTTATAGGTCCATGCTACTCTCAACATTCTCTGGTCACTTATAGGTCCATGCTACACTCAACATTCTCTGGTCACTTATAGGTCCATGCTACTCTCAACATTCTCTGGTCACTTATAGGTCATGCTACTCTCAACATTCTCTGGTCACTTATAGGTCATGCTACTCTCAACATTCTCTGGTCACTTATAGGTCATGCTACTCTCAACATTCTCTGGTCGCTTATAGGTCATGCTACTCTCAACATTCTCTAGTCACTTATAGGTCATGCTACTCTCAACATTCTCTGGTCACTTATAGGTCATGCTACTCTCAACATTCTCTGGTCACTTATAGGTCATGCTACTCTCAACATTCTCTGAGCCGCTTATAGGTCATGCTACTCTCAACATTCTCTAGTCGCTTATAGGTCATGCTACTCTCAACATTCTCTAGTCGCTTATAGGTCATGCTACTCTCAACATTCTCTAGCCACTTATAGGTCCATGCTACTCTCAACATTCTCTAGCCACTTATAGGTCATGCTACTCTCAACATTCTCTAGCCGCTTATAGGTCATGCTACTCTCAACATTCTCTAGCCGCTTATAGGTCATGCTACTCTCAACATTCTCTAGCCGCTTATAGTCATGCTACTCTCAACATTCTCTGGTCACTTATACGTCCATGCTACACTCAACAAATCTCTGGTCACTTATAGGTCCATGCTACTCTCAACATTCTCTAGCCGCTTATAGGTCATGCTACTCTCAACATTCTCTAGCCGCTTATAGGTCATGCTACTCTCAACATTCTCTAGCCGCTTATAGGTCATGCTACTCTCAACATCTCTATCGCTTATAGGTCATGCTACTCTCAACATTCTCTGGTCACTTATAGGTCATGCTACTCTCAACATTCTCTGGTCACTTATAGGTCATGCTACTCTCAATTCTCTAGTCACTTATAGGTCATGCTACTCTCAACATTCTCTAGTCACTTATAGTCATGCTACTCTCAACATTCTCTAGCCGCTTATAGTCATGCTACTCTCAACATTCTCTAGCCGCTTATAGGTCATGCTACTCTCACATTCTCTAGCCGCTTATAGGTCATGCTACTCTCAACATTCTCTAGCCGCTTATAGGTCCATGCTACTCTCAACATTCTCTAGCCGCTTATAGATCATGCTACTCTCAACATTCTCTAGCTCTTATAGGTCATGCTACTCTCAACATTCTCTGGTCACTTATAGGTCATGCTACTCTCAACATTCTCTAATTCATAGTAATTTCTATTCTTTAGGGCTTCACAATTTACAATTTGACAAACATCAAAGAATATCGCCGCTTCAAGAAAACTGCAGCTGCAAATATTTGTTAATATACATTAAAGGGTCTTTTGCATTCTAATAACATTGGAAAATTTCAAAAGTTTTTAACAAACGGTTAGAGAGTAATAGCGTTTTGAAGTTGGGCACATGATTTGAAACGAGCTATAGATATTTTTCTGGAAAATGTAAGCGGCATGGTCTAATACTGACCACATTACCCCAAAAATCATGTGCCGAAAGTCTGTAAAAAGTATAGTCATTAACATCATATTTCCTATACGCCACTTGGGTGATGTTCACTTTGATTGTTCTACTTGCCATAATAAGATGGATGTTGGGAAGATTCTTGGTTCACATGTCTCCTCTACTAATGGGCATGTTTCATGTTCACAAATTCTCTTGTTCATGATACCTCTCCTCCACTAATGTGCATGTTTCATGTTCACAAATTCTCTTGTTCATGATACCTCTCCTCTACTAATGTGCATGTTTCATGTTCACAAATTCTCTTGTTCATGATACCTCTCCTCCACTAATGTGCATGTTTCATGTTCACAAATTCTCTTGTTCATGATACCTCTCCTCTACTAATGTGCATGTTTCATGTTCACAAATTCTCTTGTTCATGATACCTAGATCGATGCTTTCACAAAGTTTAATGAGCTCACAATCTGAGGTCCTATATTTCTATTGAAATCAGCAAAAGAAAAAAAAAACGGAAAAGTTAAAACCGAGTAGAATGTCGAAAATGAGCATTCGGGGAGTTCGCTTGAAATTAAGTAAAAATGTGATAAAATGGAGCATTAGTGTCTTATTGTGGGGTAATGAGTGGGGCGCTGTGACATTGTGTCCATATTGTGGGGAGTAATTGTGTCCATATTGTGGGGAGTGGGGCGCTGTGACACTGTGTCCATATTGTGGGGTAATGAGTGGGGCGCTGTGACACTGTGTCCATATTGTGGGGTAATGAGTGGGGCGCTGTGACATTGTGTCCATATTGTGCCAGGACCATGAGCACGTCTTTGTTGCACAGATCCATCATCTCATGACAAAGACGGAAGTGATGCTGATAGGGCTGACAACTACATCTTACTAGCACAGTGACAGAAGTTCTATAGTTAGTTTCAAGGATCTACCACGCCATTATCATCAGGGACAAATCTAAGGTACTTAATTCCCCCCCCCCCCCCAAACTCCGTATCCCCAAGACAAACAGGGATACTTCCCTTGTTATTCATCGCTATCTTTGACATTAGCTCCTATCTTTGACACTCGCTCCTATCTTTGACGCTCGCTCCTATCTTTGACGCTCGCTCCTATCTTTGACGCTCGCTCCTATCTTTGACGCTCGCTCCTATCTTTGACGCTCGCTCCTATCTTCGACGCTCGCTCCTATCTTCGACACTAGCTCCTATCTTTGACACTCGCTCCTATCTTTGACGCTCGCTCCTATCTTTGACGCTCGCTCCTATCTTTGACGCTCGCTCCTATCTTTGACGCTCGCTCCTATCTCTGACACTCGCTCCTATCTCTGGCACTAGCTCCTATCTCTAACTCTCGCTCCTATCTCAGACACTCGCTCCTATTTCTGACACTCGCTCCTATCTCTGACACTCGCTCCTATCTCTGACACTAGCTCCTATCTTTGACACTCGCTCCTATCTATGACACTAGCTCCTATCTTTGACACTAGCTCCTATCTCTGACACTAGCTCCTATCTTTGACACTCGCTCCTATCTCTGACACTAGCTCCTATCTCTGACACTAGCTCCTATCTTTGACACTCGCTCCTATATTTGACACTCACTCCTATCTCTGACACTAGCTCCTATCTTTGACACTCGCTCCTATCTTTGACACTCGCTCCTATCTATGACACTAGCTCCTATCTCTGACACTCGCTCCTATCTCTGACACTCGCTCCTTTCTCTGACACTCGCTCCTATCTCTGACACTAGCTCCTATCTCTGACACTCGCTCCTATCTCTGACACTAGCTCCTATCTATGACACTCGCTCCTATCTCTGACACTCGCTCCTATCTTTGACACTCGCTCCTATTTTTGACACTAGCTCCTATCTCTGACACTAGCTCCTATCTTTGACACTCGCTCCTATCTTTGACACTAGCTCCTATCTTTGACACTCGCTCCTATCTCTGACACTCACTCCTATCTTTGACACTCGCTCCTATCTTTGACACTCGCTCCTATCTCTGACACTCGCTCCTATCTTTGACACTCGCTCCTATCTTTGACACTAGCTCCTATCTCTGACACTCGCTCCTATCTTTGACACTAGCTCCTATCTTTGACACTCGCTCCTATCTTTGACACTAGCTCCTATCTCTGACACTCGCTCCTATCTCTGACACTCGCTCCTATCTTTGACACTCGCTCCTATCTTTGACACTAGCTCCTATCTCTGACACTCGCTCCTATCTCTGACACTAGCTCCTATCTTTGACACTCGCTCCTATCTTTGACACTAGCTCCTATCTCTGACACTCGCTCCTATCTCTGACACTCGCTCCTATCTTTGACACTCGCTCCTATCTCTGACACTAGCTCCTATCTCTGACACTAGCTCCTATCTCTGACACTCGCTCCTATCTCTGACACTCGCTCCTATCTCTGACACTCGCTCATATCTCTGACACTCGCTCCTATCTCTGACTCTCGCTCCTATCTTTCTTCAAATGTAATACCAGACAACAGGTCGGCATATTTGATCATCAAATGTAAGAGACAGCCAATATAATTTGAGCTTCAGCGATCAATGTTTTTGTTTGTGCACCTAGGGCTGCGTTCTCGTCGTCGCTTTAGTACTGGTCTTATGTTCAATGTCGGTGGTATAAGAGTGTGTCTGTGTTTTATTGAAACCACGCCCGTTGTTTCTGCCACGCAAACATTGTCTGGAATGATTAGGCTGATGTCTGCATCGACTCGGTGCTCTCTGCGTTAAAAATATCAACAATAGATGGAAGCATAGCTTAGACATAGACATGTTAGACATAGACATGTTAGACATAGACATGTTAGACATAGACATGTTAGACAAAGACATGTTAGACATAGACATGTTAGACATAGACATGTTAGACATAGACATGTTAGACATAGACATGTTAGACAAAGACATGTTAGACATAGACATGTTAGACAAAGACATGTTAGACATAGACATGTTAGACATAGACATGTTAGAAATAGACATGTTAGACATAGACATGTTAGACATAGACATGTTAGACAAAGAAATATTAGACAAAGACATGTTAGACATAGATATGTTAGACATAGACATGTTAGACATAGACATGTTAGACATAGACATGTTAGACATAGACATGTTAGACATAGACATGTTAAACATAGACATGTTAGACAAAGACATGTTAAACAAAGACATGTTAGACATAGACATATTAGACATAGACATGTTAGACATAGACATGTTAGACATAGACATGTTAGACATAGACATGTTAGAAATAGACATGTTAGACAAAGACATGTTAGACATTATAAGAAAAAAATAAAAAATAAAGGACTCAGCCTTAATAGCAAAAAGACTGAGGTAATGGTAGCAACAAAGAAAAAGCCATCACCTCAGAGCAAAATAAAGACAAGTGGAACAATATTAAAACAGGTAAATGAATTTAAATATTTGGGAACTTTGTTAACCTCAGACGGAAGATGTACAAAAGAGGTGAGATGCAGAATGGCTCAGGCAAAAGCAGCTTTCCAAAAAAATGAGGAAGAAACTATTCAATCCATTTTTGGCAATAGAAACAAGAAAAAGAGTTCTTAAATGTTAAGTAGAGCCAGTCTTAGCATATCGATGTGAGTCATGGACAATAGGACAACAGATAAGAAAATCACTGGATGCTGTAAAAATGTGGTTTTACAGAAGAATGTTGAGCATACCATGGACAGCTAAGAAGAGTAATGAAGAGGTTCTAGAAGAGGCCAAATACAAGAGAGCTAATTTCCAATATTAGGAAGAAACAATCATCATTTTTTGGCCATGTAATGAGAAGAGAACAGCTGGAATATATTGTAACAACTGGGAAAATTGAGGGACGAAGAGATGAGTGAAGAAAAGAGAAAAGATACCAGACAGTTTAAGAGAATGGCTTACCAGAAGGTCAACGGCAGAAATGATAAATAACTGTCGAGATCGAAAGTTGTGGAGAGACATGATCACCTACGCCATCAGGCCTGGTACTTGATGATATTGCATGTACAGAGCGAGCAGAAGCAGCAAATGGTGTCTTGTCAGAGTTTTGGTGTAGGAACCACGAAGCACAACCATAATTGTCTGTTCCATCGTTAACTTTGGCAATCCAGATCCTGGGCTGGACTGAACAGTTCAAATTGACTTTCTGAGAAATGTGTGCATGTCTGTTTCTTGGAAGAAAAACAAAAAGAGCAGTTTCATGGAATGTGCAGAACTGTGTTGCTATAATTAGTTACGCACGCGCTTAAGCCCGTATGATTTTCTCAAGGTTGACACGCCCCAGTTACCCCCAGGGATTTTATATTCTAAAAAATGAGTTACATGAATCCTTTCACTCCATCCTATAAAGAGAGAATATTGTGATATGCCAGGCCTCTGGCGAACTTTCTTTTGTCGAATGGAGATTATATTTATCAAGTTGTATTATCTAGAAGATTAACGTTAGTAGTAAATATAGGGATTTTGAACATAGTTTCCCACATTTTGTACGGTACATGTTCCTCATGTTTGCACCAAGCATGTTTCGTTTTGTACGATACAATCTCAGGTGACCGCTTATCTCGGCCTCGCTTATCGCGGGTGGTCGGGTGGCGGGTTGACGGCTTATCCCGTGGGGGGATTATCTCGAGTGGCCTCGTGGGGGCTTATCTCAAGTGGGTGAGTGTCTATTGCTCGCTGGCTATGGTCACCAGTGGTTCTAAAACTTGTGTGTCAGCGGTTCTAAAACTTGCGACGCCGGTTATCTCGTGTGGGGGTGCCTTTATGGGTCAAATTGTGTTATTAATATCATCATGTGCCCGGATAGGGGTGGGGAAAGGGGGGTGCCTTTATTGGTCGAGTGTTAGTATCATCATGTGTGAGGTGGTAACAGGAGGCGATATGTGAAAAAAAAATGCTGACAAAGCAATGACGTTGAAGGGGGGTATTGTTAAGGTAAATACGACTATCTCGCGGGCGTTGGTCGGCCCAGGGTGTGTTATTGTAATATCATCGTATACCAGGTGTTATTATAGGGATTTTTAGTGAGACCATCATCATCATGTGCCACCTCGGTCATCAGCATGTGCCACCTCGGCGCGGGGTCGTCGCGGGTCGGCGTGGCGGGGGTCGTCGTGTTGTCGCGGGTCGGCTCGGGCAACATCATCATGTGTAGTGTGCTAACATTAAATAGTGACGCTCTCTCTCTCTTTCACATTCACGGTAAAGCAAAACAAAAAAGTTGCTCTATATTTCACATATATTTATTAATACAACAAATATACAACACATATGAGAAAATACATATTACTGTCTGATTGTTGATAATTGTAAGCGTCCGTGGGCCCCTCGAAGCCGAATTATCCACGGGGCGAGCAAAATGACACTAACAAGGGAACAACGTCGAACGAAAATATCTGACATCAAACGGTTGTAAATCTCCATCGTGTTCATCTTCTCTCTCTCTCTCTCTCTCTCTCTCTCTCTCTCGCTCAAACAGCGAAGTCTGTTAGAATCTGCCTTGTCTTGGACACCTCGAGCACTGAGTCCAACTCGGCGTAGACGATGACTTGTAGGGGAGTAGTTGTGGGAGCGGCAAACTTGAGTTCTATCGACAAGGGTCCGCTTGTGGCTAGCTCAAAATGGGAGCCGTCCAGTAGACTAGACGAGAGGTCAAAACCAAATAGACAATATCCGTCCTTGAACTCTCTATAATCAACGTTATTCCCGGCGTCTTTACCAATCAGACCCATGGCCAGATTTGTACCGAAAAAAGCTCTCGCGTATTGATTTCGTTCAAAGTCCATAGTTAGAGGCTTTCCCGAGATACATTTCCCGTCGACCGTCAGGTTCATATAAATCAGACCAAAGTGTTGAAAATTGAACGGGTTAGCTGTATAAACACCATTAAACGCACTGGCCGTAATCAGACCTATCACTATACGGGTCGGTGTTTGAGACAAAAATAAATTGTTTTGACTGTGGGAGAACATCCCGCTAGCGATGGAAAATGTCTTGATGGTAACCCTCTTGACCGGGTACCGAGCATTCCCGCTTAAGAGAGCCTTTTCGTGGGCCAGAGAAATCGCGTGGTTTAGCTTAGCTTTCCTGACCACGAGCGCGGCGTAGGTGATAACACTCTTATAACCCGCAGACCTATCGCTAGTCACGAGGCTGAACACATCCTTAGAGGGCGTGAGTTTTATCTTTACATCGACTCTGTTTAACATGTAACGATCCTGCACAAAGACATCAGAGTGCAAACGACCCGTCATTTCAACCTCTTTTCTACCCGAAGTCAAATCGCGACTTGTTTTAAAACCCTCATTTTCTTTCAAATCGTCATGGTGGCCAGCTGTGTCTTTGTAGAACAGAGCGGCCGTCAAGTATCCCGTTTTCGCATCCTCCCCGTAGTTTAGCGTAGCCTCAAACACTGCTCTAAAAGGATAGGTATTCTCCGACGGTGTAACCAACGTGTCGTTTAGCGATACGTCGACTTGTGAAAATAGACTGTGCAGATAATTGTTGACTGGTCCTACCTCAGCATCGGGTTGTACACTATCACCATTCGGGAGGGTGATCTTGACCCGCAGCTGCAAAAACGTGTTGAAAAGATCTAGATACTCCTCGCTGTTTCCAGAAATGGAAAACTCTATCGGTGCGCTATGCGACAAGGCTGCGATCGGACGAATCTCAATAAACTGGCCAGAGTCTAGAGATGTCTGAGTGGGTGGAACGCTAAATAAATCCAAACCAGAGTGAAAACATTCGCACGATTTGGGGTGAACGAGGGACATTATTAGTCGAAAATATCCTTTGCCACCCTCGTCTTCTTCTTCTTCTTCTGGTTGTACACCGAATGAAAGGGGACCTGTCTAGCTGTCGATTTTATCATCTTCGTAACCGGTTCTCCCGGCGGGGGTAACTTCATAACTCGCTTTCTGATTTGTCGTAAACCACTTCCTGATTGGTTGTTATCACGCAGGTGGTCTACGGCCCCGTGTAGCAACCGCTGACCGGCCTCCTTAGCTCGGTCTTTGAAAGCTTCACCGACATTTTTCCCGGCTAATGCGTCCTGTGCGACCTGCAGACCGGTCCCCAATCCTTCTCTGAGCAAGGCCTTACCGCCGGTTTTTAACCAGGGTAAAATAGCCCTCCCGATTCCACCAAAGAAACTACCGATTCCTCAACCGCTCTGACTTCGACCTCCTATAAACACGGGCATCCCATCGCACGCCTGACAACAGTAAAAGTCTTCGTATAACTCAACATCGCGATGAAGGGGGGTGTGTCTCACCATTATACCAGCTCGAGATGCTTCTACAATCGAAAGTGTACCGTTAGCACCGACGTTCCGCTGGTGAATGGAATAGTTTTTCCGTGTTCGTTGGCTAAAAGGATCTCGATGGTATCGAAGGAAAATCTACTCAGGAGTAGGTAGTGAGGCTTATCGTAGATCTGAAACACCGAGGTGTGATTTCTATTGAGAACAGGCACGCTCCTGAGGAGATGTACCATCACATCCCCGACAGGTCTGGGGGAAATGAGATCGCAGTAGACGTAGACATTCTTCGCAACACTTTCCAAGTCCATTACGCCCACGCTGAAGATATCGGGAGCCGTGTCTGATATTGAGGTCTTGGGGAAGGCTAACATGTTTTTCAAAGTGTCGCTTATGGTAACACTGACCTCTTTTTCGTAAAGTTTCAAGATGGCTTTATTCACCTCTTTTGCGTAAATGAATCTCATTTTTTTCCCTTTCACATCCCCTTTCGACTCATCCTCCGCTTTTATGATCGACGCGTTCAACGCGCCGATGAACGCATCGGGTTTCGTGTATATCCCAGGCTCCAATGTCAAGTTGAAATAAAATCTAGCGTCGCAAATATCGTCGTTAGCGAGAGATTCGTATCGAATCCAGACATCACCCTCTATTACATTGAAATAATTTAGCGGAAATTGTATCTCCACCAGTGCGAGCTCATACTGCGCCGAAATGTCAATGGTCTGAGGAAGTTTAACGAAAAAGTGGCCGGCGTTATTATCCTTAAAAAGTTCAATAGAGACATTGCTGGGTAGGGTGACATAAAAACTCATTTCTTTTACACTCGGTTCACCGTCGCCTCTCCAAGTTTGGATTCGGTAGCATGTAACCAAACAGCTGGTCAGTAGGGCTATCCACAGTTTTCCCTCCTTGGCGTCTGGCTTTTCGGTGGTCAGATTGAACAGCGAAACCGCGACAACGGTATATATAACTACCACTTGACAAATAAAGACAAGTTCTAAGTAGGGGATAGTTTCCCAAACACCGATCCCCTGCGTGGTTCGCTCTCTATCCTCACTCCCGAGTTTACGGCTCGCAAATCGGGCTCTCCGCCGAAAGTTTCCACTTCTTCGTCTTCTTCTCTCATCTCTAGTTTCTGTATCTGACAATGTCCTTGGACGGTATCCAACTGTTAAATGAGGAATCGTACCCAAACCATTTGACTAAACTCTCTTTTCGCCCAAAGGATGTGCGACGCTCGGTTATGATACTCTCGATTCTGTACTCGTGCTTGTCTCCAACTTTTCGAATTTCCGGTGTGTAGAATGACCCCTCTATCTCATCGCTCTTATCGTCTTTCAACACATATGTAGCGGGGTTTGTTTCATTTACTCGACTGATGGAAAACAGTTCCTCCGTCCAAGCCGGGGCATAACCCTTTTTAAAATTGGCTCTGCCCAGGACCAGTCTAACTCGATCACCGGGCTTATACAGGGATCTTTCAAATTTAAAGTTGCGTTTGCTATTATACAACGTGTTCCGTACCTGTTCTTGATTGTCTGCGTTGACGTCGACCGGTGCCATTTTTATACTTCTGTGATACGAATGGTTATCTTCGAAGTAGGGCGGGTAGGACTCGGACATAAGACAGCTTATTGGATTTCGTGAAATATCGCCACATCCGTTGTTTGAGAGTCCTATTAAAGCGTTCCACCACGGCGGCCTTAATACCTTCGTTCTGCGTAGTAAAAAAGTGAACGTTGTTGTCAGCGAGGAATTTCTGAAATGTTCTGTTCAGAAACTCTGAGAGTAGGACTCAGTGCTCGAGGTGTCCAAGACAAGGCAGATTCTAACAGACTTCGCTGTTTGAGCGAGAGAGAGAGAGAGAGAGAGAGATAGATAGATAGATAGAGAGAGAGAGAGAGAGAGAGAGAGAAGATGAACACGATGGAGATTTACAACCTTTTGATGTCAGATATTTTCGTTCGACGTTGTTCCCTTGTTAGTGTCATTTTGCTCGCCCCGTGGATAATTCGGCTTCGAGGGGCCCACGGACGCTTAAAATTATCAACAATCAGACAGTAATATGTATTTTCCCATATGTGTTGTATATTTGTTGTATTAATAAATATATGTGAAATATAGAGCGACTTTTTTGTTTTGCTTTACCGTGAATGTGAAAGAGAGAGAGAGCGTCACTATTTAATGTTAGCACACTACACATGGTGATGTTGCCCGAGCCGACCCGCGACGACACGACGACCCCCACCACGCCGACCCGCGACGACCCCCGCCACGCCGACCCGCGACGACCCCCGCGCCGAGGTGGCACATGCTGATGACCGAGGTGGCACATGATGATGATGGTCTCACTAAAAATCCCTATAATAACACCTGGTATACGATGATACTACAATAACACACCCTGGGCCGACCAACGCCCGCGAGATAGTCGTATTTACCTTAACAATACCCCCCTTCAACGTCATTGCTTTGTCAGCATTTTTTTTTTACATGTCGCCTCCTGTTACCACCTCACACATGATGATACTAACACTCGACCAATAAAGGCACACCCCTTTCCCCACCCCTATCCGGGCACATGATGATATTAATAACACAATTTGACCCATAAAGGCACCCCCACACGAGATAACCGGCGTCGCAAGTTTTATAACCGCTGACACACAAGTTTTAGAACCACTGGTGTCCATAGCCAGCGAGCAATAGACACTCACCCACTTGAAATAAGCCCCCACGAGGCCACTCGAGATAATCCCCCCACGAGATAAGTCGTAAACCAGCCACCCGACCACCCGCGATAAGCGAGGCCGAGATAAGCGGTCACCTGAGATTGTATCGTACAAAACGAAACATGTTTGGTGCAAACATGAGGAACATGTACCGTACAAAATGTGGAAAACTATGTTCAAAACCCATGTTATTGAGTTATTGAGTTATTTGCGGGTCATCATCATTGCACTCCGAACATGTCCATAGGTGCTCAGATCCCCTCCTCAGCAATTCCCTCAGTGTCCAGCGACTGACGACTCCAGTTCTATGTTGGTTGATAAGTCTTCTTACACGGCCACCAAGTTTCTCATTTCTGGCTGTGCCCATCTTAACTCCCATTTCCATCATCCGAAGAAGTGACGTTGATCTGTGTTTGTCGAAGTCCTGTGCTCTTCCAACATCTCGAAGGGCATTGATGATGTCCGCCCGATCCATCGGTTGCCCGTCCTCAACGACAGCGCAGCTAGCCAACCTGTCCGCTCTCTCATTTCCCCGTACTCCCGCATGTCCAGGGACATAGACAAAGGTGACCTTACGTATTTTGCATTTCTCCAACGACTCTACCCATTGCATGCGTACAGAGCCGGCCTCCACTTTTTTTATCATGCTCATCGAATCACTCAGTATACATGCGTGGATGTAGTCTTGTGACTCTAACCATTTGAATGCCTTGCTGACTGCCATCACCTCCATTGTCATGCTACTCGTGGTCATGGCGTATGCACCACTGTCTTCCTTGGCTATTCTGCCTGCCGAGCGTGCTGTAAATGCCCATGCACTTCTTACGTGTCGTCTTACAGATCCGTCTGTATAGATGACTGCATCTTTCTCATCGGTATTATCGCAGATGAGACCGTTGACCTCAGCATTAACCACGACCGGGTTCTGTTCCCTACTTTTCCTGTCGAGTGTGACAATACATGAGAAAGTTCCCAAAACCCATGTATTCACTACTAACGTTAACTAAAGAAAGGCAGGCAACTAAAACAAGTAAAGGAATTCAAATACCTAGTAAGTCTAATGACAAACGACAATTCACAAACAGCAGAGATAGAATCAAGATGTAATAAAGCTTGTCAAACCATTGGACAGTTATCACCACTAGCATCCAACAATAAAATAACTTTAGAGCCAAAACGGGCACTGTACAATACAATCTTCATCCCAACGTTGTGCTACCAATGTCAGTCCTGGACCCTAGATGCAAGAACAATAAGAAAATAACCTCTTCAGAGATGAAATGTGTTAGACGAATGACAGGAAACAGTCTGAGAGATAAGATCAGAGATAAGATTCCAGACATGCCCCTTATGGATCTTAAAATAATCTCACTATAAATAATCAGATATTGCGCTGACTATAATAAAGTCAGTTATTATGACTTTTCAACAACGTTGTGTTCAACAAACGTTGCGAAATCACCAGGGCAAAATGTCGATCAGGAAAAAAATGGATCGATGGAATATTTGAATCATTAGGAAACATAACAACATCAGAGGCGAACAGAAGAAACAAAAGACCGCAAATTATATCTCCCCTCGACGCTGAAAGGCAAAGGAGGAAGGAAAAAAATAGAAGTATTATCTAGCTCTACAAGGTTGAGGGCTGTCACCAGATGTGTTTCATATTAATAGTGAGATTATTTTAAGATCCATTAGGGGCATGTCTGGAATAACAATTGGAGGTCATAATATTAATAATCTAAGGTATGCTGACGAGATAGTCTTAACCGCTAAGAGTGAAAATGAGTTACAAAAAATGTTAGACATTATAGTGAAGGAAAGCAAAAATAAAAGACTCAACCTTAATAGCAAAGAGAACGAAGTAATGGTAGCAACAAAGAAAAAGCCATCACTGCAATACAATAAAGACAAGCGGAGAAATATTAACACAGGTAAATGAGTGTAAATATCTGGGAACATTGCTAACCTCAGATGGTAGATGTACAACAGAGGTGAGATGGTAGATGTACAACAGAGGTAAGATGGTAGATGTACAACAGAGGTAAGATGGTAGATGTACAACAGAGGTGAGATGGTAGATGTACAACAGAGGTAAGATGGTAGATGTACAACAGAGGTAAGATGGTAGATGTACAACAGAGGTAAGATGGTAGATGTACAACAGAGGTAAGATGGTAGATGTACAACAGAGGTGAGATGGTAGATGTACAACAGAGGTGAGATGGTAGATGTACAACAGAGGTAAGATGGTAGATGTACAACAGAGGTAAGATGGTAGATGTACAACAGAGGTAAGATGGTAGATGTACAACAGAGGTGAGATGGTAGATGTACAACAGAGGTAAGATGGTAGATGTACAACAGAGGTAAGATGGTAGATGTACAACAGAGGTAAGATGGTAGATGTACAACAGAGGTAAGATGGTAGATGTACAACAGAGGTAAGATGGTAGATGTACAACAGAGGTAAGATGCAGAATGGCTCAGGCAAAAGTAACTTTCCAATAAATGAGGAATCCATTTTTGACAATTGAAAGAAGAAAAAAAGTTATTAAATGTTATATAGAGCCAGTCTTAACATGTGGATGTGAACCATAGACAATAGGACATCAGACAAAAAAATCATTGGCGGTTGTCGAAATGTGATTTTACAGAAAATTTTTGAGAATATCATGGACAGTAAGAAGAGTAATGAAAACATTCTGGAAGAGGCCAAAGCAAAAAGAGAACTAATTTCCAATATTAAGAACAAACAATCATCATTTTTTGGCCATGTAATGAGAAGGGAATAGCTGGAATATAATGTGACAACTGTTGTTCAAGCTATTCTGGGCAAGGTCACGCTCACATTCAGCACCTGAAGTTATAAAGCTATGGCAAATATTTATTTCTCTATTAGAGATTCATAAAAATACTTTTTTTACTGTGTTTTTTTATTTTAGTTTATTCTCTTTATATTGTAAAAATCGTTGAATATAACAGTGCCCAGTACATCTTCATTAGACTGTAAATGATGTTCAACTCATCGTTTTGAAATTGTATAACATTATGTAGGTTCAAAGCACCGATTTACATTTATGTCTCTATAATCTACACTGTTCTCCAATGTCACTCATTCATAAAACCCTACATTTATGTCTCTATAATCTACACTGTTCTCCAATGCCACTCATTCATAAAACCCTACATTTGTTCTCACCATCATCGTGTGCCATACCGTTTGGCGTAAGCGATCATTTCCTTCCACAATCTATCTACAGTGCATCGTATCAGTTTTGTTATTGACTGTTTTCCATGCCATGACACCAAGCTATCCAATATTTTTTCTCTTTGTCGTCCGCGATCTCTCTTTCCCTGTATTTTGCCAGTTGTAACCAAGTATTCCAACTTTCCTCTTCTCATGATGTGCCCGAAAAAAATGTTGGTTGTTTCTTTCTGATGTTTTTTAAGAGCTCCCTTTTTGTGTTGGTCTCTTTGAGAACTTCCTCATTGGTCTTTTTATCTGTCCAGGGAACTTTCAACATTCTTCTGAGAAATCCCATCTCTGTGGCCTCCAATCGTCTTTTTATTTGTCTGTTTACTGTCCATGATTCGCTTCCATAGGTCAGAATTGGTTCTATATAGCACCGATGAACTCTCGTTCTCACTTCTATTGACATAGTTTTGTTACATCAGATATTATTCATTTTCTGAAATGCTATTTTGGCCTGAGCTATTCCGCTCTTACTTTCTGTGGGTTTTTTTTTCGATATAACCATTACTTCTGTTTTCTTACTATTCAGACTGAGACTTTTGTTGTTGCTTTCTTCTACTATTATGTCTATCATTTCTTTTAAATCTATTTCCTGTCTCTACTATTAAGATTATGTCATCCGCATATAGCAAATTATTTATGTTGTGACCGTTGACTTCTCCTTTTTTTTGTCTACTATTGATCTCATAATATTTTCGCTGTAAATTGAAAACAAATCCGGCGTCAGATCACAGTCTTGTCTAACTTTTTATTTATATATTGAAACTGTCCTGTTTGGTTCCTAATTCTTATGGCTGCTGTTGCTTGTATGTGTTTTTTAAACGATTTTCAGATCCTTGCCATCAATGTTTAATTTCTCCAGCATATTGATTATTTCCACATGATTTACTTTGTCAAATACTTTTGTGTAGTCTATAAAGCACATATATAGATATTTAACTGCAGACAACAACAGTTGTAAATGTTGTCTCCCCATGTACCACAGTTTAGCACCAAGTGCTTCTCTTACTTTATCTATGTGACTACATTTACCTTTACCACATCAGAGCACAATAAATTGTCTCCTGTAGGTTGACATGGGTCATCTTGTCGTAAAAGTTGTAAAATAAGAGAAGAAATCTCACTGTCCAGGATAGACAATGGCTCTCTAAGACTAAGTGATTGATATTATATATTACCTTCGCCAGGTTTCACATCTGACCTAGTCCCTAGAGACCAGGAATTGAATTGTGCGTGTTGATCCGTTTATACCTTGCAGCTGTGTGCACGTGGTCCCTCGCCGCACACGCAGATAACTCCGCCTTTGGAGGTATTAATATTTGTTATGTCGATGAGTGACTGACGTTTCAAGCCGCGCCTCGCTGCTGAGATAGGGTCTGTGGCTAAGAGAAAGCACAAATAAAAATCCCAACTGTTGTAGCCAGGATTTGAACTCACAACCTCTCTGTCTCAAGATCAGCGCTTTGCTTCGAGACCAACCATTCCCTGTAAGTGATATATGAACCTATCCGGAGAAAGCCACAATGAGTCTGTGTCACTGATTCACCAGATGTCTGCCAGAGAAACTATAGAATCGGTACCTGAATTTGTTTACTCTAAATACTGAGAACATTATACGACAGGCCTTTTTCCTGGAATCCTACTAGAGGATCATCATCATCAAGCACCGGATCAGCAGACGTAGGTGACATGTCTTTCCACAACTTTTGATCTCGACAGCTGTTTATCACTTCTGTTGTTGACCTTCTGCCAAGACATTCTCTTAAGCTGTCTGGTATCTTTTCTCTTTGCTTCCCTTTATCTCTTCGTCCCTCAAATTTCCCAGCTGTTACAATATATTCCAGCTGTTCTCTTCTCATAATAATAAAGTAAAGTGCCGTCGTCACGCCAAGTGGCGTATAGGGAATATGGAGTTGGTTGCCATAAATTTTACCTCCGGCACACGATTTTTGGAGTAACGTGGTCGGTATTACGCCAGTGCCGCGGGAAAAGAAAAAGAGCTATTACATGTAATGTAGAGTCAGTCAGCCACTGGCAGAAATGGGTACCAGGGTATTATGCTGGGAAGGTGAGGAATGCTGTCTCGCATCGTGAGTTTCGATGCTTGAAGCGGAACTGTCAAGAAGTCTCCGAACACTTCTGGATAGACAGCCGAACATATATGGGTGGAAACAAGCGTGTTAAGGAGATATTACAGGTCTCGTACTTGACCTTGTCCTTGACATGATCATTCATACATGCATTTCTGGGATCAGCTAAAACTGTCTTGTTGTGTGTCCGATGTCACACATTGAAACCACTTTCAGGAAATCATCATCATCATCATTGAGTGCCGTCTCCGCATCGAAGATTGGCTACCATGGAGCGCCATTCCACTCTGTCTCTTGCTTTTATGGTGCAGATTGCCATAGACTGACTTGCCCATCTTTTGATGTTACTCGTCCATGTTAGTCTTGGTCTGCCTCTGCCTCTTTTACCTTGTATTGTCCCTTCTAATATTACTTTTATTAGACTGTTGTGTCTTTTAACATGACCAAAAAATTTCATTTGTCTTGCTCTAATTGTGTTTAGTAGTTCTCTTTTCATTTTTAGTTGTTTTAAAACTTCCTCGTTTATTTTCTTTTCTTTCCATCCAATTCTACCTATTCTTCTGTAAATCCACATTTCAAAGGCTTCAATTTTCTGTTTCAGGAAATAGCAATTTTAATAACCAGTAGAAGACTCACAAGATCAATCAAAGATACACAACTGCTAAACGATACACAACTGTTACATGATACACAACTGTTACACGATACACAACTGTTACACGATACACAACTGTTACATGATACACAACTGCTACACGGTACACAACTATTACACGATACACAACTGCTACACGATACACAACTGCTACACGATACACAACTGCTACATGATACACAACTGCTACACGATACACAACTGCTACACGATACACAACTGCTACATGATACATAACTGCTACACGATACACAACTGCTACACGGTACACAACTGCTACACGATACACAACTGTTACACGATACACAACTGCTACACGATACACAACTGTTACACGATACACAACTGCTACACGATACACAACTGTTACACGATACACAACTGCTACACGATACACAACTGCTACACGGTACACAACTGTTACATGATACACAACTGCTACACGGTACACAACTGCTACACGGTACACAACTGCTACACGGTACACAACTGCTACACGGTACACAACTGTTACATGATACACAACTGCTACACGGTACACAACTGCTACATGATACACAACTACTACACGATACACAACTGCTACACGGTACACAACTGATACTTGATACAAAACTGCTACACGATACACAACTGCTACACGATACACAACTGCTACATGATACACAACTGCTACACGATACACAACTGCTACACGATACACAACTGCTACATGATACATAACTGCTACACGATACACAACTGCTACACGGTACACAACTGCTACACGATACACAACTGTTACACGATACACAACTGCTACACGATACACAACTGTTACACGATACACAACTGCTACACGATACACAACTGTTACACGATACACAACTGCTACACGATACACAACTGCTACACGATACACAACTGTTACACGATACACAACTGCTACACGATACACAACTGCTACACGATATACAACTGCTACACGATACACAACTGTTACACGATACACAACTGCTACACGATACACAACTGCTACACGGTACACAACTGCTACACGGTACACAACTGTTACACGATACACAACTGTTACACGATACACAACTGTTACATGATACACAACTGTTACACGATACACAACTGTTACACGATACACAACTGTTACACGGTACACAACTGTTACACGGTACACAACTGTTACACGATACACAACTGTTACATGATACACAACTGTTAGATGATACACAACCGTTACACGATACACAACTGTTACATGATACACAACTGTTACATGATACACAACTGTTACATGATACACAACTGCTACACGGTACACAACTGCTACACGGTACACAACTGTTACATGATACACAACTGTTACACGATACACAACTGCTACACGGTACACAACTGATACTTGATACAAAACTGCTACACGATACACAACTGCTACACGATACACAACTGCTACATGATACACAACTGTTACACGATACACAACTGTTACACGATACACAACTGCTACACGATACACAACTGTTACACGATACACAACTGTTACACGATACACAACTGTTACACGATACACAACTGCTACACGATACACAACTATTACACGATACACAACTGCTACACGATACACAACTGCTACACGGTACACAACTGCTACACGGTACACAACTGTTACACGATACACAACTGTTACACGATACACAACTGTTACACGATACACAACTGTTACGTGATACACAACTGTTACATGATACACAACTGTTACATGATACACAACTGCTACACGGTACACAACTGCTACACGGTACACAACTGTTACATGATACACAACTGTTACACGATACACAACTGTTACATGATACACAGCTGCTACACGATACACAACTGCTACACGATACACAACTGCTACTTGATACACAACTGCTACACGATACACAACTGTTACACGATACACAACTGCTACACGATACACACCTGCTACACGGTACACAACTGCTACATGATACACAACTGCTACACGATACACAACTGTTACACGATACACAACTGCTACACGATACACAACTGCTTCACGATACACAACTGTTACACGATACACAACTGCTACATGATACACAACTGCTACACGATACACAACTGTTACACGATACACAACTGCTACACGATACACAACTGTTACACGATACACAACTGCTACACGATACACAACTGCTACACGGTACACAGCTGCTACATGATACACAACTGCTACATGATACACAACTGCTACATGATACACAACTGCTACACGATACACAACTGCTACACGATACACAACTGTTACACGATACACAACTGCAACTAAAACGGCACCGTGAGACAGAAACAAACAGTTGTGTAGCGTACAGCGCGTGGGCGGGGATCGACATCAACGCATTTTCGTGCCGACGATCTGGGATTAAGGGACCCCAGAAACAATTGATCGCGCGCTGTGGAATGCTGTAATGAGGTCATGCTGAGGCTACAAACAGGACAAGTACATTGCTTAACTCTGAGTTGGACGGAATCTGGTCGTAAGGGGGTCTGAGGTTGTGGCCATCAACGAAGGTCGTGTCTTCCTTGTTGAGTTGGTTGAACCGTTAACAGAAGTACTTATTGCACGAATTCATTGAGTACATGGACAATGTGCAGACCAGACTGTGGGCACTCAGGCAAGGATAATTCGGGAAAGCGAGGTATGAAAAACGACTCTACTGTACCATAAGAAGTATCTAGACATGTCCAAAGTTTGAGCTGTCATTTGCAGAAACATTAATGGAAAATGTTAGTCACTGGTTAGCCATCATCATCAAGTACAAGGCTTGCTGCCGTAGGTGATCATGTCTCTACACAACTTCCGATCTCGACATTTATTTATCATTTCTGTTGTTGACGTTTTGCCAAGCCATTCTCTTAAGCTGTCTGGTATATTTTCTCTTTGCTTCCCTCTATCTCTTCGTCCCTAAATTTTCCCAGTTGTTACAATATATTCCAGTTGTTCTCTTCTCATTACATGGCAAAAAAATGATGATTTTCTCTTCCTAATATTGGAAATTAGCTCTCTTTTTGATTTGGCCTCTTTCAGAACGTTTTCATAACTCGTCTTAGCTGTCCATGGTACTCTCAACATTCTTCTGTAAAACCACACATCTACAGACTTCAGTGATTTTCTTGTCTGTTGTCCTATTGTCCATGATTTACACCCATATGTTAAGACTGGCTCTACATAACATATAAGAACTCATTTTCTTCTTTCTGTTGTCAAAAATGGATTGCATAGTATCTTCCTCATGTTTTGGAAAGCTGCCATAGGTTATTCACACAGACATTAATGTAAGATGTTAGTCGCAGATTAGTCACAGAGACATACATGTAAGATGTTAGTCGCAGATTAGTCACAGAGACATAAATGTAAGATGTTAGTCACAGATTAGTCACAGAGACATAAATGTAAGATGTTAGTCGCAGATTAGTCACAAATACATTAATGTAAGATGTTAGTCACAGATTAGTCACAGAGACATAAATGTAAGATGTTAATCGCAGATTAGTCACAGTGACATAAATGTAAGATGTTAGTCGCAGATTAGTCACAGAGACATAAATGTAAGATGTTAGTCACATATTAGTCACAGAGACATAAATGTAAGATGTTAGTCACAGATTAGTCACAGAGACATAAATGTAAGATGTTAGTCGCAGATTAGTCACAGGGACATTAATGTAAGATGTTAGTCTCAGATTAGTCACAGAGACATAAATGTAAGATGTTAGTCGCAGATTAGTCACAGAGACATAAATGTAAGATGTTAGTCACAGATTAGTCACAGAGACATAAATGTAAGATGTTAGTCACAGATTAGTCACAGAGACATTAATGTAAGATGTTAGTCACAGATTAGTCACAGAGACATAAATGTAAGATGTTAATCGCAGATTAGTCACAGTGACATAAATGTAAGATGTTAGTCGCAGATTAGTCACAGAGACATAAATGTAAGATGTTAGTCACATATTAGTCACAGAGACATAAATGTAAGATGTTAGTCACAGATTAGTCACAGAGACATAAATGTAAGATGTTAGTCGCAGATTAGTCACAGGGACATTAATGTAAGATGTTAGTCTCAGATTAGTCACAGGACATAAATGTAAGATGTTAGTCGCAGATTAGTCACAGAGACATAAATGTAAGATGTTAGTCACAGATTAGTCACAGAGACATAAATGTAAGATGTTAGTCACAGATTAGTCACAGAGACATAAATGTAAGATGTTAGTCACAGAGACATAAATGGAAGATGTTAGTCACATATTAGTCACAGAGACATAAATGTTAGATGTTAGTCACAGATTAGTCACTGATTAGTCAAAGAGACATAAATTTAAGATGTTAGTCACAGATTAGTCACAGAGACATAAATGTAAGATATTAGTCATAGATTAGTCACAGAGACATAAATGTAAGATGTTAGTCATAGATTAGTAACAGAGACATAAATGTAAGATGTTAGTCACAGATTAGTCACAAATACATTAATGTAAGATGTTAGTCACAGATTAGTCACAGAGACATAAATGTAAGATATTAGTCATAGATTAGTCACAGAGTCATAAATGTAAGGTGTTAGTCACAGATTAGTCACAGAGACATAAATGTAAGCTGTTAGTCACAGATTAGTCACAGAGACATTATTGTAAGATGTTAGTCACAGATTAGTCACAGAGACATAAATTTAAAATGTTAGTACACAGATTAGTCACATAGACATTAATGCAAGATGTTAGTCACAGATTAGTCACAGATTAGTCACAGAGACATAAATGTAAATGTTAGTCACAGTTTAATCAGAGATTAGTCACAGAGACATAAATGGAAGATGTGAGTCACAGAGACATTAATGTAAGATGTTAGTCACAGATTAGTCACAGAGACATAAATGGGAGATGTGAGTCACAGAGACATAAATGTAAGATGTTAGTCACAGAGACATAAATGGAAGATGTGATTCACGGATACATTAATGTAAGATGTTAGTCACAGATTAGTCACAGAGACATAAATGGAAGATGTTAGTCACAGATTAGTCACAGAGACATAAATGGAAGATGTGAGTCACAGATTAGTCACAGAGACATAAATGGAAGATGTGAGTCACAGACACATTAATGGAAGACGTCAATCGTAGACACATTAAAGCAGTGGCGTATACTGGTTTTGGGGTATAGACTACCGCTGACATAATAAATAAAGACATACATTATATTCAGTAGGCTAACATAAAGTAATATTTTCTAATGACATTACTACATTTTAAATTACTTATTTATGTTAATTATATCCGTCTTGTTTGGGACGAAAATGACTTGATGACTTTGTCATTGGGTTGGTTTCTAAGTTTCTGAGGGAATGATTTGTCAAAATTATTGAGAATTTTATTATTGACATTATTGCCAAACCAGATAAGCGTTCTTGTGTCTGAGTTGAGCTACAATAAGATTTGATTTTCTTGAGACCAGAAAAAGTTCTTTCTACAGATGCTGATGCGCATAACGTAGTTATAAATAGCTAAAGAAGTTCCGGTAATCAACATAGTTTCACTTTCACTTTTAACGTTTCTAATTGACTAGAGCTTTAAAAAAAACCCATGAAACTGCATTCCTCTAGCGGTAGCACCTGCTATATTATTTTGACTCCCATTTTTGAATGTCAAGGTCGTTAATACTAGGTCCGGATTGAGGAAAAATGTACCGCTGGGTACTAGAGGTTTCAATGTAGTGTAGTTTCTGTTTCATTCACAAACGTTATAGTGGTCATAGGAAAATCTTGCTTTAATAAATGCAAATCAAAGCAAATAAATCATATTGGCCTACGAAATGTGTAATAGAATATTCGAAAATTTGTAATATAATTATTAAAAAAATATAATAAATTATCATTTCCTTTTGTAATTCGTGAATATGTTCAGACTATCGGCGGTAGCTGCGGTATCATAGAGAATACGCCACTGCATTAAAGACAGATTACAGAAGACAACCCACACTTTGAACATTTGCTGCAAAAGTAATAAACAAAAAATACCCAGAATGCCAGTTTTAAAGCGAACAGTGTCTATTTAAATGTCACTAAATATAAGCATGTGAACCATGTCAGCTCTTTGCACAGATTAGCTTTAATTGTCGGCGACAACAAACACACGCTGCCATCACATCGTCTAAACATGTACGGAAGTATCAACAGACATTAAAGCGGGAGCATGCACAGACAACTCTTGTTCGGTTTCCTGCACAACACGCGCCCTTAGAGAGTACTTCGACAGAGGCCATTAACGAACTTCATCGGTGCTGCCTTTGATATGTCAGTTATTGATTCCTCCAGTAAAATTTACCGTGACACTTTGCATAAATGTTGTCACAAATTATTACATCAAATTTGATCTTGCGAAATACGTTAAAGCCGCAGAGTTATTCTTCTTGATGTAGTATACCTGGGGTTACATCTCCAGCCAGCCGTAAGTTGTCTGGAGAAGGTAGGTAGGTATGAGGTATGTAGGTTAGTAGGTAGGTAGGTAGGTAGGTAGGCAGGCAAGTAGATAGGAAGGCGGGCAGACTGGCAACCAGGTAGGTAGGTAGGGAAGGAGGTCGAATACGTCTACAGATGGAATAGTTTTAGGTTACAGAACCTGTGAATGGTAGCCATTAGGTTACAGAACCTGTGAATGGTAGCCATTAGGTTACAGAACCTGTGAATGGTAGCCATTAGGTTACAGAACCTGTGAATGGTAGCCATTAGGTTACAGAACATGTGAATGGTAGCCATTAGGTTACAGAACCTGTGAATGGTAGCCATTAGGTTACAGAACCTGTGAATGGTAGCCATTAGGTTATATAACCTATGAATTGTAGCCATTAGGTTATATAACCTATGAATTGTAGCCATTAGGTTATAGAACCTGTGAATGGTAGACGTTAGGTTATAGAACCTATGAATTGTAGCCATTAGGTTATAGAACCTGTGAATTGTAGACATTAGGTTATAGAACCTGTGAATGGTAGACATTAGGTTATAGAACCTGTGAATGGTAGACATTAGGTTATAGAACCTGTGAATGGTAGACATTAGGTTATAGAACCTGTGAATGGTAGACATTAGGTTATAGAACCTGTGAATGGTAGTCATAAATGGTACAACGAATGATATCAGATTGGGAAATGTTCCAAGCATAGTAGTAGATAGTCTCTTGACTTCAAGGTCAGGTTGACATATATTTGTTTAGGGGCCTGGGTAGCCAAGTTGGGGGAACCACCCGACTAAGCTACCGAAGTTCGGACAACCCGTATTCGATTCCCGCTGGAAACAGTGGGAGTTATACTCGTAGTTGGAAAAAAAATACCCTCACAGTCGACCCAGCCCATGGTAGAAATGGGTACCAGGGTAGCACTTTGGGAAGGTGAGGAATGCCGCCTCGCATAATGAGTTTCGATTCTTGGAGTGACACTAATCAGAAATCCTCCAAACACTTCTGGATAGGCGGCCGACCACATATGGGTGGAAAGCCCGTGTGCTAAGACGCCGGTTCAAGTCTCCTGCTTTACCTTTACTTAAGATATGTTCCTACCTCATTGCGGTTGATCATTCTTTGCTTTGCTAGTAAGGTACCTATTTTAAGAAAAGGGTTGAGTGTCACCTACCAATACCCCGAAGGAAAACATGAACATATAAATCAATATGACAGAGCGATATCTGTGCAGGTATGTATTGTTCTTGTTGTTGTTGTTGTCAGGGTCGTCGTCTCGGTAAACCGGATGACCTCACAGGTGCTACGACATCCACCTCGAGACTTTAGAGAAAATCATGGTCCAAGAGCACGAACTCCGTGGCACGGTGTGGGATCCACGGTGTGGGTAGCTTTACGCTAACAATTTTCCCCGGGCAGCGGCATATTTACGGCCTGTTCGTTTCGATTTTTATTTGTCAAGAGTTCTTTGACGTACGCGAGTGCACACGGGATTCACTGTTCATTGCCGTTATCCGAGAGGACTAGACATCGGATCTCACCACCTACGAGATCAGGGAGGGTAACGTCATATAAACAAATCAGGGATTTAATTTTTCCTATTTTTAAAAAAAATATTCGCTTGGTCGAACTCTCACATAACGTATTTTCTCACATAACGTATTGTCTCACATGACGTATTGTCTCAGACGTATAGTCTATTATCTTTCTCTTACTGATGACCCTTCGTTTTCTGCTCCGTTATCTCTCATGTTAGGTTATTACACCACCACTCTTTTCATCTTGATCTCAGGCCTAACGTGTTTTAACGTTTTCAAAGTGTTTTAACGTGCTTTTAACATAAACAAGTCAAGATTCCCTTACTTGTCTCTTCCGTGAAGATTTCCTTACTTGTCTCTTCCCTAAAGATTCCTTTGTCTCTTCCCTAAAGATTCCCTTGTCTCTTCCATAAAGATTCCATTTCTTGCTAAGAGTATAAGAAATATGGTGATAGTGACCTTTTTTCCCATGACTATGATATATTTTTAGCTGATGTGCTCGGCATCACGCCAGGCCGCCGCTTTTACATCCAAGAAAAGTTCTTTGGTACCCATTTTTAGAGGCTGGGTGAACCATGAAGCTTGTCGTCCGGAACTCACCACCACCTACTTTCCCTTTTATTGTCAAAATGTTAACGCCAACTTACGTTACTGTTAACTTGTGTCTCAGACACTGTCCACGTGCGTGCTCAATCATTTCTTAGAGAAAGATTGCGAGGAATTGTAGGCATATTCAATCAAGTCAAACAATGACGGAATAAGACAATAACATCAACACAGAAGAACATCAACACAGAAGAACATCAACACAGAAGAACATCAACACAGTAGAACATCAACACGGAAGAACATCAACACAGTAGAACATCAACACAGAAGAACATCAACACAGTACAACATCAACACAGTAGAACATCAACACAGAAGAACATCAACGCAGAAGAACATCAACAAAGTAGAACATCAACACAGAAGAACATCAACACAGTAGAACATCAACAAAGTAGAACATCAACACAGAAGAACATCAACACAGAAGAACATCAACACAGTAGAACATCAACACAGAAGAACATCAACGCAGAAGAACATCAACACAGTAGAACATCAACAAAGTAGAACATCAACAAAGTAGAACATCAACACAGAAGAACATCAACACAGTAGAACATCAACACAGAAGAACATCAACACAGTAGAACATCAACACAGTAGAACATCAACACAGAAGAACATCAACACAGTACAACATCAACACAGTAGAACATCAACACAGAAGAACATCAACACAGTAGAACATCAACAAAGTAGAACATCAACAAAGTAGAACATCAAGAAACATGAAAGAGCTCTTGATTTTGAGATAACATGAAAGGTCGAAGATGAGAAAAGACACGATGTAGATGTTTGTGAAGGTGATGTCTGAGTTGACGAGATGCAGACTGGAAAGGTGGTTCTCAACAGGAAATGGTTGCCAAAGCCAAGATGTAAATCACATGATGATGCTTAAAATGACTGAAAGGATATTTACTTAATGACGTCATCAATCGAAGCAGAATTGTTGCAGTTATGACGTAGAGAGGCAGGAAGGTAATAACAGCGAGGAATGTTCCGAATATATGGAAGCAGTGGAAGGCTTTATTATGGACAATGAAATATGAATGAAGAGGTCGGGATTTAGACAGACAAGAGGTACTATAACACAGGTCCAGGGCTGGGCTGTAACGTAGACTCCACCAAGGTTTGGTGACAGCTTTACAGAAAAGGAACACAACCAAATACTGACGTTTCGGCCAACATGCGGCCTTCTTCAGCAAACGAGAATAACAACAATAGACGGTGAAACAGATAAACTCTACTACATCTAGAATGATGGGGACAGGTAAGTCAAGGCTAAGT
Source organism: Megaustenia siamemsis (assembly GCA_032433765.1). Taxonomy (NCBI): domain Eukaryota; kingdom Metazoa; phylum Mollusca; class Gastropoda; order Stylommatophora; family Ariophantidae; genus Megaustenia; species Megaustenia siamemsis. Next base: position 5,551,708 of record JAVIAB010000051.1, on the reverse strand, counting down.
AAAAAGAGGGATAGCAGATGAAATGATGAAACGATATATATATATATATATAGAGAGAGAGAGAGATGTGCTGCATATTGGAGGATAGATAATTTATGGAAATATGAAAGTTAAAGAATATATGTAAAATTAGACAACTCATCAGCAAAATCCGACCGTTCATAGCGAAAATGACGTGTCAAGTGCAAGTGGAAGGGCCTGCTGGGCAATCAGTCACGTGATTGGATCGGAGATCAGACGAGATACCAAGAAATGGAAATAGTTGTAAAGCAGTCAAGCGAGACACAGGTAATGACTAGAGATACATAAGGAGTGTTCAAACCAACAGACCAACCAGACATTCCCTAGACATCCTAACGATAAGTGATGTGTAATAGAAGACAGTTAATAGCTAGAGATATATGAGAAGTGGGAAAACCAAAAACCAGCCCGACATTCCTCAGCGAACTTAGCGATAAGTGAGTGTGATGTACAGACCCAGAAAATCGCCCGAGGAAATCACGTCAAATGGTATGGGACCAGAACAAGAGCAGAGGAGAGACAAAGGGAGAGGCGAGACGGGGCAGAGAATGTGGGGAGAACGGAGTGAAAGAAGCAAATGGGGTGAGGGGGTGAAAAAGGAGTTACCAGTGAGAAAGAGAACATTGATGCCCTGTGGGGTGAGGCACCCCATATGGGCGATCAAACGATTCTCTAAAGTGAATCGGCTGTGGCTGCCAGAAGAACATAACACCAGGCCGGTAACTAGGACATCTGTCCTATCCTGATGGTATTTAGAGTTGAAGTGGGATGCTATTGGGGTGCTTGCATCTCGAGTCATGTCATACTGATGTTCCCAGCATCTGAGCAGAAACCGCGAACTAATTCGCCTATGTAGGTCATCTGACAACTCTTATACGACGACATAAAGCATGTAACGCCATGTACAAGTGAATCCCTCTATCATCTCAAAAGGATCATTGGGGAAGAGAACCATATATGCCTGGAGGACGTGGTTGTAACTTGGACATTGACTGCAATTACAACTGATCGTTCCCCGATGGCTGTGGGGGGGGGGGGGGGGGAGGAGGAGGAATGTAGTTCCTAATAAACATGTCACGCAGAATGTGGTCACGCTTAAAGACAACCAATGGAGGGTCAGGTAAGTGTATAAAGGTAAGAGTAGACGGTAGTGAAGTCGAAGCGGAGAAAGGGGAGGTAGCGGTGAATGGGGAGGTAGCGGTGAATGGGGAGGTAGCGGTGAATGGGGAGGTAGCGATGAATGGGGAGGTAGCGGTGAATGGGGAGGTAGCGGTGAATGGGGAGGTAGCGGTGAATGGGGAGGTAGCGGTGAATGGGGAGGTAGCGGTGAATGATTTATGATCACAAGTTAGTGGTGATGGTGATGGTGATGGTGATGGTGATGGTGATGGTGATGGTGATGGTGATGGGTGAGAGCAAGTACTACCCTCTCAGAGGGGGGACGACTAGAAGGGGTGAGGGCAGCCTGGCGTGAGGTGTGGAGCCGTCGGAGAGCAGGAAGGAGACTAGATTCAGGATAGAGGCGTCAGCAGAAGAAGACAAGCATTAGGTTGGAAATATTCATCATCCTGGGAGCCGTGATAGCTCAGTGGGTAGTGAACTGGACTACAAAGGACAAGAGGTAGGGTTCGATCCCAACCGACGGCTTCCGGTTCACCCAGCCTTTAATGGGTACCGGATTTTTTTCTGGGAAAGTAAAGCCGCACGGGCGTAATATCGACCACATTACCCCAAAAATCATGAGACGAATTTCTGCAAAATTGGTGGTCACTAACACCATTTACCCTATACGCCACTTAGCGTGACGGGTGTGGTTTACTTTTTAGTCATCATTCTGGGGAAGGCGACGAGGCCTGAGTAACTGCAAATAGGGTAGAGGGTTAATGCGAGATGTCGGGTGGGAAGTGTTGTAGTGGAGGAAACAGTGGGGGACAGTAGGTTTGTAGAAGACCGAGGTAAGTAGACTAGAGACACCTACGGAAACTGTACTCTTTAGGAGGTGAACAGAAGAGGTGGAAATGTGGGAAGTGGTATAGATCGAGGAGTGAATATGTCCAACAGCACAAATATAAAACTGGTAGAGACACCAGGGAGAAATAAGACAGACAACACCTGAAACTATGACGAGAAATAAATAAAGTATTGAGTCAGTGACGAGAAATGTGACAGACAATAGTGTAGACAAAGATGAGAAATACAAACAAGAATTGAAATAAAGATGAGTAATGAGCCAGGGAAATAGTAACAAAGATGAGTAATGAGCCAGGGAAATAGTAACAAAGATGAGTAATGAGCCAGGGAAATAGTAACAAAGATGAGTAATGAGCCAGGGAAATAGTAACAAAGATGAGTAATGAGCCAGGGAAATAGTAACAAAGATGAGTAATGAGCCAGGGAAATAGTAACAAAGATGAGTAATGAGCCAGGGAAATAGTAACAAAGATGAGTAATGAGCCAGGGAAATAGTAACAAAGATGCTTGAGTGTAAACTTCTACAATGATTATAGTTGTCACGTAAGGACTTGGTCAAAGACCGGACTAGATGTAGCATCAGGTCAAATGTAGGGACACAAAAACTAGAGCACAGCCAGGATCAGTAGACACAAGAAGGCGTTTCTCTTCATAACTTGCATTCAAGTTGAGGTCATTTGTTTCCCAGATTAAAAACGTGGCAAATGTTCTCCGAGTTTTATCTTTGATTTTAGAGACCTTCCCAGCAACAGCGGCCACTTTGTGCGCCCTCCCCGCTCACAGTACGCATGGCTCGCGCTGATAAAGAGACGAGAGTAAGCCGAGGGCTCCGTTAACTGTTGATGCAAGAGAGGCCATGCAAACTGCTGACAGTTTTAGATAACCTCAAAGAAACATCACTGTGCTCCCTGTTGAGCCCTTCTTCATGTCCTTTTCTTTATCTTGTTTAAATTGCTCTGTTTTGCTTCTAGAAACTAAAATAATTTTACATCATAAATCATGCAAATTGTTACACCTTTCCAGTTTGACTTTTTTGTAAAACCCCCATTGGAATAAACATAGAAGCTGATGAGTGCAGCACTTGTTGTCAGAGACAAGTATCAGCTATTCACAGGCATCCAATGACATACATTGTGGGAAGAGAGGGAGAGTGTTTCACCAGCGTTATTTTTCCCCTGACATTTTGTGGTGTATTTAGCGCTAGCTACCATAGACAGGGGAAATAAATCTCGCGCTGTGGCAAGTCATCGGAGCTCGTCAAGTGTTATCTCGTGGGAGTAGTTTGGCGCCTTTCTACAAGACGGTTGGTTGCCTCATTAACACGCTGATTAAGCAGTTGATGAGCCATTGATCGGGGCCATCTGGGGTCAGCGCTGTCATCACGGCTTTTGTTTATCGTTGTTGTTATTGTTATTAGTTGACTGTCTGTTGATGTTGTTAGTGTTGGGTTAGTCGGTGAGTGTTGGGTTAGTCGGTGAGTGTTGGGCTTGTTGACGAGTGTTGGGCTACGTGGTGATTGTTGGGCTAGGTCATGAGTGTTGGACTACGTGGTGATTGCTAGGCTAGGTCGTGAGTGTTAGACTACGTGGTGATTGTTGGGCTAGGTCGTGAGTGTTAGACTACGTGGTGATTGTTGGGCTAGGTCGTGAGTGTTGGACTACGTGGTGATTGTTGGGCTAGGTCGTGAGTGTTGGACTACGTGGTGATTGTTGGGCTAATGGCAGAGTGTAGTTTTCTGTTTTTGTCAAGGCGATGAATGTAGGGTTGTGTGTTGGGCTAGGAGCTGAGTGTTGGTCGAAGTGTTGAGTGTTGGTTTAAGTGCTGAGTGTTGGTCTAAGCGCTGAGTGCTGGTCTAAGTGCTGAGTGTTGGTCTAAGTGTTGAGTGTTGGTCTAAGTGCTGAGTGTTGGTCTAAGTGTTGAGTGCTGGTCTAAGTGCTGAGTGTTGGTCTAGGCACTGCGTGTTGGGATAGGCACTGAGTGTTGGTCTAAGCGCTGAGTGTTGGGCTAAGCGCTGAGTGTTGGGTTAGGCGCTGAGTTTTGGCTAAGTGCTGAGTGTTGGGTTAGGCGCTGAGTTTTGGCTAAGTGCTGAGTGTTGGGTTAGGCATTGAGTGTTGGTCTAAGCGCTGAGTGTTGGGCTAAGTGCTGAGTGTTGGGCTAAGCGCTGAGTGTTGGGCTAGGCGCTGAGTTTTGGCTAAGCGCTGAGTGTTGGTCTAAGCACTTAGTGTTAGTCTGAGTGTTGGGCTAGACGCTGAATGTAGCGTTAAGTTATTTTCAATTAATGCACTCTGCCAAGTTCTCTCATTTTACTTACCAACTTTACAATTCTTTATTACTAACCTCCAAATGACCTTGTCACTCATTGTTAGAAAAAAGTGCTTCCAGAATTATTTCAACTGTCACAGTCTGGCTTGCTCTCAAAAGTTCGGTATTTGCTCTGTCATGACCAGAAGCTCTTCATTTCCAGATATTGTTTCATTATGTGCAGTATTTGTCTTTATGCTCACATCCATTTCGGCTTCAGGAATTTTGAGCAGCGAAATCTGTGCTGATTTTTTAAATTTAATCAATGCCTGGCTCAAGTGTTCGAACCTTTCTTTCCTGCTGCCCTAATTCTGTGAGGATCAGTGCGTCTTTCTTCTCTCTTACTTGTACATGACGACTGCGCTCTGGGTGTCACTGATAGCATTGATTATTTCACACGCTGTATTTTCTTATTGTGCTTCCTGTTGATAATATTGACTTTCACACGCTGTGATTTACTCACTTCTCAGTGTGTCCACCTCTGCCTTTACCGGTTAGTCTTTATTGACTGTCAATGTCTATTTTGACACTTTCAACTTTTTTTTAATATATGCAAGACGGTGTACTTGTCTGAAAATTGGTAATCAGAAGTAGATATTTAGTCAATAACTGTTGGACATTCTTGTCGTTCAAGTTAACAATACTTTTAGTTATATAGATTGTGTTTTAGTTAATTAGACTATGTTTTAGTTATATATATTGTGTTTTAGTTAATTAGACTATGTTTTAGTTATATAGATTGTGTTTTAGTTAATTAGACTATGTTTTAGTTATATAGATTGTGTTTTAGTTAATTAGACTATGTTTTAGTTATATAGATTGTGTTTTAGTTAATTAGACTATGTTTTAGTTATATAGATTGTGTTTTAGTTAATTAGACTATGTTTTAGTTATATAGATTGTAAGTAAAAAAAAAAGTAAAGTACCCCTATCACGCCAAGTGGCGTATAGGGAAATATGGTGTTAGTGACCCTATATTTTACAGACCTTCAGCACATGATTTTTAGGGTAATGTGGTCGGCAGAACGCCCGTTCTGCTTTACTTTCCCAGAAAAAAATCCGGTACCCATTTAAGGCTGGGTGAACCCGGAAGCCGTCGGTTGGGATCGAACCCTACTCCTTGTCCTTTGTAGTCCAGTTCACTAACCACTGAGCTATCGCGGCTCCTATATAGATTGTGTTTTAGTTAATTAGACTTATGTTTTAGTTATGGAGATTATTTTTTTCTTTCTCTTTTCATTCACATTTGTTTTAGTCTTGTCTCTGATCATCACTTTTTAAAAAATTGTTTTTGAATTTCTTGGAATCCCAGACGATGTTCCCACCTCTATGCCTATCTCTCTCTCTCTTTTTCTTTCTCCTTACTGCTTTCTCTCACTCTTAACGACAAGAGCTAAGGCAGTAATACTTTTCTGGCTGTGTCCTCGTCAGCGTCAGTAATACTTTTGTGACTGTTACGGTTGCTTGTTTCAATCACAAAGTGGTATTTTAGAGCAAATCATAAAAGTCCCCTGTGAGTCTATGAATGAAGATGTCCCGAGACATGTACATTCCACCCATACTTGAGATTGATATTTTATTGGAGTGGTTAGATTTTGTGACACTGAACAAAAACACGGATCTTCTAGAATATTTAATTTGTGTGCTATTACATTTTAGTCCAGGGGGACTGGTTCGTCTCGAGACATCACGCCGGTCTCGAGACAGAGAGGTTATGGGTTCTAATCCCGGCTACACCGGTTGGGATTTTTATTTATGATTTCTCTCTGCGACAACCACCCCTGATCTCAGCAGCGAGGCCCGGCTTAAAACGCCAATTACTCATCGACAGAAAAAAATATGAGTACCTCCGAAGACGAAGTTATCTGCCTGTACGTCGAGGGACTCCTGTGCATACGAGTGCCAGGAAAAAGCAGATTAATATGCAAAATTCAGTTCCTAGTCTCTAGGGACTTCATCAGAGGTCAACGCTGGCGAACGAAACATAAATAAAACAATTAGTCCAATAACGTTTATGAAAATCAATATTTGGTTAAATTAAAGCATTTCTGATGTAAAATAATCATAATTTAACTACAAATATTGTATTAATTTAACTTATAGCCTCTCTTATGATCATTGTTACAGTTATATATCAGAATTAAACTTCAGTCATGTTTCAGAACCGAAAATATTTATCAAGACCATTAATATATATTGAGGAGATAAGCACATATATCAACAAATATAAACGCGGGACCGTGGCTATAGCTGCAGAAAACAAAGAAAATAAACATAACATTATACTGAGCAGCTAAACTAACAAAAAGACAAGACAAGCTACAACGTTTCGTCATAAGCCTTCATCAGGTATAACAACGAAACTCTCCACATGAAACACAAAATTCCGAGTTAGAATACACAACTATACAGCTTTAAATATGGCATGGTTTACAGAGAGCCGTGCTGTGCATGTGAAATGAGTACCCGGTCAGACTGGACTCTAATTAACATATGATTTGTTTCTGTCCCTGTTAACCTTATGACTGCATCAAACATGTTTGTCATTCATATTCTGTCCAAACAAAAATGCTTAGACAAGCTTTGTTAACAACCAAGGACACAATTTTGTTTCTGGAATACCGGATGAAGACCTTTGCCGAAACGTTGTAGCTCGGCTTGTATTTCTGTTAGTCTAGCTGCGCAATGCCATTGTATGTTTGTTTATAAGTTTTCTTGTGTCCACCACCTACTTACAGATAATTGTCTGCGACCTTGGTTGTCACTAACAACAAAAATAACACCGCAACTAACATGTGGTTAGTTCCTCTGTTCCAGCGTCCCCACGGGCTGCCCCCTTCTCCGTGCTGGGCAAGCCATGAGACCTGCGACTGTCAGCGTGCTATCCCATCAACCGCTATCTGTTCTGAAAATCTTCTACTAGTCAACCCGTTGGCAGTCCCCAAACTTCCACAGAGACGAGACACCCTACACCAGAGTCCTAACAACGTCACCACACATTTCGTCACTTCCTGTGCCATGTCAAGGTCGGAGAGTTCATTCATTCTAATGCAGACATGGTTCACACAGCGCCATTTGGAACCTTGACATTGTGGCTTCACATCTGGAGGATTGCGTCATCAGCTTAGCTTTGGACTTGGAAGGAAATAGCCTTCTGAATGTGAAATAGTTACATCGTATTTAGATGATGGTTCTATGTTCTACATATAACCTAATTAGAGAGTTCTGTTCTGTACATAGAACATATTTAGAATATATTTAGATGGTAGTTCTATGTTGTACATATAACCTAATTAGAGAGTTCTTTTCTGTGCATTGAACATATTTAGATTATATTTAGATGGTAGTTCTATGTTCTACATATAACCTAATTAGAGAGTTCTTTTCTGTACATAGAACATATTTAGATAGTCCTGTATTGTACATAGAACATATTTTTATAGTTCTAAGCTCTACTTAGAACATATTTAAATAGTTCTAAACTGTACATAGAACATATTTAGATAGTTCTGTATTGTACATAGAACATATTTTTTATAGTTCTAAGCTCTACTTAGAACATATTTAAATAGTTCTAAACTGTACGTAGAACATATTTCGATGGTGATGTGGTATTTGACAGCAGTAGAACACACGGACATAAACGATCCATATTGGCCTACTGGGTCGTAAGTTATCGTTCGTTACGTTATTATATCAACCAAGCACTCGACATTTGGCGGGAAACGTCTTTACTGACAATAATTTGAGCTTTGCCGTCTCGTCTTTGTGGACGGTCCCTGTTGTGTCGATGATGGTAATCTTCTTTAGTGCACACGGTCTTGCCATGAAACGTCACAGTAGAAAGAAATCAATCATTAATGTCTGTTGTTGTCTTGTTTGTTCTTTTTGTCACTTCTCTTCTAGATGCTGTGTTCTTGGGTGTATCTTTAAGTTGTTAGAAAATAAATATGTTAGTTGTATTTATTTTTCATACTGCCTATCTCTTCCTTGGTCTCCCTTTTGCTCCCTTTCCTGAAGTTTTGAGGCAGAAATCATTTGTTGTTTGGTCTGGTTTCATTCTAGCCAAGTGTACGAACAAATTTCATTTGTTGTTTGTAGATATATTCCAGGCACGGCTTAACTACGATCTGTTCTCTGATTTTCACATTGGGTATTCCATCTATCTCTGTTGTTTGTTATCTTTGTGTTGTTTGTTATCATTGTGTTGTTTTTTATCTTTGTGTTGTTTGTTATCTATGTGTTGTTTGTTATCATTGTGTTTTTTTATCTTTGTGCTGTTTGTTATCATTGTGTTGTTTTTTAACTGTGTGTTGTTTATCTATGTGTTGCTTGTTATCATTGTGTTGTTTGTTATCTTTGTGTTGTTTGTTATCTTTGTGTTGTTTGTTATCTTTGTGTTGTTTGTTATCTTTGCGTTGTTAGTTATCTTTGTGTTGTTTGTTATCATTGTGTTGTTTTTTATCTTTGTGTTGTTTGTTATCTTTGTGTTGTTTGTTATCTTTGTGTTGTTTGTTATCTTTGTGTTGTTTGTTATCATTGTGTTGTTTGTTATCATTGTGTTGCTTGTTATCTTTGTGTTGTTTGTTATCTTTGTGTTGTTTGTTATCTTTGTGTTGCTTGTTACCTTTGTTTTCTTTGTTATCTTTGTGTTGTTTGTTATCTTTGTGTTGTTTGTTATCTTTTGCTGCTTGTTATCTTTGTGTTGTTTGTTATTTTTGTGTTGTTTGTTATCTTTGTGTTTTTGTTATCTTTGTGTTGTTTGTTATCTTTGTGTTTTTTGTTATCTATATGCTATTTTTTTTTATCTTTCGCTAGTTCATTATTTCACAGGTTATGATCTCTTGTGTGTGAGTTTTTTCAGTGTCCATGTTTGACATTGGTATTCTTTAGCTGAAATCAACAGCACTTAAATAATTTTTTCATTTTATTAACAAGGATGATAATATAGTGAGGATGATAATATAGTGAGGATGATAATATAGTGAGGATGATAATATAGTGAGGATCATAATATAGTGAGGATGATAATATAGCGAAGGTAATAATAACGAACCTGTATTTCCCCATGTTCCCTCACAAATACACCACCCCCACCCTTTCCACCCCCACCTATCCACTTTAGACAATGTGTGTACCCAAACACGTTGTCCCTTCTCCCAATTAGCTAGTCACGTTGGCGCCCTAAGATGCTGCCATAACTTGACGCAAGAACTGAACGTGCTGCTGTAGCCATCTCATCAGATTGATCATGTCCTCATGTGTTGAGTCTGATGGCAGTCACGTGGTCACTACTCTCTGTGTTTTCGTTAACTCGGTCTATCTCTAAGTTTTGCTTCATGCCAGCCTTGTTTTATTCTCTCAGATCGTTGCTTTCATCCTTTCTTTGGTTTCACTTTTCACTGAAATATCTCGGATGCCGCCATTAGCATTTCTTCCTCTTCTTGTACCTTTCAGCTCCCTGTGGAGCAAGGGCCTTCAACAAACACTTTCCAAGCCTTTCTGTTTTTTGCCATTCTTTTAAGATCGTTCCATGTCTCCCCATCATCTTCATGTCTGCTTCTATCTGTCTTCTCCAAGAATTCCTTGGCCTTCCTAATTGTCTTTTTCCCTGGGGATTCCTAAACGGGCCTGTTGTGTAATACTCTCAGTTGGCTTCAGCAGTGTGTGTCCTGTCCAACGCATCGTTTTCATTGTATCTCTTTATCCACTGGTATTTGACTGGTACATTTCCATAATTCTATGTTAGTGATTAACATTTCCATAATTCTATGTTAGTGATTTACCATTTCCATAATTCTATGTTAGTGGTTTACCATTTCCATAATTCTATGTTAGTGATTTACCATTTCAATAATTCTATGTTAGTGATTTACCATTTTACCATTCCCATAATTCTATGTTAGTGATTTACCATTCCCATAATTCTATGTTAGTGATTTACCATTCCCATAATTCTATGTTAGTGATTTACCATTCCCATAATTCTATGTTAGTGATTTACCATTTCAATAATTCTATGTTAGTGATTTACCATTTCAATAATTCTATGTTAGTGATTTACCATTCCCATAATTCTATGTTAGTGATTTACCATTCCCATAATTCTATGTTAGTGATTTACCATTCCCATAATTCTATGTTAGTGATTTACCATTCCCATAATTCTATGTTAGTGATTTACCATTCCCATAATTCTATGTTAGTGATTTACCATTTCCTCAAGTCTAAAGTTCTCTTAGCTGGGAGTCTCTCAGGGAAAGTATCAAGTGTCCACGTGAAGAGACTGGGTAATCACGAGACCGAGATATTTGAGGATTGACATCTTGGACAGACGTTGGGCTCCATCTCTCTGGCGCTGTTTCACTTGTGTCTCGTGTTATTGCATTTGCATTATTCACACGCTTTGTTGCATATCACGTTAAATTGGGGGTGGGGGGGGGGGGGGTGGACTAGGAGTGACTTGTTTGTGAAAGAAGCCAGGGGTCAAATGTCAAGTGAGAAAGGTTATCTGAAGTTTGAGTTCGACGATCGAGTTTTAAAGTTTGCAGACACAGCGAGGAGATGACACAACAAGACTGCACTGGGAGGGAGCCCACCCTGGACAAAGTCGCGGCGCTAGAGTCAACCTATTTTGTTCAGGAAACTACAGGTAGTCTCACTCTCGTTGGCTAGGTTAGTTTACTCTCCAGCTTTTCTGTCTGCCATCCCCCAGTCTGGCCCACACACAACAATAAACAAACAAACATGACAGAAGGTAGCGAAGTGGCACAATCCACGAGATCAAATCCTATATAGTTCTGGTTGTCTATTGTTCTCTCATTAGCTCTGTTGTTCTTTATTGATTCTTTGGACAACTTTAGAACTATCTGAGCCCCTATGTTCATTACTGTCGTCCCCCACAGACCGACACTAATCTCACATAATTAATTGTATTGTTTCTTTTTAAGGGCTTCCATCACTAATCTCAGATAAGGCCCTTTAGCTTCGATGCCTGTCCTAATAGCACAGGAAGGTCTTCATACAGAACACGAACTTCATAGCTCCAGCGATGATCTCCACAAGATCAATTCTGTAGCTATTTTCATTATTGCACAACATTCCAGAAATGTGACGTGTGTTTTTCAAATTGTGCCCGGAGAGTGGTATCTAAAACCAGCTTTATAACGTGTATTTATATCCAGCATGTTAGAAGAGGATAAATGAAGCACACAAAAATACGGATTTACCCAAGTGCTTTCAAAAACAAAGACACAGTTATCGAAACTAAATGAGAATGTTAGGAAGAAATATTGGATGGTAAGAAAACAGATTACACTCGGGATGGGTGGGGGAAAACCCTCGCTTTCTGCTCGTGTTGTTTGGAGAGATGTTCTCAGAATAAATAGGGCCAGTGTGTAAGCTATCCAGAGTTGTCTACTCCGGTGTAAATTGAATTGGCGAGACAACGGACTAACTGTCATCCGACAGGTGAGATCACACCTGGCTCCCATCTGCTAGCTCTGTCTTCCAACTTATAAAGCTTTCCCATGCCCCAGTTCGGGATCCTACCCGCCATTTTAGGATCGCTGCCCCATGACTCGACAAAGCTCCACATCTACAATCTGATTCTAATTGCTTAGACCATCACGTCCATAGCGACCCGGACATTTCTGACTAAACTGTTATATATGTTATTTCTGACTAAACTGTTATATATGTTATTTCTGACTAAACTGTTATATATGTTATTTCTGACTAAACTGTTATGTATGTTATTTCTGACTAAACTGTTATGTATGTTATTTCTGACTAAACTGTTATTTATGTTATTTCTGACTAAACTGTTATGTATGTTATTTCTGACTAAACTGTTATGTATGTTATTTCTGACTAAACTGTTATGTATGTTATTTCTGACTAAACTGTAATGTATGTTATTTCAGATTCCCATAAACTGACCTCTGTTATCTTTGCTGGTCATTCAAAGTTAGAGCCTCGTTCTAAACCAATTCCTAATTTATTTCAACCGCATCTACCACTTGCATCTACCACTTGCATCTACCACTTGCATCTACCACTTGCATGTACAACTTGCATCTACCACTTGCATGTACAACTTGCATCTACCACTTGCATGTACAACTTGCATCTACCACTTGCATCTACCACTTGCTTCTCCCTTTGTTCCACATGGTCTATTTGGGCCACTATCAACTTTATTAATATCGTTTCTTCGAGAACTTTCCCTCGTTATGAGGGTCGAGGAAAAATATAACTACCTGGCCAGACGATACAACCAGGCTTTGTGAACGAGGACCAAACATATTGTTCCTCCACAGCTGTTTGATGATAACATTTAGTAGTCGTGCTAACTTTGTCAGTCCTGAATCTGGAAACTAACGTTGTGACATTCAAATTGATCATGAGACACGCTATCATTTACAACTTTACAACATCTGAGTTTAAAATATGATGTATGGGTGACACTGATCAAATTTGGAAATATTTCTTTTCGTAAACATTAAGGAACTCTATATAATTATTGAAGGTGGGGTATTAACATTATTGAAAGTGGAATATTAACATTATTGAAAGTGGAATATTAACATTATTGAAGGTGGAATATTAACATTATTGAAAGTGGAATATTAACATTATTGAGGGTGGATTATTAACATTATTGTCCAGAAGCACGCATTTTCACCACTCCAATAAAACATCAAGGTCAAGAATAAGTAGAATTGAATGCTCTCTTTGAAGCCTTAGTCCACTGGCCTGATAATTAAATGGATATCTCACCCGTGGATTTGAGAACAAAGTAGGAAAGGCGAGATGGACAGCTGGTACCGCAACATTCAATGATATGAGTTAACACGTGACAGTTTATGTTCCCCGCTCCTCACGACAAGGTGCATGTTACTGGGGACTGCTACCATCATGGACTGTCTATGAAAAAAGCTAATGGGAAACTAATGAGTTCAATATAAAAGTTTGAATAGGATTAAGGGAAGCCACTCAAGTCAATTTAGGAGTCTGACTAGGATTAATGATGCAGCAGTAAGGCGCTTTAAACGTCTCACGCTGCCTTCATGAGCGGGAATTAACAAGTGAAATATTTGATATTGATACGAGCTGAAGAAAACGCGTGAAGCGAAAGACAAATAAGCAGATTTGTAATTCATTGTAATAAAATTATAGATGAAAGGATGGGCAAATCTGCATGGATGTTACCCCACCCAATGTTTGGTGCTAGGCTTATCTCCAAAACAGATATGGTTGGATAACAAACATGGCGATAACCAAAATCGGGTAACTTCTATCCTAAATTGTAGTGTTTAAGGAAATGGGTAGCTGACTTTTTGAATAAAGAGATTCATTGAAAGAGACAGTTGAGAACTTGGGAATCATTGAAGAGATTTCAGATTTAAGATAAAAAGTTGACTTGGGATTCCATTCTTAGAGTACATTCATAAAAGGTTGATCCAAAAGATGACTTAAAGTATACTTCGTATTTGTTTAAAATGAAGAAGGATATATGTAGATAGTTGGGTCTTTAAAGAGATCAGTGGCGAGGATACCAAGCCTAAGAATATTCAGATTTGTTAGAAATTATTAATACAAGTTATGCGTTAAAGTCATATTATTATACGAATGATTTTAATTATGTGGATTTAATTACAGAACATAGTGAGTGTTTTACAATTCCAGCGATAGCCTAGACACATATATAGAATTTCCACTAACGATATAGTTTGATAGATCTTTAGACGACCATAGCCAACTGTATGTGTAATATGAGACGACCATGGAGCTCCATTCCGCTCTGTCTCTTGATTTGATGTTGCAGGTTGTCATAGTCTGACTTTTCCATCCTTTGATGTTGCTCGCCCACGTTAGTCTTGGTCTGCCTCTTTTACCGTGTATTTTCCCTTCCAAGATTACTTTTAGTAGGCTATTGTGTATTTTAACATGGCCCAAAAAATCTCACTTGTATTGTTTAAATTGTATTTAGTGGTTTTCTTTTCATTTTTAGTTGTTTTAAGACTTCAATATTTGTTTCATTTTATTTCATAAAATTCTTCATATTCTTCTATAAATTCAAATTTCAATGGCTACATTTTAAAATAATTATATGTATATTGAACATTGAAGATATATATGTACAGATATACCTCAGCGGCAATCATTAAGCCTAATTAAAGTTACAGCTTGCACAGAACAGAGACAGATGGCGAGATTTGATAAAATATCTTTAAAAGAAAACTGCTAGAACAAAAATTCATATAGGAGAAGGTGTATCTTGGTCTACGCCCTATGGGCCGGTTACGGCTCGAAAGGTCAATAGATAGATAGATAGATAGAAAGTTACAGCATGCACCTTGTGTCTCTCATTCTTTTGGTCTCATTACCACACACATCGCAGGTTGACTACCATGGACTGTCATTTGACTCTTCTCTTGATGGTGCACGTTTCAAACTTTTACCCGCCCATCGTTTGATATTATCATTGGAATGTAATTGTCTAAATGTTTTGTACATCAGATAGACAGACAATACATCTCCTCAGTGCCTGTATATCCTGCTTGGTCGCTACTAAGTTATTGGACTGTCTTGTAAGTCTAGACCCTGATTATATATCCGCAAGTATTGATTAAGGACGGTCGGTGAGGAAATTATTCAAAGTTGTGATTTTATGGCAAGTATTAGGACAGGTTTATTTACTACTATAATCACGGCTAGAGCAGGTGATGGACACACATAGATTAAACAGCAGAAATCACGGCTAGAGCATGTGATGGACACAGAGAAATTAAACAGCAGAAATCACGGCTAGAGCATGTGATGGACACACAGAGATTAAACAGCAGAAATCACGGCTAGAGCAGGTGATGGACACAGAGATTAAACAGCAGAAATCACGGCTAGAGCAGGTGATGGACACACAGAGATTAAACAGCAGAAATCACGGCTAGAGCAGGTGATGGACACAGAGATTAAACAGCAGAAATCACGGCTAGAGCAGGTAATGGACACACAGAGATTAAACAGCAGAAATCACGGCTAGAGCAGGTGATGGACACACAGAGATTAAACAGCAGAAATCACGGCTAGAGCAGGTGATGGACACACAGAGATTAAACAGCAGAAATCACGGCTAGAGCAGGTGATGGACACACAGAGATTAAACAGCAGAAATCACGGCTAGAGCAGGTGATGGACACACAGAGATTAAACAGCAGAAATCACGGCTAGAGCAGGTGATGGACACACATAGATTAAACAGCAGAAATCACGGCTAGAGCAGGTGATGGACACACAGAGATTAAACAGCAGAAATCACGGCTAGAGCAGGTGATGGACACAGAGATTAAACAGCAGAAATCACGGCTAGAGCAGGTGATGGACACACAGAGATTAAACAGCAGAAATCACGGCTAGAGCAGGTGATGGACACACAGAGATTAAACAGCAGAAATCACGGCTTATCATCGTTACCCACAGAAAATGGCCAAATAAGATAATTCAGAAAAGATGATTAAGCTCCCTTGTCGAGACAGAGGAACACATCGAACACAGAGCTGTAAGATGAGAGTTAATGCAGCTCTTGTGTGAGGAGCCACTAGTAGGTTGTAGTGTGGTGAGAGACAATGCAGCTCTTGTGTGAGGAGCCACTAGTAGGTTGTAGTGTGGTGAGAGACAATGTAGGTCCTGTGTGAGGAGCCACTAGTAGGTTGTAGTGTGGTGAGACACAATGTAGGTCCTGTGTGAGGAGCCACTAGTAGGTTGTAGTGTGGTGAGACACAATGTAGGTTCTGTGTGAGGAGCCACTAGTAGGTTGTAGTGTGGCGAGACACAATGTAGGTCCTGTGTGAGGAGCCACTAGTAGGTTGTAGTGTGGTTAGACACAATGTAGGTCCTGTGCGAGGAGCCAGTAGTGGGCTGTAGTGTGGTGAGACACAATGTAGGTCCTGTGCGAGGAGCCAGTATTGGGCTGTAGTGTGGTGAGACACAATGTAGGTCCTGTGCGAGGAGCCAGTAGTGGGCTGTAGTGTGGTGAGACACAATATAGGTCCTGTGTGAGGAGCCACTAGTAGGTTGTAGTGTGGTGAGACACAATGTAGGTCCTGTGCGAGGAGCCAGTATTGGGCTGTAGTGTGGTGAGACACAATGCAGGTCCTGTGCGAGGAGCCAGTAGTGGGCTGTAGTGTGGTGAGACACAATGCACGTCCTGTGCGAGGAGCCAGTAGTGGGCTGTAGTGTGGTGAGACACAATGCAGGTCCTGTGCCAGGAGCCAGTAGTGGGCTGTAGTGTGGTGAGACACAACACAGGTCTTGTGCCAGGAGCCAGTAGTGGGCTGTAGTGTGGTGAGACACAACACAGGTCTTGTGCCAGGAGCCAGTAGTGGGCTGTAGTGTGGTGAGACACAACACAGGTCTTGTGCCAGGAACTAGTAGTGGGCTGTAGTGTGGTGAGACACAATACTGGTCCTGTGCCAGGAACTAGTAGTGGGCTGTAGTGTGGTGAGACACAATACAGAAATTGTGCCAGGAACTAGTAGTGGGCTGTAGTGTGGTGAGACACAATACAGAAATTGTGCCAGGAACTAGTAGTGGGCTGTAGTGTGGTGAGACACAATACAGGTCTTGTGCCAGGAACTAGTAGTGGGCTGTAGTGTGGTGAGACACAATACTGGTCCTGTGCCAGGAACTAGTAGTGGGCTGTAGTGTGGTGAGACACAACACAGGTCTTGTGCCAGGAACTAGTAGTGGGTTGTAGTGTGGTGAGACACAATACAGGTCTTGTGCCAGGAACTAGTAGTGGGCTGTAGTGTGGTGAGACACAATACAGGTCTTGTGCCAGGAACTAGTAGTGGGCTGTAGTGTGGTGAGACACAACACAGGTCTTGTGCCAGGAACTAGCAGTGGGTTGTAGTGTGGTGAGACACAATACAGGTCTTGTGCCAGGAACTAGTAGTGGGCTGTAGTGTGGTGAGACACAATACAGGTCTTGTGCCAGGAACTAGGAGTGGGCTGTAGTGTGGTGAGACACAATACAGGTCTTGTGCCAGGAACTAGTAGTGGGCTGTAGTGTGGTGAGGCACAATACTGGTCCTGTGCCAGGAACTAGTAGTGGGTTGTAGTGTGGTGAGACACAACACAGGTCTTGTGCCTGGAACTAGTAGTGGGTTGTAGTGTGGTGAGACACAATACTGGTCCTGTGCCAGGAACTAGTAGTGGGCTGTAGTGTGATGAGACACAATACTGGTCCTGTGCCAGGAACTAGTAGTGGGTTGTAGTGTGGTGAGACACAACACAGGTCTTGTGCCTGGAACTAGTAGTGGGTTGTAGTGTGGTGAGACACAATACTGGTCCTGTGCCAGGAACTAGTAGTGGGCTGTAGTGTGGTGAGACACAATACTGGTCCTGTGCCAGGAACTAATAGTGGGTTGTAGTGTGGTGAGACACAACACATGTCTTGTGCCAGGAACTAGTAGTGGGTTGTAGTGTGGTGAGACACAATACTGGTCCTGTGCCAGGAACTAGTAGTGGGCTGTAGTGTGGTGAGACACAACACAGGTCTTGTGCCTGGAACTAGTAGTGGGTTGTAGTGTGGTGAGACACAATACAGGTCTTGTGCCAGGAACTAGTAGTGGGTTGTAGTGTGGTGAGACACAATACTGGTCCTGTGCGTGGAGCCAGTAGTGGGATGTGACGTGCACTCCTTATAAAGTGTAGTGCTAGCTTTACAAACAAGGGACACAACCAAATACTGACGTTTCTGCTTTCATGCGGACTTCTCATTCACAAAACGAGAACAACATCAACAACAACATCAACAACAACATCAACAACAACATCAACAACAACATCAACAACAACATCAACAACAACATCAACAACAACATCAACAACACACAATGAAAAATAGATAAATTCTAGGGACAAGAGATGAAATGATGAAACGAAAGAGATGTGCTACACTCTAACAGGGGAGAGAGAACCATAAACTACTACTGGCTTTTGTGCGAGCTCTGACAGGTCGACGTACACAATAGTCTGGACTTTCTGCGATATGAATTGTCTTCGGAAAGATAGTCAGACAGACAAACAAATAGACAGAATGACGGACGGACGGATCGGATAGGATAAGAAAGGATAGGATAGGATAGGATAATATTAGATAGATAGACAGACATGCAGGTAGGAACGCAGGCAGGATAGACAGATAGATATATAGATAGATGAATGGATGGATGGATGGATGGATGGATGGATGGATGGATGGATGGATGGATAAGACAGACAGATAGACTAAGTGTTATGAACAATTTAGCGCAATGATCGTTACGTAACGACAGTTTGCGACCAAACCTTTCAGGAAAACATCCAGATATGAAATCATGAATCTGGAATGACAAAGACGCTAATTGTTGCATGTTTTCTTGGCGCTCCCTGTTATCGAGGTTCCTTACCGGCTAAGTTTGACAGCTATTATCTCCATTAAACATCAACATCGCGGACAGCATAAGAGATCATATCGCCCAAGCAAGCACAGAATCCAGAGCGACCTTATTTCATCAAGACTTCTACGACTTTTTAGATAAACAGCCAAAGCGACTCAGGTCAAAAGCATTAACCCCTCATCGGATAACCAAACCGCTTTACTTTCTGCTCTTCTCTTTGTTTCTCATTGTTTTTGAGTCTGCACCAAATTTGTGGAATAAATAACTGGGTGCCATTGAAACCATCTCACACATTGAGACCATTCTTGTGTTCGTGTCGGCCCAGACATGTCACAGATTGGAAGCTTTCTTGTGTTCGTGTCGATCCAGACATGTCACCGATTGGGACCTTTCTTGTGTTTGTGTCGGCCCAGACATGTCACCGATTGGGACCTTTCTTGTGTTTGTGTCGGCCCAGACATGTCACCGATTGGGACCTTTCTTGTGTTCATGTCGGTCCAGAAATATCACAGATTGGGACCTTTCTTGTGTTTGTGTCGGCCCAGATATGTCACAGATTGGGACCTTTCTTGTGTTTGTGTCGGTCCAGACATGTCACAGATTGGGACCTTTCTTGTGTTTGTGTCGGTCCAGACATGTCACAGATTGGGACCTTTCTTGCGTTTGTGTCGGTCCAGACATGTCACAGATTGGAACCTTTCTTGTGTTCGTGTCGGCCCAGACATGTCACAGATTGGGACCTTTCTTGTGTTTGTATCGGCCCAGACATGTCACAGATTGGAACCTTTCTTGTGTTTGTATCGGTCCAGACATGTCACAGATTGGGGCCTTTTTGTGTTTGTGTCGGTCCAGACATGTCACAGATTGGAACCTTTCTTGTGTTCGTGTCGGCCCAGACATGTCAGAGATTGGAACCTTTCTTGTGTTCGTGTCGGCCCGAACATGTCACAGATTCTGATCGCTAAAGTTGGGATAAGGGAGAAGCTCGCAAACTGAGGAAAGGTCCAAGCAAAGAAATGCATATAAAAGCGAAGCTGCAGCAAAGTTAATTGTAAGGAGAAATGAACAAAACAAAGAGAAACAAATTTAAAAAAAAAAACTTTGGTTCAAGATATACGTAATAAGTGGAGGAGACAATTAGAGCAACGTTTCGGCTCAATAGACCTTCAGCAAGAACAAACATACAATACACACATATATGTATTTAAAGAAATAAATAATCAATTAAATAAAGAAAAGAAACGAGGCTAACAGTTTGACTAGCTACACCTTAACAGGGGTTTATTTCATGTCATAGTCTCCAGGGCCTGTCCTATGGACATTTAATTATTTAAAGAGAAGTTATGGAGGTGGCTGTCTAAGTTGATTCGATGTTTAGATGATTAGACATATTTGGTAGTTCAACATTTCCTGGTAAGCATGCCAGTGTGACTCGGCCAAGAAGACTTTGGAAGAGTGGAAGAAGAATATGAGGATAGAAGAATGGAAGAATCATACGATACGACGATGATAGGTGATAAAATAGTTTTGGGCGGCGTGGAATTAAAGTCATGTCTTAAGGATTAGCAAGGTGACGTTAAGTCTACCGAACTCAGACGCGGTGGCGTAAAAGGCTTTAAGATTACAAGGAAAATACGTACGGATGTTCAGCCTGAGCTTGGAGGTCCAGAGAGATGTTTGCTCTGGCCGACAATGTTGCCTATCGCAACGACGCGGCCGCTGGATTCTAGACACCTGCTGATATGGGATGGCTAGCCCAGCCCAGTAACATTCAGAGTTAAGCCGAAAAAAAGGGCATAATCAAAGACGTCACAGACACCAGGTCATCTTTATGTTCAGCGGTGGGTAACGCTTTGAGTCTCTCTGACTTGGAGATCAAAGAATCACTGCACGTAGATGAGACCACCGAAGGATTTAGTTGTGAGGAGAGAAACTTAGGAAGATTGACGGGTGTCGACAGGACGCTTAAAGCAATAAGACCATGCACATAGTTAAAACGGAGGAGCTAACGATATAGTGACGGCAGACGGACGAAAGATAAGCCGAACCTACGCTAGATTCCCATGATCCTTCGGCCAGGTGGGAGTGGCTAAATGGACACTAAAAGGCCATAACTTGACTTGAAACCAGAATACGAGAGGACAGAGGCATTGAAACTTAGATACTCAGAGAAACTTAGATACTCAGAGAAACTTAGATATAAATTTCCACGGAAAACGAATCATGCCAAAGAAGACGCCAAAACGCAGGAAAGAAGATAAGCCTAACTACTCAAGCTGTCCAGAACATTTCAGAAGAAAGACCCGGAATAGAGCCGGTCCAGATGCCTCCAGAGCCGTCAGCTTAGGGAGAACTCCCAACTTTCGATATCGAAATAGACGAGGAGCACGAGAAAGGCACATTGATGGCTATTATCAGCGGCCCAGACGTCTCCAAAATCATAGTTTTCATGATGAGGAGCATCCTCATAGGCCCCGCTAGGGTTATGCTCAACGGAATAAACACCTTGTACAGCTTCAGTGATACTAGGAAGTGGTTCTTTACACTAAAACCTGACACACATGAACAGTAATATCAGGAGTTCGGAGACAAAACAATCAAACTAACAGAACCAAACGTCACAATAGTGATAAGCCATCAAGAGAAAGAGCAGTCAAGAGGATGCATCCACTGGATGCCGCCAACGTTGAAAAACAAACAAGTACAGGATAATGTATACGAAATGACTGGGGACAAGGAGGCCCGAGTGAAACAAGATACTTACCAGGCAGACAAGTGGACTTTCTGGTATAAACTAACGCCAGATGTGAAGATACAATACTATATCAGAATAAGACTGAAAGGGAAAATTGCTGAAACAATCAAGGCCTTCGTTACCCTGCCAGGCAGGAGAACACGATGTTCTCACTATGGACTCGACACACACTGGGAAAACCGGTGCCCCAAGAAGCCAGGCCTGAGATTGCAGACGACAGTCGAGGAACCAGTCATTATAAAACCAGTACAGACCAACGATCTCAAGACAACAACCGCAGAAGCATCCGTCAACGACACACTTCCACCACCTACTAAGAAGAAACGCAGCTCCAAACAAAAGAAGATAGAACAAAAAACGAACGAACCCACGCAGCATCAGATGTCCATAACAAAAGCCCAGATGCCCACATCAACAGATGTCCAGAACAAAAACCCAGATGCCCACATCAACAGATGTCCAGAACAAAAGCCCAGATGCCCACATCAACAGATGTCCAGAACAAAAGCCCAGACGCCCACATCCAGAAATTCAGAAGATGAACCTAGAAGCAAAAAATCCACAGAAACGAAGAATTACAACATAAAACCGACACACGAACATTCACAGAACGAACAACAATGGACAAACACAACCTACCATACGGGGCTTAGATCTCGATGACGAACATAACCAGCCAGCCTACTTAAGCGACTCCGAGTACCACCTAGAGTATCAATGTTACCTTCATGCCCTTCTCGAACATAACCAGCCACGCCTACTTAAGCGACTCCGAGTACCACCTAGAGTATCAATGTTACCTTCATGCCCTTCTCAGGGCAAAACTGAGATTAATTCTTTCTGCACAGATTATGTATTTTTCCATGTGACGTTAATTCTTACTCTCTACCAAAATAGTTTAGTTCTCTCCTTCCGTCATAGCTCTGTGTGTGTGTGTGTGTGTGAGAGAGAGAGAGAGAGAGAGAGAAGTTATCGCCCTCTCTACCTCCCTGAGGTTAGCTGGTATTCATACTGCTCGTGAAGGATCAAAGAATTACACTTTACACCCTATCTCCATGTGATACCTGTCCAGCACCTACAGACATTTCATAACCAGACGCATTCGACAAGTTGATCGTAAAATAGTCGAACAACAATAGAAGAGTTGCGTAGCGTCGTCTATGCGGCTTAACCAGTATTGGTAATGTTAAAATGATGCAACTCTTAGTACAATTACTAAAGTATGATATCTACAACGATGTGTCCACGATGAGATCACGTCACGTAAAATTAACAGCTTGTTGGACTACGAAAACGTCACGACTAAGGTCATTTCAAACATTCGTTTAAAGCAATAAGGGAATTGTGGGAGTCAAGAAGGAGCAATCCAGTTGTTAAACGTAATTGGAGGCGGTAATTGAGAGAAACATGGGAGAGAGGTGTGGGAAAGGAGAGGCGGAGGATGAGATAGCGAGGAAAAATAGATAGATGTTAGGAAGTGAAAGAGTGAAGACATAAAGGAAGTAGAACTCCTGCACAACAGATTGTGAAGTCACATTAAGCAGACTCCTCAACACACAATTGATGCTGCAGACAATCAAACGCTAATGCGAAAATTAGGTAGCAAAAGGAAACGATAAACAGAACAATCTTCGCGAACATCTTAGATTTATTGAAGACAGCTGAACTGTTTTCTCGGCTGTGTTAAACAACGGCTGAAACGCATTAAGTTGTTTGCAGTGTCCGCTAACAGACACAGGTTTCTCTAAAAGGAAACATCAGAGAAAATGGGGAAACATTAAAGCAAATGTTTCGATAAAGACGAATGAGCATTTTGATAAGTTCGTCTGGTAAATATAGTCACAGAAATAGATGTGGTTTGACTAACATAAAGGAGGTTGAGAAAATAACCGGCAAACATGGTTATAAGACATTGTCATTGAGTGGCATTACATGATTATAAGGCATTGTCATTCAGTGGCATTACATGGTTATAATACATTATCATTGAATGGCATTACATGGTTATAAGATATTGTCATTGAGTGGCATTACATGGCTATAAGACATTGTCATTGAGTGGCATTACCTGGTTCTAAGACATTGTCATTGAGCGGCATTACATAGTTATAAGACATTGTCAATGAGTGGCATTACATTGTTATAAGACATTGTCATTGAGTGGCATTACATGGTTATAAGACATTGTCATTGAGCGGCATTACATAGTTATAAGACATTGTCAATGAGTGGCATTACATTGTTATAAGACATTATCATTGAGTGGCCCCATCAAGGCCAGCTCCTTGTCGTGGGGATGGGGCTTAACAGTCACCAGGGACTGAAAACCAAGACTGGCCAGGCCTTCCTACACCCGTGCAAGACCACAGTCTGCTCTAGCAATTTTAAGTGCTGAAGTCAGAGGCAACCAGCCAAAAGGCGCACTACAAAAATCAGGATGCCACGCACTCACGCCAATGGGAAGCATGCCTATAACTGCAAATCGATATGGCACTCGCCCTGTGATGGACACTCAGGCAGGTGCAGCGCCGGGCCCTCAGCCTCGAAAGGGCCCAACCTATATTACTGGATGTCCTTCTCAATCGCTCTGTGGAGTCAGGGAGCGAGAGAATAGAGTTACTGGCCAACCCAAAATAAGACCACTCAAAATAATGCACTGGAATGCTGAAGGCATCAACAGCAAAAGAGATGGGTACAGTAAAAAGATAGAATTAGAAAATATCCTGCATGAAGAACAAGTAAGCATATGCTGTTTGCAGGAAACCCATCTAAACAACGACATAGCCTTGAAGATTAGGGGATACCAGTGCTACCGATCTGACAGGAAAAACAGACAAAAGGGCGGAATACTGACTCTTGTAAGGAACAACATTAATGCATGTCAGATTGAAGTGTATATGGATGGGGCGGAATATCAAATACTGCACCTCAGGACAGGAAATACAGACTTCCATCTACTAAACTACTACTGTCCGAGTGACCGCCCACTAGCACTAGACACAATTACATTAAAAGAAAGAATAATTGTATGTGGAGACTTTAACAGCCATTCACAGAGCTGGGGCTATGAAGATATGGACAAGAGAGGTGAAGAGCTTGAAAATTGGCAGGATGACAATGGGCTTATACTATTAAACCAGGCAACAGATCCACCAACATTCTATTCCAGATCATGGCATACCACATCTACACCAGACCTTGCTTTCCATTCACCAGACCTGGATTGGAATATCACACGTATTGTTGGGAAACAACTTGGAGGCAGCGACCACCGACCTGTCTTTTTAGTGGTGCAAAATGAGGCCGTCAGGGAGAGCAGCACTCTCTCCAGATGGAATTACAAAAAGGCAGACTGGAAAATGTATCAACATTACACCAGTGTACTGACTAAAGATCTAAATACAGACAGAGACATCAACAAGATAGTTGATGAATTCAGTAGACTAATAATACAAGCTGCCAGTGAAACAATACCCAGAGGGGCACGGAAACACTACAAACCATACTGGAATAGTGAACTAGAGCAACTGCACAATGACATGGAAACATCTCGAAAACAAGCAGAAAATAACCCCTGCCAGGAACACCACAATAACTATCAGCATGCTAAAGCCAAATTTCAACGGGCTAAACTGCAAGCCAGACGGAGAAGTTGGAAAGAGAAAACAGAGTACTTGAATCTAGAACGAGACACAAGAAAAGTGTGGAAGCTTGTAAAACAGCTGAATGATGAGGGTACAGAAAGGAACACAAAAATTACACTGAAGAAGGATGGAAACATTCTAACAGGTAAACATGCAGCAAATCACTTTGCAGACTCCTTTGCAAATGACAACAATATTGAAATTAGCCTAGAGAAACGTCAAGAGACCCGTCTAAAACAACAAAATGCAAGACAAGAAGAGACTGCACATGAAGTCATGGAAATACCCATTACACAAAGAGAGCTAGAGCTGGCAATATCCAAATTAAAAATGAAAAAGTCACCAGGTAGTGATGGAGTGTCTAATGAAATGATTAAGAACTTGGGAACTGCAGCTAAAGCAAAACTACTGCAGATCTACAACATTTGCTGGATCACAGGTAGAGTGCCACAGACATGGAGAGAAGCAATTATGATACATTACTAAAGCCAGGAAAAGATGGTTCAACGACATCCAGCTATAGACCAATCAGCCTTACAAGCTGTTTGTGCAAAACAATGGAACGTATAATCAATCTCAGACTGCAGTGGTACCTGGAAAGTGAAAATCTCCTTGTCCCACAACAAGCAGGCTTTAGACAGTGTTACTCTACCGAAGATCAGGCAACCTATCTTTCCCAGGAAATTGAGGATGCGTTTCAAGAAAAGAAACTGGTACTAGCAGCATGGATAGACCTAAAGAAAGCATTTGATAAGGTATGGAAGGAAGGGCTTTTGAAGAAACTGAGAAATTATGGAGTAAATGGCAGGATGTACAAATGGGTCAAAGCATACCTGCATAACAGGAGAGCCAGAGTGCAACTGGATGGTCTTAAGAGTAAGAAGGTCTTACTGCGCCAGGGCGTTCCACAGGGAGGGGTACTATCTCCAACACTTTTTCTGATCTACATCAATGACCTAGTTACTGAACTACCACATGGTATCAAAGTGGCAATGTATGCAGATGACTTGGTAATGTGGTGCACAGAGGAGTATGCAACAGTGGCCTCCAAATTGTTACAAAGAGCTATGAATGCACTGAATTCATGGACAAATAGATGGTGTATCAGCATCAATACAGACAAATGCAGTACTACACTTTTCACTCTTTCCCCAAAACAAAAAGCAGGAGCCATCTATATAAACAATGAGCCTGTGAAAGAAGACATACAGGCTACGTATCTCGGAGTTACATTTGATAACAAACTATCTTGGAAACAGCAGATAAATAAGGCAACCCAAAAAGCAAGGAGAAAATTGGCTATTCTAAGAAAGCTGTGTGGAACTACGTGGGGTGCGAGTGGGAAAATACTCAGTAAAGTCTACCAACAGAGTATACGCCCACATTTAGAATATGGATCATCTGCATGGTGTTCAGCATCAAACACCACACTTCAAGAACTGGATAAAGTACAAAACCAGGCACTTAGGGTCATCACAGGAGCAATGAAATCAACACCAATATTAGAGATGGAGAAATTGTGGAGGATACCAGCACTGAGAGAACGGAGGGACACAAAGGTGCTGATACAGGCAGAAAAATTTGCTTGCATGCCGAGACATCCAATGAAGGACCGATTCCAAAATCTTGCATTGGGACGACTTAAGAGAAGCAGTTTTATCCACCAAGCCAAGCGTATTAGTAGACAAACACCAGACATGCCAAGAGCTGTTAACCCCCTACTGCCCATACCAGAACAGACTCCCTGGACAGAGGAATCAGGATTATCAGTTCAAATACGGACAGAAGTGAAAGGAATAGTTGATAAAGAGGAACAGAATAGTCTACAGCGAAAAACAATAACTCTCAGTTTCCTGGATGAAGAATACCCACAAGACCTATGGATTCGTGTGTATACAGATGGATCAGCACAGAATGCAGTAAAAAATGGGGGAGCAGGTGCATATATAGAATACCCAAATAACACTAGGGATATGAATAAAATAGCAACAGGGAAATATTGTCACAATTATGATGCAGAAATACAAGCAATAAAGTTAGCAATAGAAAAACTGCTGAACATTAATCTTAGCCCGCAGCCTGTAGTGTTTTTGACAGATGCAAGATCAGTACTCCAGGCACTACAATCCAGAAAATTACCACATTTGCAGACCTTATTGACTGAACTCTGCAAGCACCACAGGGTTGCCCTGCAGTGGATCCCATCTCACTGTGGAATACCAGGAAATGAGAAAGCAGATCAGTTGGCAAAGGAAGGTTCAACAGGCACACAACTAGATACACCTGTTACATACCATCATAAGAAACAGATAATCAAATCAATCAGAGGACCACAAGCCCCAAATCAGGATGCCTTTTATAATATGAATAGATATGAACAAGTTATCATTATACGTCTCAGAACAGGACACAATCGACTCCATAGTCACATGTATACAAAATTCAAGATCGGCACCTCAACTACATGTACATGTGGACAGGCGCCCCAGACTGCTGAACACATACTTCAAGACTGTACTGAATATAGTAGACTGAGGAAAATCCATTGGCCCATAGATACAACACTACAGACAAAACTATATGGGCCACTGCAAGAATTACAAAAGACAGTAACATTTATACAGGAAACGACATTGCAGATATAGACAATGCTTCAGGCGAACGAAAGATAGATAGATAGATCATTGAGTGGCATTACATGGTTATAATACATTGTCATTGAGTGGCATTACATTTTTATAATACATTGTCACTGACTGGCATTACATGGTTATAAGACATTGTCATTGAGTGGCATTATATGGTTATAAGACATTGTCATTGAGTGGCATTACATGGTTAAAAGGCATTGCCACTCAGTGACATTACATTATAATAAGGCATTGTCAATGAGTGGCATTACATGGTTATAAGACATTGTTAATGAGCGGCATTACATGGTTATGAGACATTGTTAATGAGTGGCATTACATGGTTATAAGACATTGTCATTGAGTGGCATTACATGGTTATAAGACATTGTCATTGAGTGGCATTATGTGGTTATAAGACATTGTCAATGAGTGTCATTACATGGTTATAAGACATTGTCAAGAACAAGAAACATGGTAATAAGACATTGTCAATGAGTGGCATTACATGGTTATAAGACATTGTCATTGAATGGCATTACATGGTTATAAGACATTGTCATTGAGTGGCATTACATGGTTATAAGACATTGTCATTGAGTGGCATTACATGGTTATAAGACATTGTCAATGGGTGGCATTTCATTGTTATAATGCATTGTCATTGAATGGCATTACATGGGTATAAGACATTGTCATTGAGTGGCATTATGTGGTTATAAGACATTGTCAATGAGTGTCATTACATGGTTATAAGACATTGTCAAGAACAAGAAACATGATAATAAGACATTGTCAATGAGTGGCATTACATGGTTATAAGACATTGTCATTGAGTGTCATTACATGGTTATAAGACATTGTCAAGAACAAGAAACATGGTAATAAGACATTGTCATTGAGTGGCATTACATGGTTATAAGACATTGTCATTGAGTGTCATTACATGGTTATAAGACATTGTCAATGAGTGGCATTACGTGGTTATAAGACATTGTCAAGAACAAGAAACATGGTAATAAGACATTGTCAAGAACAAGAAACATGATTTTAAGACATTGTCAAGAACAAGAAACATGGTTATAAGGCATTGTCAAGAACAAGAAACATGGTTATAAGACATTGTCAAGAACAAAGAAACATGGTTATAACACATTGTCAAGAACAAAAAACATGGTTATAACACATTGTCAAGAACAAAAAACATGGTTATAACACATTGTCAAGAACAAAGAAACATGGTTATAACACATTGTCAAGAACAAAAAACATGGTTATAACACATTGTCAAGAACAAAGAAACATGGTTATAAGACATTGTCAAGAACAAGAAACATGGTTATAACACATTGTCAAGAACAAAGAAACATGGTTATAACACATTGTCAAGAACAAGAACATGGTTATAAGTCATTGTCAAGAACAAAGAAACATGGTTATAACACATTGTCAAGAACAAGAAACATGGTTATAAGTCATTGTCAAGAACAAGAAACATGGTTATAACACATTGTCAAGAACAAGAAACATGGTTATAAGTCATTGTCAAGAACAAGAAACATGGTTATAACACATTGTCAAGAACAAGAAACATGGTTATAAGTCATTGTCAAGAACAAGAAACATGGTTATAACACATTGTCAAGAACAAAGAAACATGGTTATAACACATTGTCAAGAACAAGAAACATGGTTATAAGTCATTGTCAAGAACAAGAAACATGGTTATAACACATTGTCAAGAACAAGAAACATGGTTATAAGTCATTGTCAAGAACAAGAAACATGGTTATAAGTCATTGTCAAGAACAAGAAACATGGTTATAAGTCATTGTCAAGAACAAGAAACATGGTTATAACACATTGTCAAGAACAAAGAAACATGGTTATAACACATTGTCAAGAACAAGAAACATGGTTATAAGACATTGTCAAGAACAAGAAACATGGTTATAAGACATTGTCAAGAACAAGAAACATGGTTATAAGAAATTGGCAAGAACAAGAAACATGGTTATAACACATTGTCAAGAACAAAGAAACATGGTTATAACACATTGTCAAGAACAAGAAACATGGTTATAACACATTGTCAAGAACAAGAAACATGGTTATAAGTCATTGTCAAGAACAAGAAACATGGTTATAACACATTGTCAAGAACAAGAAACATGGTTATAAGTCATTGTCAAGAACAAGAAACATGGTTATAACACATTGTCAAGAACAAAGAAACATGGTTATAACACATTGTCAAGAACAAGAAACATGGTTATAAGTCATTGTCAAGAACAAAGAAACATGGTTATAACACATTGTCAAGAACAAGAAACATGGTTATAAGACATTGTCAAGAACAAGAAACATGGTTATAAGACATTGTCAAGAACAAGAAACATGGTTATAAGAAATTGGCAAGAACAAGAAACATGGTTATAAGACATTGTCAAGAACAAGAAACATGGTTATAAGACATTGTCAAGAACAAAGAAACATGGTTATAACACATTGTCAAGAACAAGAAACATGGTTATAAGTCATTGTCAATGAGTGGCATTACATTGTTATAAGAAATTGTCCCTGAACGTAGACAGGTAAGAGATTTTATTTCTCAGAATTTCTTTGGTGTAATCTTGTGTTAAACTCGGGAATCATGGACAAATCAGTAGGAACACAAAAGAGTAAAGGTATTCTATCTTTGTTCATCACTTATCTTGGTGAGTCGTCACCTTATCAACAGGTCTGCATCATTACGACTCCGGTATCGTTTTGTTGTTGATGATCTTGTCTAATGTTCCTCTGTCTGCCTTTGCCTCCTACACCTTTTGTTGTTTCTTGCACGACAAATTTTCTTGACCTGAAGAGGTTTATGGTAGCATCAGCACTACTGGTCAATTTAATATCCACCCCAGGTAGGTCAACTATTCTCTCTCTCTTGGTTTATCAATCACAGTTATGTCAACTATTCTCTCTCTTAGTTTATCAATCCCAGTTATGTCAACTATTCTCTCTCTTAGTTTATCAATCACTGTTATGTCAACTATTCTCTCTCTTGGTTTATCAATCACAGTTATGTCAACTATTCTCTCTCTTAGTTTATCAATCAAGTTATGTCAACTATTCTCTCTCTTAGTTTATCAATCACAGTTATGTCAACTATTCTCTCTCTTTGTTTATCAATCACAGTTATGTCAACTATTCTCTCTCTTGGTTTATCAATCCCAGTTATGTCAACTATTCTCTCTCTCTTGGTTTATCAATCACAGTTATGTCAACTATTCTCTCTCTTAGTTTATCAATCACAGTTATGTCAACTATTCTCTCTCTTAGTTTATCAATCCCAGTTATATCAACTATTCTCTCTCTTGGTTTATCAACCCCAGTTATGTCAACTATTCTCTCTCTCTTGGTTTATCAATCACAGTTATGTCAACTATTCTCTCTCTTAGTTTATCAATCCCAGTTATGTCAACTATTCTCTCTCTTAGTTTATCAATCACAGTTATGTCAACTATTCTCTCTCTTGGTTTATCAATCACAGTTATGTCAACTATTCTCTCTCTTAGTTTATCAATCAAGTTATGTCAACTATTCTCTCTCTTAGTTTATCAATCACAGTTATGTCAACTATTCTCTCTCTTTGTTTATCAATCACAGTTATGTCAACTATTCTCTCTCTTGGTTTATCAATCCGTTATGTCAACTATTCTCTCTCTCTTGGTTTATCAATCACAGTTATGTCAACTATTCTCTCTCTTAGTTTATCAATCACAGTTATGTCAACTATTCTCTCTCTTAGTTTATCAATCCCAGTTATGTCAACTATTGTCTATCTCTCTTGGTTTATCAATCCCAGTTATGTCAACTATTCTCTCTCTTGGTTATCAATCCCAGTTATGTCAACTATTCTCTCTCTCTTGGTTTATCAATCCCAGTTATGTCAACTATTCTCTCTCTTAGTTTATCAATCCCAGTTATGTCAACTATTCTCTCTCTCGGTTTATCAATCCCAGTTATGTCAACTATTCTCTCTCTCGGTTTATCAATCCCAGTTATGTCAACTATTCTCTCTCTCTCGGTTTATCAATCCCAGTTATGTCAACTATTCTCTCTCTCTTGGTTTATCAATCCCAGTTATGTCAACTATTCTCTCTCTCTTGGTTTATCAATCCAGTTATGTCAACTATTCTCTCTCTCTTGGTTTATCAATCCCAGTTATGTCAACTATTCTCTCTCTCTTAGTTTATCAATCCCAGTTATGTCAACTATTCTCTCTCTCTTGGTTTATCAATCCCAGTTATGTCAACTATTCTCTCTCTCGGTTTATCAATCCCAGTTATGTCAACTATTCTCTCTCTCGGTTTATCAATCCCAGTTATTCCACTATTCTCTCTCTCGGTTTATCAATCCCAGTTATGTCAACTATTCTCTCTCTTGGTTTATCAATCCCAGTTATGTCAACTATTCTCTCTCTCGGTTTATCAATCCCAGTTATGTCAACTATTCTCTCTCTCGGTTTATCAATCCCAGTTATGTCAACTATTCTCTCTCTCGGTTTATCAATCCCAGTTATGTCAACTATTCTCTCTCTTTGTTTATCAATCCCAGTTATGTCAACTATTCTCTCTCTCTCGGTTTATCAATCCCAGTTATGTCAACTATTCTCTCTCTTGGTTTATTAATCCCAGTTATGTCAACTATTCTCTCTCTTAGTTTATCAATCCCAGTTATGTCAACTATTCTCTCTCTCGGTTTATCAATCCCAGTTATGTCAACTATTCTCTCTCTCGGTTTATCAATCCCAGTTATGTCAACTATTCTCTCTCTTGGTTTATCAATCCCAGTTATGTCAACTATTCTCTCACGTTGTCCTTAATCCCAGAGGTCTCCCGAACATCTACCCGCTGCTCAAACAACGTAGGTCACGCTGGCTTGGCCACTTATAGGTATGAAAGATGGCTGCATACCAAAAGATAAAGTTTATCGACAATTAGCTGACAGCAAAGAGAAATTTAGAGGCCCAAAAAAGAATTATACACGTATGTCATCGTGACATGAAGACTCTGAACATAAATCCTGGAGCCAAGAAAGAGAAAGCTGCAGACCGCAGTATATGGAAATGCCCCAGATCTAACTCTAGCAAGAAGCAGACAGATTCATAAAATAAAGAGAATGCACGGCGAAAGGAAAGAAAAAAATAACATTTACATTGGGGCGCCAGAAAAAATATGCAGTCAACTATGGCGGACGACGGCTACCATCTGTCTCTTCATCATCATTGAGTGTCGTCTCCGCATCGAAGTTTGGCTATTATGGAGCGCCATTCCGCTCTGTCTCTTGTTTTGTTTGGGCAGGTTGTCATAGGCCGACTTGTACATCTTTTGATGTTACTCGTCCATGTTAGTCTCTTTTACCTTGTATTTTCCCTTCAATCAATGATTACTTTTGGTAGACTGTTGTTGTGTCTTTTAACATGGCCTAGAAATTTCTTTTGATCTTGTTTGAAAATTTGTTTAGTAGTTCTCTTTTCACTTTTAGTTGTTTTAAGATTTCATTGTTTGTTGTCGTTTCCTTCCACCCAATTCTGTCTATCCTTCTATAAATCCACATTTCAAATGCTTCAACTTTCTGTTTTCTTGTCTTTTGATCTAAGAAAGTGTTAACAAATTGAAAAGATACTGGGTCGTAGATATTTGTCGATAGCAAAACTAAGATTTGTTGTGCAAGAGAGTTCAAGGACCTGCGGGAGTCCATGTTGGCCACAGTTAAGCGACTTTGAGCCAAATGGCGAGTTAATTTCATTGTTGAAGGAGTGTCTTCTCAAATCTTTGGTCGCTGTGCCTACGTCACATAGAGGGTGGGCTCCATACAGGCTGACGACGGCACGAGTGCTGCTAAATATAGCAGATCTTGCCAAATATCGAGACTGTACCACGACCTGGTGAGGGGCTAAAAGAAAACCACTTTGCCGTGTTGGCCCTCTCATTTTGTTCGAGAATTCCATTAACGTTTGACGTAAACGAGTTCACGAGTCACTGTCTTCTATAGACATACAATCTGTCATCAGTCACACAACTCGACTTGCGAGACCATACACAGCTTCAGGGTTGTTACTGCGTGTCGTCTTAGATTACGTCAAGAGTAGTCCACAAGTGTAGTCCCACAAGTGTAGTCCCACAAGTGTAGCCCACAAGTGTAGTCCCACAAGTGTAGTCCCACAAGTGTAGTCCACAAGTGTAGTCCCACAAGTGTAGGCCCACAAGTGTAGTCCCACAAGTGTAGTCCCACAAGTGTAGTCCACAAGTGTAGGCCACAAGTGTAGTCTACAAGTGTAGTCCCACAAGTGTAGTCCCACAAGTGTAGTCCACAAGTATAGTCCACAAGTGTAGTCCCACAAGTGTAGTCCCAAAAGTGTAGTCCCACAAGTGTAGTCCCACAAGTGTAGCCCCACAAGTGTAGCCCCACAAGTGTAGCCCACAAGTGTAGTCCCACAAGTGTAGTCCCACAAGTGTAGTCCCACAAGTGTAGTCCACAAGTATAGTCCACAAGTGTAGTCCCACAAGTGTAGGCCCACAAGTGTAGTCCACAAGTGTAGGCCCACAAGTGTAGTCCACAAGTATAGTCCACAAGTGTAGTCCCACAAGTGTAGTCCCACAAGTGTAGTCCCACAAGTGTAGTCCCACAAGTGTAGTCCCTCAAGTGTAGTCCCACAAGTGTAGTCCATAAGTGTAGTCCCACAAGTGTAGCCCACAAGTGTAGTCCCACAAGTGTAGTTACGTGTATATCCTGAATCACAATGCTGCTTTAGATCCAACAGACCAACTCCAGATACAATCTTCTCTTGACGTCTACTTCAAGAACATTCTACAAAGCAGAAAAAACCTATCTTCATCGCTTTTATCGACCTTACAAAGACCTTTGACCTTGTCAGCAGGGACAGTCTCTTCAAAATACTTTCTACAATAGGCTGGCTGCTCACACCATCTGCTGACGTTAGTCAAATCGTTTCACTATGATATGAAGGGCACCATTCAATACGACGACAGCTCATCACAACCCTTCAACATACGCAGCAGTGACAGGCGTTCTTGCTCCGACCCCCGTTTGGAATCTTCTTCGCTGTTCTATTGAAACATGCATTCTCACGTGCGAACGAAGAAGTATCTTCATTCGAGATTTTGCTTGCCTGCGTTGGCTCGATGACTAAAGGAATACACCTCTTCATCATCCGCCCTTAAAAGGACGTTAAGTGGCGAGTATATGTTGTGTTGTAGTTTGCATTAAAACTGTGATATTTGCGCATTTCGACCAGATATATCCGACTTCAGTGTGTTATTTTTGAGTACCGGATTGTCTTATCTTTTTGTTCCCTAGTCACTTGGCCAGACTGGACAGGTTAGTCTGTTTCTAGAGGCACCACGGAGAGGCGGAGCAGGGTATGGGTGGTTCTGGTTCACCGATCCCAGCGCAAGCCATCAACTGTGGGTCGCTGACAACTTCTAGCTCTGCTGCTGTCAGGCGCCTTTGTCTCCATACAAGATCTGATGGTCGGTTGTTCAATCTCGCAAGAGTAAAGTTAAGGTCCAAAGTCAGACATATCACTACTAGAGACCTGTTATTTTCTGACGACGCTGCACTTGTCACGCAAAGTCAGGAAACTCCAGAACACGGTACATGGCTTTTTGCATAGATTTCGGTCTAGCAATAAGTTTGTAGAAAACTAATATACTCGGTCAGGACGTCGAAGCAACACCTGCAATCTCTATTGACAACCACAAACTCGATGTTGTGCAGCAGTATAGCTACCTGAGGTCCATCATCAACAACAAACTATCTCTAGATACAGACATTGACACCAACATCGGTAAAGCTGCTACCACCTTCGCCCCTTTTTCTAGGCGTGTTTGACAAAAAAGTAAATTCGCAATTAAAACAAAGACTGCAGTTTACAATACCTGCATCATTAGTATCCTCCTGTATGGGAGCAAATAATGGACAGCTTAGGCAAAGCAGGAATAAAGGCTAAATGCATTCCATTTGCGATGTCTACGCCGTATTCTTGGTGTCACCTGGAAGGATAAAGTGACAAACGTGGAGGTCCTCACTTGTACAGGCCTCCCGAACATCTACACGCTGCTCAATCAACGTAGGTTACGCTGGCTTGGCCACGTACGCTGTAGGAAAGATGGCGGCAACAAAAAAGATATACTTTATGGAACAACTGGCAGATGGCAAAAGAACTAGAGGACGCCCCAAACTCCTATTTGTAGACATGTACAAACGTGACTGAAGATTCTGAACATAAACCCTGCAGCCTGGGAAGACATAGCTGCAGCCTGGGAAGACATAGCTGCAGACGACAATCTTTGGAAACACACTCTAAAGCTGCAACGCGAACAAGAAGCAGACAGATTCATGGAAAAAAAGAATACTAGGCGAAAGAATAAAAAACATTTCTAGAGGCGCTGCAAAATCCATAGTCAACTATGGCTGACGGGGATACTAGTTCATGTAGTCGACCTTGTGACTGTAATTGTCATCATTCTTGACTTAGTTCTTCTGGTCGCTGGTACATCAGCAAGTCACTTAGTTCTTCTGGTCGCTGGTACATCAGCAAGTCACTTAGTTCTTCTGGTCGCTGGTACATCAGCAAGTCACTTATTTCTTCTGGTCGCTGGTACATCAGCAAGTCACTTATTTCTTCTGGTCGCTGGTACATCAACAAGTCACGTAGTTCTTCTGGTCGCTGGTACATCAGCAAGTCACTTATTTCTTCTGGTCGCTGGTACATCAGCAAGTCACGTAGTTCTTTTGGTCGCTGGTACATCAGCAAGTCACTTATTTCTTCTGGTCGCTGGTACATCAGCAAGTCACGTAGTTATTTTGGTAGCTCTAGTAGTCAACGTTTTGTGCAGCGGTTTGGTGGACTGTTCGGATACTTCTTATGGTCGCTCTTCTCATAGCCATAGTGGGAGCACAGGTACTGGTAATTGTGGGAGCACAAGTACTGGTAATTGCGGGAGCACAAGTACTGGTAATTGTGGGAGCACAGGTACTGGTAATTGTGGGAGCACAGGTATTGGTAATTGTGGGAGCACATGTACTGGTAATTATTGGAGCACAGGTACTGGTAATTGTGGGAGCACAGGTATTGGTAATTGTGGGAGCACAAGTACTGGTAATTGTGGGAGCACAGGTATTGGTAATTGTGGGAGCACATGTACTGGTAATTATTGGAGCACAGGTACTGGTAATTGTGGGAGCACAGGTATTGGTAATTGTGGGAGCACAAGTACTGGTAATTGTGGGAGCACAGGTACTGGTAATTGTGGGAGCACAGGTACTGGTAATTGTGGGAGCACAAGTACTGGTAATTGTGGGGGCACAGGTACTGGTACTTTATCAAATGTTCTGGTAAAATCTATGAAACCTAATTCTCTATTTCCCTTTCTACTGATGACCTTACGATGTACATGCCATTGTTCGTATTGATCTTGACACCTGTTTTAAAATTATATCACTACCATGGTATTTTCCCTAATGATACAGAATAATGATACAGAATAATGATACAGAATAATGATCACTGTAACATGATAATTCTCAATGCTGACATTTAGTGGGAATTACATATATTTTTGTAGTTGAAGACACAAACCCGGAGGTTCTGTCAGTTTATAATCACTTCACTAGGGAACCGACACCACAAGCAAAAGGTCTACTGTCTCAAAACTGTTCATTATGGCAGCTCATAAATCACAATCTCTCTCAGATGAGAGCTCCATTTCACTTGTTTCCAGTTATTTATTTAACACGCCAGTCAGAAAGTGCAGTACATATTCTTAATATGAGAGTGGGCTGTCAGAATGACAGGATTGTTGCACAGATTTTTCAGCAGTATCTCCGAGTAATGTGGAGTTATTGAATTTGTTAAACCCCAGAAATGTTAATTTGAATGTTTCGGTAAATTTAACCCGCTGATGGTATAACAAATCATTTACGATTACATCCATTATTTTGATTTTAATATGACAAATGTTATCATTACAGTACCCTTAATGTTATCATTACAACTACAACTAATGTTGTCACTACAGCTAATGTTATCATTACAACTACAAAAAATGTTATCACTACAACTACAACTAATGTTACCACTACATCTACAACTAATGTTATCACTACATCTACAACTAATGTTTTCACTACAATTGCAACTAATGCTATAACTACAACTGCAACTAATGTTAGCGCTACAACTGCAACTAATGTTATCACTACAAATACAACTAATGTTATCACTACAACTGCAACTAATGTTATCACTACATCTACAACTAATATTATCACTACAACTAATGTTATCACAACAACTAATGTTATCACTACAACTAAAACTAATGTTATCACTACAATTACAACTAATGTTCTCACTACAACTAATGTTCTCACTAAAACTAATCTTCTCACTACAACTAATGTTCTCACTACAACTAATGTTATCAATACAACTAATGTTATCAATACAACTGCAACTAATGTTGTCACTACAGCTACAACTAATGTTATCACTACAACTACAACTAATGTTAACACTACAACTGAAACAAATGTTATCACTACAACTACAACTAATGTTATCACTACAACTACAACTAATGTTATCAATACAACTAAAACTAATGTTGTCACTACAGCTACAACTAATGTTATCACTACAACTGCAACTAATGTTATCACTACATCTACAACTAATATTATCACTACAACTAATGTTATCACAACAAATAATGTTATCACTACAACTAATGTTATCACTACAATTACAACTAATGTTCTCACTACAACTGCAAATAATGTGATCACTACAACTACAACTAATATTATCACTACAACTACAACTAATGTTATCAATACAACTACAACTAATGTTGTCACTACAACTACAACTAATGTTGTCACTACAACTACAACTAATATTATCACTAAAACTGCAACTAATGTTATCACTACAACTACAACTAATGTTACCACTACATCTAC
This sequence comes from Megaustenia siamemsis, assembly GCA_032433765.1. Taxonomy (NCBI): domain Eukaryota; kingdom Metazoa; phylum Mollusca; class Gastropoda; order Stylommatophora; family Ariophantidae; genus Megaustenia; species Megaustenia siamemsis. The sequence continues at coordinate 5,512,896 of JAVIAB010000051.1, read as the reverse complement.
AACTAATGTTATCACTACAACTACAACTAATGTTACCACTACATCTACAACTAATGTTATCACTACATCTACAACTAATGTTTTCACTACAACTAATGTTATCACAACAACTAATGTTATCACTACATCTACAATTAATATTATCACTACAACTAATGTTATCACAATAACTAATGTTATCACTACAACTACAACTAATGTTATCACTACAATTACAACTAATCTTCTCACTACAACTAATGCTATCACTACAAATACAACTAATGTTATCACTGCAACTACAACTAATGTTATCACTACAACTACAACTAATGTTATCACTACAACTAATGTTATCACTACAACTAATGTTATCACTACAACTCCAACTAATGTTATCACTACAACTACAACTAATGTTATCACTACAACTGAAACTAATGTTATCACTACAACTACAACTAATGTTATCACTACAACTACAACTAATGATATCACTACAACTGAAACTAATGTTATCATTACAGCTACAACTAATGTTATCACTACAACTGAAACTAATGTTATCACTACAACTGAAACTAATGTTATCACTACAGCTACAACTAATAAGTCAATCAATCGTTTCTCCCTGAAATCGTGTTTCTGAAATCCCCTTAACCCGGATAAGAGCGTTATTAGCGACATCCGCTAACTAAGATTAAACAACGACAAAGGACGGCTTCTGTGGAGAAATCTTGGTGTCTAACTTCAGGATGAAAGTATTATTGCTTGGTGTAGCGGGCAGCTACATACATACCCGGACTCATTATAGGTTGTAAATTAACAGCATAGAACGCCTTTTTCTATCACAATATCAACATCTCTCTCTCAATGTCAGCCTCTCTCTCTCAATATCAACCTCTCTCTCTCTCAATATCAACCTCTCTTTCAATATCAACCTTTCTCTATCATCATCTATATCAGCCTCTCTCTCTATATCAACCTCTCTCTCAATATCAACCCCTCTCTCTCAATATTAACCTCTCAATATCAGCCTCTCTATCTCAATATCAGCCTCTCTCTCTGTATGAACCTCTCTCTCTCAATATCAGCATCTCTCTCAGTATCAGCATATCTCTCTATCTATCAGCCTCTCTCTCAATATCATCCTCTCTCTCACAATATCAGCCTCTCTTTCAATATCAGCCTCTCTCTATCAATATCAGCCTCTCTCTCAATATCAGCCTCTCTCTCTCAATATCAGCTTCCCTCTCTCAGTATCAGCATATCTCTCTTTATTTCAGCCTCTCTCTCTCAATATCAGCCTCTCTCTCTCAATATCAGCATCTCTCAATATCAGCATCTCTCAATATCAGCATCTCTCAATATCAGCATCCCTCTCTCAGTATCAGCATATATGTCTGTTTATCAGCCTCTCTCTCTCAATATCAACCTCTCTCTCTCAATATCAGCCTCTCTCTCAGTATCAGTCTCTCTCAATATCAGCATCCCTCTCTCAGTATCAGCATATCTGTCTGTTTATCAGCCTCTCTCTCTCTCAATATCAACCTCTCTCTCAATATCAGCCTCTATCTCAATATCAGTCTCTCTCAATATCAGCATCCCTCTCTCAGTATCAGCATATATGTCTGTTTATCAGCCTCTCTCTCAATATCAACCTCTCCCTCTCAATATCAGCCTCTCTCTCTCAATATCAGCCTCTCTCGCAATATCAGTCTCTCTCAATATAAGCATATCTCTCTCTATATCAGCATATGTTTCTCTATATCAGCCTCTCTCTCTGTATGAACTTTCCTCTCAATATCAGCCTATCTCTCTCAATATCAACTCCTCTCTCTCAATATCAGCCTCTCTCTCTCAATATCAGCCTCTCTCGCAATATCAGTCTCTCTCAATATAAGCATATCTCTCTCTATATCAGCATATGTTTCTCTATATCAGCCTCTCTCTCTGTATGAACCTTCCTCTCAATATCAGCCTATCTCTCTCAGTATCAGCCTCTTTCAATATCAACATCTCTCTCAGTATCAGCATATGTCTCTCTATATCAGCCTCTCTCTCTCAATATGAGCCTCTATCTCTCAAAATCAACCTATATCTCTCTCAGTATCATCCTCTCTCTCTTAATATCAATCTCTCTCTCAATATCGATATCAGCCTCTCTCTCTCTCTCTCTCTCTCTGTCAATTCACCCTGTCTCTCAATATCAACATCTCTCTCAATATCAGCCACGCTCTCAGTATAAATCACTCTCTCAGTATCAACTTCTCTCTCTCTCTCTTTTAATATCAGCCTCTCTCTCTCAGTATCAAGCTCTCTCTCTCTCCCAATATCAACATCTCTCTCTTTCTCAATATCAGCCACTCTCTCTCTCACTATCAGCCACTCTCTCTCTCTCAGTATCAACCTTTCTCTCTCATTATCGACCTCCCTCGTTCTCTCTCTCACCCTCGCCAACGGTCACGTGCTACCACTGATTGTCATGTGAATTCACATATATTGCGTGGCACGGGCAATAATTCCATTACCATTGAGCCCACATTAAAACACACACACATGAATAAATACTTTGATTATTATTCCACCAAAGGGCGACAATCTAGAATATCTAATTGACAATCATTGCACTCACCGCCATAGAGCCACCCTCAGGTTTGCTTACTTCCCCTTGTTACTAGCACTTATCATGTGTTGCGTCACGTGCTACTACCGTACTGTCTCTAACAAGAATGCCTTTGATTCCTGAAACCTCATTAAGACCACTTCAGGCAAATGTTGCCTTAAATGGGTATTGGAATTTTCTGGAAAGGGATGGCGGCTGGATGTACTGCCGACCAGATTATCTATAAAATGTGTCGCTGTTCATTGAAAATACGGACTTCTTTATATTCTTTTCTACTTTTTTTCCCTTTTTCTTGCTTCGGGTGTTGAGTGAGATACAAAGTTCTGGTTCTTGCTCCTGTGGTAGCCCCTGTCACTGAGACTAGATGCTGTTTTAGAGTTTCTCTGATGTCTCTCCATGGTAGTCCTTGTCTGCCTCCAGCTCTATGCCCTTCTCCCCCTTTTGTGCCCGCCTTGTATGGTATGATGTCCGTCACTAGACAAAGCCTCAAGCTGGACAAACCTTTCTAAAGGGCAGAATCCCCCTACAGAAAAGATCATCTGCTGCCTTGCAGGAAGATTGGGGACAATCAAAGGCTAAGGATAGCAAACCTGAATAAAATGCTGGCTGAAATCGGATGCACTGGGCCACTGGCGCAGAACACAGTGCAACGTTTTAACGGGTGTTCAATCAGAGTGGATCTGGCAGACAGCTGACTTCATGTGAGAGTCTGGAATCCTACTCTGATTGAGTTCTGATCGCAGAGAGAGAGAGAAAGAGAGAGAGATATATGTTGACATTGTATGTCATTCATAGATGGTTCTATATCAGCTCGTTCTCTTATAATCTCGGTTATGATCGTGTCTTTTCAGGTAGGTCATTCATACAGCATTTCTGAAATATATTATTTCTGTGGAGACTTTCTTTTCTGACTTGTTGTGAGTATCCATGTTTAGCACTGTTAACATAGAGTGGGGTAAATATACTTTATACAAGATGTTTTCTTGCCCTGATGGACACGTTGTATGAGAGAAAGTTCTGAATAATGCCGTCAGTTCAGCGTATTTCAAATGAGACACAGAAGTAAGTTCTGTACTTTTATACAAACACATTTCCTAAAACTCGCTCTTTGCAAGGAAATTTATCATCATCATCATCATCATCATCATCATCATCATCAAGTACCGGGCCTGCTGGCATAGGTGATCATGTCTCTCCACAATTTTCGATCTCGACAATTATTTATCATTTATGTTACTGACCTTCTGCCAAGCCCTTCTCTTAAGCTGTCTGGTATCTTTTCTCTTTGCTTTCCACTATCTCTTCGTCCCTCAATTTTCCCAGTTGTTACAATATATTCCAGTTGTTCTCTTCTCATTACATGGCCAAGAAAAGATGATTGTTTCTTCCTAATATTGGAAATTAGCTCTCTTTTTGCTTTGGCCGTTTTCAGAACGTTTTCATTACTCTTCTTAGCTGTCCATGGTATTCTCAATATTCTTCTGTAAAACCACATTTTTCTGTAAAACCACGCAAGGAAATTAACCCTGTTAATTTATAATTTATAACTAACCTCTTCTGGCAAATTGCGTAATTTGTGTCAAAATAAACTAACGAGTTAGCTTTTCTAATCAAACTAACTCAAAAGATTACTGGGAGAGAGTGACGGTCAGGGTATTGATCCAACCAACCACAAGTAACAGGACATCGGTCAGTGGATCACGGCTTACTCTAGCGTGACAGTGATATGAAGTAGCCGGTGAGCCAGCGATGGAAGCATCAGAAGATGATAATTTCAGGCTGATTATATTCGTAAAAAATAGATGAAGACAACGATTGTAGGGAGCAAAGGTCCCGGCTCTAGAGCTGAACTGATTTCAGTCAAGTGCGCTATCAGAGCGAATCGCTTGTCACAGGCCATCTAAACACGTGAGCTGAAGGCAGCTTTGGATACGTGAGCGAAATGGAACTCTGGATACGTGAGAGAAATAGAACTCTGGATAGGTGATCGAAATGGAACTCTGGATACGTGAGCGAAATGGAACTCTGGATACGTGATCGAAATGGAACTCTGGATAGGTGAGAGAAATAGAACTCTGGATAGGTGAGAGAAATGGAACTCTGGATAGGTGAGCGAAATGGAACTCTGGATACGTGATCGAAATGGAACTCTGGATAGGTGAGAGAAATGGAACTCTGGATAGGTGAGAGAAATGGAACTCTGGATAGGTGAGAGAAATGGAACTCTGGATAGGTGAGAGAAATGGAACTCTGGATAGGTGAGAGAAATGGAACTCTGGATAGGTGAGAGAAATGGAACTCTGGATAGGTGAGAGAAATGGAACTCTGGATAGGTGAGAGAAATGGAACTCTGGATAGGTGAGAGAAATGGAACTCTGGATAGGTGAGAGAAATGGAACTCTGGATAGGTGAGAGAAATGGAACTCTGGATAGGTGAGAGAAATGGAACTCTGGATAGGTGAGAGAAATGGAACTCTAGATAGGTGAGCTGAAATCCCAAAGTTGTGCTACTAATGTCAGTCCTGAACCTTCGATGCAAGAACATAAAGTAGAATAACCTCTATTGAGATTAAATGTATAGACGAATGACAGAAGACAGCCTGAGAAATGGGATCAGAAATGAAGAACTGAGAAAAAAAAAGCCGGGAATAATTATTGTCACAGAATGAAAAAAAAAAAGAAACAACAAATAAAATGGTTTGGCCACGTGAGAGCTCAGAAAGTTCAAAACACAACAAGCCTTCAATAAACGTTGGGAGAACATCAGACCCAAGGGTCGACCACGAAAAAGATAAGTTGATGAAATATTCGAAACACTAGAAAACATAACAGCAGCAAAGGCAAACAGGACTGCACTATCAAAAGTCAAATTGAGGAAGGAAGGAATGAAGGAAGGAGTGATAACAGTGCTGGATGTACAGTTAGAATAGCAAATCATTGTGGTCATATCTTATCTCTTCGTACGTTTGATAAGGACAAGATAGTTGCGGCGTTCACTAGAACAAGTACGGTAATTCATCTATATTGGTTTATCAACAGTCAGTAGCAGCCTGTTACTCTTGGCTGATGCTGTCCTGCATACAAAAACGGACTTGTGGATTCGTTACTTACCAACAAGTGTATCTACCTGTTACTTTTCCAAAAAAATGTCAGTATCGATATTTGTTACTCAGAACTGCTCGCTGCTGGTTTCTCTTATCAATAATTAGCGGTGTTTACTAGTGATATAAGTAACTGGGTGTAGAGGTGTTGACTTGTGATGTATGCAACTGGGTGTAGAGGTGTTGACTTGTGATATAAGTAACTGGGTGTGGAGGTGTTGACTTGTGATATAAGTAACTGGGTGTAGAGGTGTTGACTTGTGATATAAGTAACTGGGTATGGAGGTGTTGACTTGTGATATAAGTAACTGGGTGTGGAGGTGTTGACTTGTGATATAAGTAACTGGGTGTAGAGATGTTGACTTGTGATATAAGTAACTGGGTGTAAAGGTGTTGACTTGTGAGATAAGTAACTGGGTGTAGCGATGTTTACTTGTGAGATAAGTAACTGGGTGTAGCGATGTTTAATTGTGAGATAAGTAACAGGATGTAGCGGTGTTGACTTGTGATATAAGTAACTGGGTGTGGAGGTGTTGACTTGTGATATAAGTAACTGGGTGTGGAGGTGTTGACTTGTGATATAAGTAACTGGGTGTAGAGGTGTTTTGATTTGTGATATAAGCAACTGGGTGTAGAGGTGTTGACTTGTGATATAAGTAACTGGGTGTAGAGGTGTTGACTTGTGATATAAGTAACTGGGTGTAGAGGTGTTGACTTGTGATATAAGTAACTGGGTGTAGAGGTGTTGACTTGTGATATAAGTAAGTGGGTGTAGAGGTGTTGACTTGTGATATAAGTAACTGGGTGTAGCGGTGTTTACTTGTCAGATATGTAACTGGGTTTTGGGTCATTTTCAGAAAAAAAAGATTACTTGAGAGACTATGCAAGAAGAATGACATTTTAATTATGTTTTGTTTTGAGACACTTCTAGAAATTGTATTTTTGTTGATTACTGTTTTGAAACTCGGGCAGAAATTACAAACGTGTTTTGTTTTAAATAATAGTCATTGTCACAAGATATAAACTTGAAATAGAGTTTTTCAGCAGGAGGTGATCTGAGCACGTGAAGAGCATGTTCCGCTGAGCCAGGGTCGTCATCATTATTGAGCTTTTTGACAGTCAGAAAGGGTTGTTGGAGGTGATATTTGACATCCTGTCACACAGTGACAGTGGAAAACTCGTGCAGGCCTCCATGTGTGAACTATCAGACTATAATTGCTGTATTGTCTGTACGAAAAACATAGTTGATGAATGCAGAGAATGGAACATATACTTTTATGCTTCATTCACTGCCCAAGCGGGCTGCGACCTGTTTCAGATTTGGTGGAAACTAAGGAAAGATATTGGTTGTCATCTCCACTCAGTGCTTGTGGTAAAACGTTTTATATAGAGCAAACAGCGGCTGTGGGCGTTGATATGTAACGGTGAAAGAGCTTTATTTGTATTCGTTGATATATATATATATATATATCGATCGTTACTTTACTGGCGGCCTTCACCGTCACCTGTCAGTTCTCTGTTCGATTGACCTCAGCTGGACTGCGCTGCTCGTGATTTGCTCGGGACAACACGTCTTCGTGCACACTGGGCGTTCGTCTCAGCCTGGTCTTGTCTGTTCTCGTAGTACTTCTTTGCTTGTTAAGATAACTGTTTCACGTTGTGATTCCGCGACAACTTTATTGCTGTTATGATTCATCCCTGAGGGTTGACGCTAGGCCAGATAAATATAACTGTGTAACACATAAGAACGCATTGGTTATAAGAATTGGTTCCGACTTTTAATACTGTCACATCGAACTCTCGTTACACACTGGATATGGCAGGTCACACACTTAAAGCGCGCTCTTACAATTCTTGAGTCTATCGCCTTTACACTTGTCTCTGTGCTCTAACGCATTCATACTCGCATCTCAACTAATTGTGGACCGTCCCCATTGACGGCCCGCCCTAGATTATCTAACTTCTACTAGCCCTGCGGTCTCTTGGCACTGCTAGTAACCGTCTCTTAATAGTGCCACTTGCTAATCTGTCTGCCTAATTATTCTTCACTAGTCTCTGCGTCTCCTAACTATCGCGTTTTCTTCTGCCGGCTACATATCTATTACACTTGCTTAGTGTTATTATTCTAACTCACTTGCTAATCTACATCGCATCTATTTCTACTAGGTTAAAGTTAGCCTACCTATGGGCCGAGCCACATGGTCGCCCGTCTCCTAATTGGCGTGTGTGCTCCTGCCGACTACATTTCTCCAAGTGTTGAGTATAAAGTGCTTTCGATCTTTAGTGTTTACTTCTTAAATTTGGGTCTTCTCAGCCAATCAAAATTGACTTCCTACGCGTCTGTCTGCCTACTCACTTCTGGACATGGCCTTCACGTTTTCCACGTGAATTTCGACCCATCGTCTCCTTATTTTTCTCGTGACTTCGTCTTGCTATCTTTATCCTTTTTTCTCCTTTACCTTGTTCTCTCGTCTTTGTTTACTCCTCTACTCTCTCCACTCCTCCCCCTTCTACAGATGCACCGAACAGGTATTTAATTATAGGACACGGAGTTACACTTGGGGAACCACCTTACCCATTCATCATCGTGTGCAATACTGGTTGACGTAGGCGATCATGTCCCTCTACACTTTTTATATCCACAGTACATCGTATCAATTTTGTTGTTGACTGTTTTCCATGTCACGATACCAATCTATCTAGTGTCTTCTCTCTTGGTCGTCTACGATCTCTTTTTCTCTCAGTTCCCCAGTTGTAACCACCAAGTTCTCAAACTTTCGTCTTCTCATGATTGCTACACAAATGGTGATTGTTTGTTTCTAATGTTTCTCAGGAGCTCCCTTCTGAAACTCACTCAATAGAAATGCAAAAATAATGACGAGAAACGTTAGAGAAGTGAGTAATGTTGTTGTTGATGTATTGCCACGAGTTGATACGAGCATGTTTGCCCTTTGACTCATAGAATGTGGCGGATCGTAATGGCTTTCTTGACATTTCCGGCTCTTACTGGAGGTTGGAGGTCGTCTGTCCCAGGCTACGCTGGGAAACTACTAGTCCAGCGCCGAAGGTACTGCAATACTGGGTCCTCAATCAGTAACAACCACCACTACAGGGAACACGTCGATCATAGCTTCTGTTAGCCAGTCTGTTTGACACAGACTGTTACCGGGGGAGACCACGAGGAGGTAGAACTGCTAGGTCTTGGCCAGCTGATGGTGCGCCGGCCCTGCTATTGACCGCAGGTCGCAGGCGCTTATGCTCCCCCTAGAAGTGTGTAATAAGGAGCGGTAATGACGCTCACATAATCGGAGGTAAAGCCTGCCAGAAGTACGGGGCGATGATAAAGCTTTTAATCCGCGTCAGTAAGTGGACTTGAGAAGGTGATAACACTAACTGAGTATAAGAATAACAAACAACAGGTCTATCTCAAAGCAACAAAAAGTAAGCTCTTTCACAAAGCAACAAAAAGTAAGCTCTATCTCAAAGCAACAAAAAAGTAAGCTCTATCCCAAAGCAACAAAAAGTAAGCTCTATCCCAAAGCAACAAAAAGTAAGCTCTTTCACAAAGCAACAAAAAGTAAGCTCTTTCACAAAGCAACAAAAAGTAAGCTCTATCTCAAAGCAACAAAAAGTAAGCTCTATCTCAAAGCAACAAAAGTAAGCTCTATCCCAAAGCAACAAAAAGTAAGCTCTATCCCAAAGCAACAAAAAGTAAGCTCTTTCACAAAGCAACAAAAAGTAAGCTCTTTCACAAAGCAACAAAAAGTAAGCTCTTTCACAAAGCAACAAAAAGTAAGCTCTTTCACAAAGCAACAAAAAGTAAGCTCTTTCACAAAGCAACAAAAAGTAAGCTCTTTCACAAAGCAACAAAAAGTAAGCTCTTTCACAAAGCAACAAAAAGTAAGCTCTATCTCAAAGCAACAAAAAGTAAGCTCTATCTCAAAGCAACAAAAAGTAAGCTCTATCTCAAAGCAACAAAAAGTAAGCTCTATCTCAAAGCAACAAAAAGTAAGCTCTTTCACAAAAGATAAAACAAATACAGAAATGATTAATGCATTAATGGACAAAAACTAGACAGTGTAAACATTTTTGGTTCGTTGCTAACAAATGACGGGAAGATTAGCAAGGATATCAAACGATGGCTCAACATAGCTGTGGACACATTATAACAATTGCGTACCATGTGGTTGGTAACTGATACAGCAACATATGTGAGGTTTTTAATCGCCTACATATTGCCCATAGCAATATATGGCTGTAAATGGTGGACTATTGTCAGATTTGCTGTAATTTACATTAATGCCGGTGAATGCAGGTGTTATAGAACAATACTCAGAAGACAGAGAACAGAACAAACGTGCCCATTATGCAGCAACTGAATGTTCTGTACAAACAGATTGATGGAGAACATCACAGCAGAGAAAATAAACCAAAAAGTCACTATAGAAACGGGGAGGGGAGGGGGGGGGAATTTAATGTAAAGGAGAGGAAGACCAAGAAGGAAGGGGATGCAAGATCTGACTGACAAGATGTGGTTCGCTGCTATAGACGTCGGATATCTCACGGAGGTCTGAGAAACTGTAGAGTAGACCTCATGGGGCCAGTGGACGTCATGGGAGTAGTAGACGTCATGGGAGCAATAGACGTCATGTGCGCAGTAGGCGTCATGGGGCAGTAGACGTCATGGGGCCAGTAGACGTCATATGGGCAGTAGACATGATGTGGGCAGTAGACGTCATGGGGGCAGTAGACGTCATGTGGGCAGTAGACGTCGTGGTGGCAGTAGACGTCATGGTGGAAATAGACGTCATGTAGGCAGTAGACGTCATGGGGCAGTAGACGTCATGGGGGCAGTAAACGTCATGGGAGTAATGGACGTCATGAGGCCAGTGTTTTTTTTATTCTAGTGTTGTCCTGTGGTGTTATCCTTATGGTATATTTCATAGGTGGGGTCCGTGTGGAGTGGTCCGTACAATATGGTCACTGTGGTGTTGTCCCTATGTTGTTTTCTCAATAAGGTAGGGTCGTTCTATTTTCCCAGAGGAAGAAAAATCGTGTACCCATTTTTAGATCTCGGGTGGACCTTGAAGCTGTGTCCAAAGGAAATAAATTTAAAAAAGAAAAACTACAACTGGTAAATGACGTCAAACCTGCAGAGTCAGCGGACGAGCTCACTTCGCTACCATGACCTCCGATAGGAAATGAATCGCCAAACATTCGCTTAGTCAGCGGACGAGCTCACTTCGCTACCATGACCTCCGATAGGAAATGAATCGTCAAACATTCGCTGGGTCAGCTGACGAGCTCACTTCGCTACCATGACCTCCGATAGGAAATGAATCGTCAAACATTCGCTGAGTCAGCTGACGAGCTCACTTCGCTACCATGGCCTCCGATAGGAAATGAATCGTCAAACATTCGCTGAGTCAGCTGACGAGCTCACTTCGCTACCATGACCTCCGATAGGAAATGAATCGTCAAACATTCACAGAGTCAGCTGACGAGCTCACTTCGCTACCATGACCTCCGATAGGAAATGAATCGTCAAACATTCGCTGAGTCAGCGGACGAGCTCACTTCGCTACCATGACCTCCGATAGGAAATGAATCGTCAAACATTCACAGAGTCAGCTGACGAGCTCACTTCGCTACCAAGACCTCCGATAGGAAATGAATCGTCAAACATTCACAGAGTCAGAGGACGAGCTCACTTCGCTACCATGACCTCCGATAGGAAATGAATCGTCAAACATTCGCTGAGTCAGCTGACGAGCTCACTTCGCTACCATGACCTCCGATAGGAAATGAATCGTCAAACATTCACAGAGTCAGCTGACGAGCTCACTTCGCTACCATGACCTCCGATAGGAAATGAATCGTCAAACATTCACAGAGTCAGCTGACGAGCTCACTTCGCTACCATGACCTCCGATAGGAAATGAATCGTCAAACATTCACAGAGTCAGCTGACGAGCTCACTTCGCTACCATGACCTCCGACAAGAAATGAATCGTCAAACATTCACAGAGTCAGCTGACGAGCTCACTTCGCTACCATGACCTCCGATAGGAAATGAATCGTCAAACATTCACAGAGTCAGTGGACGAGCTCACTTCGCTACCATGACCTCCGATAGGAAATGAATCGTCAAACATTCACAGAGTCAGCGGACGAGCTCACCTCGCTACCATGACCTCCGATAGGAAATGAATCGTCAAACATTCACAGAGTCAGCGGACGAGCTCACCTCGCTACCATGACCTCCGATAGGAAATGAATCGTCAAACATTCACAGAGTCAGCGGACGAGCTCACCTCGCTACCATGACCTCCGATAGGAAATGAATCGTCAAACATTCGATGAGTCAGCGGACGAGCTCACTTCGCTACCATGACCTCCGATAGGAAATGAATCGTCAAACATTTACAGAGTCAGTGGACGAGCTCACTTCGCTACCATGGCCTCCGATAGGAAATGAATCGTCAAACATTCGCTGAGTCAGCTGACGAGCTCACCTCGCTACCATGACCTCCGATAGGAAATGAATCGTAAAACATTCACAGAGTCAGCGGACGAGCTCACCTCGCTACCATGACCTCCGATAGGAAATGAATCGTCAAACATTCACAGAGTCAGCGGACGAGCTCACCTCGCTACCATGACCTCCGATAGGAAATGAATCGTCAAACATTCGCTGACTACAGGACCCCGGCGATCTTGTGACGGAATAAAACGAAGACTTTGTTTTGTAATTCTACATCTTCTTTAGTTCCTTATTTGCCTTTCAGCGTCGAGGGGATATATAATGTGCAGTCTTTTGCTCTTCTGCTCATCTCTGTTGCTGTTATGTTTCCTAGTGCTTCTAGCATTCCGTCGATCCATCATTTTCGTGGTCGACCCGTGGGTCTGTTATTATTGCAACGTTAATGAGGGCTCGTTGTCTTGTGTTTTGATATTTCTGTCATATCACGTGGCCAAACCATTTATCTGTTGTTTCCTTATATATTATATGGCGGGGGCTATTCCTAGCTTTTTTCTCAGTTCTTCATTTCTAATCTTATTTCTCAGACTGTTTCCTGTCATTCGTCTGACACATTTCATCTCAGTAGAGGTTATTTTTCTTATTGTTCCTGCATCTAGGGTCCAGGTCTGGCATTGGTAGCACAACGTTGGGATGAAGATTGTATTTTAGAGTGCCCGTTTTGCCTCTAGAGTTATTTCCTTGTTGGACAATAGTGGTGTTAACTGTCCAATGATTTGACAAGCTTTAATGCATCGTCAGTCCATCTCTGCTGTTTGTGAATTAACTTTGTAATGCACATCAATAATTCAACACCTGGCTCTTGAGAGTCTTCTAACACCTCAATTAGTGCGATAGCAAATTAACAGACAGATTAAAATAAAGTCTTGATGGTGATTTTTTTGTTTACATTCTGATCAAACAACGATGTCTGTGTGGCTGATTAGCTCAGACAAATTGATTGTTCCACTAACGAGTGTTTTCATATGCGTCATAACTACATTTCTATTCCAGCGTCACAAACGTCTCACCCAGAAATAGTTCAAATGGAAAGTCAAGGATCAGGATCAGTCACCTCGCATCGATTACACATTCATCATAATAAAGGCCCAGAAGAAAGAACATCATTAATGCTGTTGACAAGTATCATCAACGGTGGCCTGTTACAAAAGAAAATCAATTAACCGCTCCAATAAAGCAAGAGAAAACACAAAGTGAAATGGTCGTCACAAGATAGGAGAAGTTTAAACATGGAGCTACCAGAAACAAAATCTCACCGGAGGACAAGGTTCTAGTTTTGAGAAAAGTAATAGATGACGTCAGCTATAGATGGAATGTATTTAGACGAGACATGCTGATGAAGAAGAAGGAGATGTTGAGGAAGAGAAAATGTATGATAAAAGTGGAGGTATCATTGTCACAATTGAGCTGTTAATTAAAGAAGTTGAACAAAGAGGTGCAAAGAAAGAAATAGAAATCTCGCTTCGCTCTGAACAAAATAATGCAAGCAACGTGTAGACAATACAGCCAAGAAGAACTGTAAGTAGATAAGCATTGCTTAATGTCGCACCCACAAGGTAACATGAACATGAGTACATCGAAAACATAAAATGTGAAGATATAAGATGAGTAGATCATGTCGCTCACTTGATGTTATGTCAGTGGTTTTAACTTGGAGCAAGACAATGCGACTCACTTGATGTTATGTCAGTGGTTTCAACTTGGAGCAAGACCATGCGACTCACTTGATGTTATGTCAGTGGTTTCAACTTGGAGCAAGACCATGTGACTCACTTGATGTTATGTCAGTGGTTTCAACTTGGAGCAAGAACATGTGACTCACTTGATGTTATGTCAGTGGTTTCAACTTGGAGCAAGACCATGTGACTCACTTGATGTTATGTCAGTGGTTTCAACCTGGAGCAAGACCATGTGACTCACTTGATGTTATGTCAGTGGTTTCAACTTGGAGCAAGACCATGTGACTCACTTGATGTTATGTCAGTGGTTTCAACTTGGAGCAAGACCATGTGACTCACGTGTTGTTATGTCAGTGGTTTCAACTTGGAGCAAGACCATGTGACTCACTTGTTGTTATGTCAGTGGTTTCAACTTGGAGCAAGACCATGCGACACACTTGTTGTTATGTCAGTGGTTTCAACTTGGAGCAAGACCATGCGACTCACGTGTTGTTATGTCAGTGGTTTCAACTTGGAGCAAGACCATGTGACTCACTTGTTGTTATGTCAGTGGTTTCAACTTGGAGCAAGACCATGTGACTCACTTGTTGTTATGTCAGTGGTTTCAACTTGGAGCAAGACCATATGACTCACTTGTTGTTATGTCAGTGGTTTCAACTTGGAGCAAGACCATGTGACTCACTTGTTGTTATGTCAGTGGTTTCAACTTGGAGCAAGACCATGTGACTCACTTGTTGTTATGTCAGTGGTTTCAACTTGGAGCAAGACCATGTGACTCACTTGTTGTTATGTCAGTGGTTTCAACTTGGAGCAAGACCATGTCGCTCATTTGATGTTATGTCAGTGGTTTCAACTTGGAGCAAGACCATGCGACTCACTTGATGTTATGTCAGTGGTTTCAACTTGGAGCAAGACAATGCGACTCACTTATTGTTATGTCAGTGGTTTCAACTTTGAGCAAGACCATGCGACTCATTTATTGTTATGTCAGTGGTTTCAACTTGGAGCAAGACCATGTGACTCACTTGTTGTTATGTCAGTGGTTTCAACTTGAGCAAGACCATGTGACTCACTTGTTGTTATGTCAGTGGTTTCAACTTGGAGCAAGACCATGTGACTCACTTGTTGTTATGTCAGTGGTTTCAACTTGGAGCAAGACCATGTGACTCACGTGTTGTTATGTCAGTGGTTTCAACTTGGAGCAAGACCATGCGACTCACTTGTTGTTATGTCAGTGGTTTCAACTTGGAGCAAGACCATGTGACTCACGTGTTGTTATGTCAGTGGTTTCAACTTGGAGCATAACCATGTGACTCACGTGTTGTTATGTCAGTGGTTTCAACTTTGAGCAAGACCATGCGACACACTTGTTGTTATGTCAGTGGTTTCAACTTGGAGCAAGACCATGTGACTCACTTGATGTTATGTCAGTGGTTTCAACTTGGAGCAAGACCATGTGACTCACTTGATGTTATGTCAGTGGTTTCAACCTGGAGCAAGACCATGTGACTCACTTGATGTTATGTCAGTGGTTTCAACTTGGAGCAAGACCATGTGACTCACTTGATGTTATGTCAGTGGTTTCAACTTGGAGCAAGACCATGTGACTCACGTGTTGTTATGTCAGTGGTTTCAACTTGCAGCAAGACCATGTGACTCACTTGTTGTTATGTCAGTGGTTTCAACTTGGAGCAAGACCATGCGACACACTTGTTGTTATGTCAGTGGTTTCAACTTGGAGCAAGACCATGCGACTCACGTGTTGTTATGTCAGTGGTTTCAACTTGGAGCAAGACCATGCGACTCACGTGTTGTTATGTCAGTGGTTTCAACTTGGAGCAAGACCATGTGACTCACTTGTTGTTATGTCAGTGGTTTCAACTTGGAGCAAGACCATGTGACTCACTTGTTGTTATGTCAGTGGTTTCAACTTGGAGCAAGACCATATGACTCACTTGTTGTTATGTCAGTGGTTTCAACTTGGAGCAAGACCATGTGACTCACTTGTTGTTATGTCAGTGGTTTCAACTTGGAGCAAGACCATGTGACTCACTTGTTGTTATGTCAGTGGTTTCAACTTGGAGCAAGACCATGTGACTCACTTGTTGTTATGTCAGTGGTTTCAACTTGGAGCAAGACCATGTCGCTCACTTGATGTTATGTCAGTGGTTTCAACTTGGAGCAAGACCATGCGACTCACTTGATGTTATGTCAGTGGTTTCAACTTGGAGCAAGACAATGCGACTCACTTATTGTTATGTCAGTGGTTTCAACTTTGAGCAAGACCATGCGACTCATTTATTGTTATGTCAGTGGTTTCAACTTGGAGCAAGACCATGTGACTCACTTGTTGTTATGTCAGTGGTTTCAACTTGGAGCAAGACCATGTGACTCACTTGTTGTTATGTCAGTGGTTTCAACTTGGAGCAAGACCATGTGACTCACGTGTTGTTATGTCAGTGGTTTCAACTTGGAGCAAGACCATGCGACTCACTTGTTGTTATGTCAGTGGTTTCAACTTGGAGCAAGACCATGTGACTCACGTGTTGTTATGTCAGTGGTTTCAACTTTGAGCAAGACCATGCGACACACTTGTTGTTATGTCAGTGGTTTCAACTTGGAGCAAGACATGTGACTCACTTGATGTTATGTCAGTGGTTTCAACTTTGAGCAAGACCATGTGACTCACTTGTTGTTATGTCAGTGGTTTGAACTTGAACAAGACCATGCGACTCACTTGTTGTTATGTCAGTGGTTTCAACTTGGAGCAAGACCATGTGACTCACTTGTTGTTATGTCAGTGGTTTCAACTTGGAGCAAGACCATGTGACTCACGTGTTGTTATGTCAGTGGTTTCAACTTGGAGCAAGACCATGCGACTCACTTGTTGTTATGTCAGTGGTTTCAACTTGGAGCAAGACCACGTGACTCACGTGTTGTTATGTCAGTGGTTTCAACTTGGAGCATAACCATGTGACTCACGTGTTGTTATGTCAGTGGTTTCAACTTGGAGCATAACCATGTGACTCACGTGTTGTTATGTCAGTGGTTTCAACTTGGAGCAAGACCATGTGACTCACTTGTTGTTATGTCAGTGGTTTGAACTTGAACAAGACCATGCGACTCACTTGTTGTTATGTCAGTGGTTTTAACTTGGAGCAAGACCATGTCGCTCACTTGATGTTATGTCAGTGGTTTCTACTTGGAGCAAGACCATGTCGCTCACTTGATGTTATGTCAGTGGTTTCAACTTGGAGCAAGACAATGCGACTCACTTATTGTTATGTCAGTGGTTTCAACTTTGAGCAAGACCATGCGACTCATTTATTGTTATGTCAGTGGTTTCAACTTGGAGCAAGACCATGCGACTCACTTATTGTTATGTCAGTGGTTTCAACTTGGAGCAAGACCATGTCGCTCACTTGATGTTATGTCAGTGGTTTCATCATAATCAGACTCCAGAATCCATGTTCGTGGGAAGTATTTCAACAGAATTCGGACAATCTGTGGGAGAAATGAGACCAACATTGTCAGAATGGTTTCTGATTAGTTTGATGTCATAAGTTGAACTTTGTTAGACATTACACTGATGTATCTCTACTGAGTACAGACATTACACTGATGTATCTCTACTGAGTACAGCCATTACACTGATGTACCTCTACTGAGTACAGACATTACACTGATGTACCTCTACGGAGAACAGACATTACACTGATATACCTCTACTGAGTACAGACATTACACTGATGTACCTCTACTGAGTACACACATTACACTGATGTACCTCTACTGAGTACACAAATTACACTGATGTATCTCTACTGAGTACAGACATTACACTGATGTATCTCTACTGAGTACAGACATTACACTAATGTACCTCTACTGAGTACAGACATTACACTGATGTACCTCTACTGAGTACAGACATTACACTGATGTATCTCTACTGAGTACAGACATTACACTGATGTATCTCTACTGAGTACAGACACTACACTGATGTATCTCTACTGAGTACAGATATTACACTGATGTATCTCTACTGAGTACAGACATTACACTGATGTATCTCTACTGAGTACACACATTACACTGATGTATCTCTACTGAGTACAGACATTACACTGATGTATCTCTACTGAGTACAGACATTACACTGATGTATCTCTACTGAGTACAGACATTACACTGATGTACTTCTATGTGAGTACAGACATTACACCGATGTAACTCTATCTGAGTACATACATTACACTGATGTAACTCTATCTGAGTACAGACATTACACTGATGTACCTCTATCTGAGTACATACATTACACTGATGTACCTCTACTGGAGTACAGACATTACACTGATGTATCTCTACTGGAGTACAGACATTACACTGATGTACCTCTACTGGAGTACAGACATTACAGGGATGCACCTCTACTGGAGTACAGATACTACACTGATGCTCCTCTACTGGAGTACAGACATTACACTGATGTACCTCTACTTTAGTACAGGCATTACACTGATGTATCTCTACTGGAGTACAGACATTACACTGATGTACCTCTATCTGAGAACAGGCATTACCTGATGTACCTCTACTGGAGTACAGACATTACACTGATGTACCTCTATCTGAGTACATACATTACACTGATGTATCTCTACTGGAGTACAGACATTACACTGATGTACCTCTATCTGAGTACGGACATTACACTGATGTACCTCTATCTGAGTACAGACATTACACTGATGTACCTCTACTGGAGTACAGACATTACACTGATGTAACTCTACTGGAGTACAGACATTACACTGATGTACCTCTACTGGAGTACAGACATTACACTGATGTACCTCTATCTGAGTACAGACATTACACTGATGTACCTCTACTGGAGTACAGACATTACACTGATGTTTCTCTACTGGAGTACAGACATTACACTGATGTACCTCTACTGGAGTACAGACATTACACTGATGTATCTCTACTGGAGTACAGACATTACACTGATGTACCTCTATCTGAGTACAGACATTACACTGATGTACCTCTACTGGAGTACAGACATTACACTGATGTACCTCTACTGGAGTACAGACATTACACTGATGTACCTCTATCTGTGTACAGAAATTACACTGATGTACCTCTATCTGAGTACAGACATTACACTGACGCATCTCAACGGGAGTACAGACATTACACTGACACATCTCAACGGGAGTACAGACATTACACTGATACATCTCAACGGGAGTACAAATATTACGTTGAAGTAGAGATAGTTTTTACGGAGCTCTGTAATGTCCATACAGTGATCTGAAGGTTGTGTACGGACATTAAAGTCGTGTGATGGATCCCTGCTACACGCTTGCAACACACATAGCTTGTGCTACACCAGCACATCCAAATGTTGATACCTGATTATGTCTTTTGTTGATATTCTCGGCGGGTAAGACACAGATCGAATATTCGAAAAGGGAGAGAATTAGCATTGAAACAATACACGATGTCCTGGGTCGTACTGGAGAAGCACCTGGATACACACCACATGCCGCGACACCTGCCTATCATAGCTTAACGTTTAGTGATTCAAGCTGTGGCCTATAAGCGTGCAATGACTAGCATCAGGTATTAAATAGCACTGCATAATTGTCTGGAGTAGGTTAGCGAATAGAGGAGGCAAATATAAGAAACTGTCTCGAGTAGACCGTCCAATAGACGAACCAGAGACAATAATCTGTCTCGAGTAGACCGTCCAATAGACGAACCAAATATAAGAAACTGTCTCGAGTAGACCGTCCAATAGACGAACCAAATATAAGAAAATGTCTCGAGTAGACCGTCCAATAGACGAACCAAATATAAGAAACTGTCTCGAGTAGACCGTCCAATAGACGAACCAAAGATAAGAAACTGTCTCGAGTAGACCGTCCAATAGACGAACTAAAGATAAGAAACTGTCTCGAGTAGTCCGTCCAATAGACGAACTAAAGATAAGAAACTGTCTCGAGTAGACCGTCCAATAGACGAACCAAAGATAAGAAACTGTCTCGAGTAGACCGTCCAATAGACGAACTATAGATAAGAAACTGTCTCGAGTAGACCGTCAATAGACGAACCAAAGATAAGAAACTGTCTCGAGTAGACCGTCCAATAGACGAACTAAAGATAAGAAACTGTCTCGAGTAGTCCGTCCAATAGACGAACCAGAGACAATAATCTGTCTCGAGTAGACCGTCCAATAGACGAACCAGAGACAATAATCTGTCTCGAGTAGACCGTCCAATAGACGAACCAGAGACAATAATCTGTCTCGAGTAGACCGTCCAATAGACGAACCAAAGATAAGAAACTGTATCGAGTAGTCCGTCCAATAGACGAACCAAAGATAAGAAACTGTCTCGAGTAGTCCGTCCAATAGACGAACTAAAGATAAGAAACTGTCTCGAGTAGACCGTCCAATAGACGAATCAAAGATAAGAAACTGTCTCGAGTAGTCCGTCCAATAGACGAACCAAAGATAAGAAACTGTCTCGAGTAGTCCGTCCAATAGACGAACCAGAGACAATAATCTGTCTCGAGTAGACCGTCCAATAGACGAACTAAAGATAAGAAACTGTCTCGAGTAGACCGTCCAATAGACGAACTAAAGATAAGAAACTGTCTCGAGCAGACCGTCCAATAGACGAACCAAAGATAAGAAACTGTCTCGAGCAGACCGTCCAATAGACGAACCAAAGATAAGAAACTGTCTCGAGTAGTCCGTCCAATAGACGAACCAAAGATAAGAAACTGTCTCGAGTAGTCCGTCCATTAGACGAACTAAAGATAAGAAACTGTCTCGAGTAGACCGTCCAATAGACGAACCAGAGACAGAAAACTGTCTCGAGTAGACCGTCCAATAGACGAACCAGAGACAGAAAACTGTCTCGAGTAGACCGTCCAATAGACGGACCAGAGACAGAAAACTGTCTCGAGTAGACCGTCCAATAGACGAACCAGAGATAGAAAACTGTCTCGAGTAGACCGTCCAATAGACGAACCAGAGACAGAAAACTGTCTCGAGTAGACCGTCCAATAGACGAACCAGAGACAGAAAACTGTCTCGAGTAGACCGTCCAATAGACGAACCAGAGACAGAAAACTGTCTCGAGTAGACCGTCCAATAGACGAACCAGAGACAGAAAACTGTCTCGAGTAGACCGTCCAATAGACGAACCAAAGATAAGAAACTGTCTCGAGTAGTCCGTCCAATAGACGAACCAAAGATAAGAAACTGTCTCGAGTAGACCGTCCAATAGACGAACCAAAGATAAGAAACTGTCTCGAGTAGACCGTCCAATAGACGAACCAAAGATAAGAAACTGTCTCGAGTAGACCGTCCAATAGACGAACCAAAGATAAGAAACTGTCTCGAGTAGACCGTCCAATAGACGAACTAAAGATAAGAAACTGTCTCGAGTAGACCGTCCAATAGACGAACCAAAGATAAGAAACTGTCTCGAGTAGACCGTCCAATAGACGAACTAAAGATAAGAAACTGTCTCGAGTAGTCCGTCCAATAGGCGAACCAGAGACAATAATCTGTCTCGAGTAGACCGTCCAATAGACGAACCAGAGACAATAATCTGTCTCGAGTAGACCGTCCAATAGACGAACCAGAGACAATAATCTGTCTCGAGTAGACCGTCCAATAGACGAACCAAAGATAAGAAACTGTCTCGAGTAGTCCGTCCAATAGACGAACCAAAGATAAGAAACTGTCTCGAGTAGTCCGTCCAATAGACGAACCAAAGATAAGAAACTGTCTCGAGTAGACCGTCCAATAGACGAACCAAAGATAAGAAACTGTCTCGAGTAGTCCGTCCAATAGACGAACTAAAGATAAGAAACTGTCTCGAGTAGTCCGTCCAATAGACGAACTAAAGATAAGAAACTGTCTCGAGTAGACCGTCCAATAGACGAACCAGAGACAGAAAACTGTCTCGAGTAGACCGTCCAATAGACGAACCAGAGACAGAAAACTGTCTCGAGTAGACCGTCCAATAGACGAACCAGAGACAGAAAACTGTCTCGAGTAGACCGTCCAATAGACGAACCAGAGACAGAAAACTGTCTCGAGTAGACCGTACAATAGACGAACCAGAGACAGAAAACTGTCTCGAGTAGACCGTACAATAGACGAACCAGAGACAGAAAACTGTCTCGAGTAGACCGTCCAGTAGACGAACCAGAGACAGAAAACTGTCTCGAGTAGACCGTCCAATAGACGAACCAAAGACAAGAAACTGTCTCGAGTAGTCCGTCCAATAGACGAACCAAAGATAAGAAACTGTCTCGAGTAGACCGTCCAATAGACGAACCAAAGATAAGAAACTGTCTCGAGTAGACCGTCCAATAGACGAACCAAAGATAAGAAACTGTCTCGAGTAGACCGTCCAATAGACGAACCAAAGATAAGAAACTGTCTCGAGTAGTCCGTCCAATAGTCGAACTTAAGATAAGAAACTGTCTCGAGTAGACCGTCCAATAGACGAACCAGAGACAGAAAACTGTCTCGAGTAGACCGTCCAATAGACGAACTAAAGATAAGAGAAACTGTCTCGAGTAGACCGTCCAATAGACGAACCAAAGATAAGAAACTGTCTCGAGTAGACCGTCCAATAGACGAACCAAAGATAAGAAACTGTCTCGAGTAGACCGTCCAATAGACGAACTAAATATAAGAAACTGTCTCGAGTAGACCGTCCAATAGACGAACCAGAGACAGAAAACTGTCTCGAGTAGACCGTCCAATAGACGAACTAAAGATAAGAAACTGTCTCGAGTAGACCGTCCAATAGACGAACTAAAGATAAGAAACTGTCTCGAGTAGACCGTCCAATAGACGAACCAAAGATAAGAAACTGTCTCGAGTAGACCGTCCAATAGACGAACCAAAGATAAGAAACTGTCTCGAGTAGACCGTCCAATAGACGAACCAAAGATAAGAAACTGTCTCGAGTAGACCGTCCAATAGACGAACCAAAGATAAGAAACTGTCTCGAGTAGACCGTCCAATAGACGAACCAAAGATAAGAAACTGTCTCGAGTAGACCGTCCAATAGACGAACCAGAGACAATAAACTGTCTCGAGCACAATGTCGAATAGACAAACCAAAGACAAGAAGATATCTCGAGTAGAATGTCGAACAGACGAACCAGAGACAAGAAGATGTCTCGAATAGAATGTCGAACAGACGAACCAGAGACAAGAAGATGTCTCGAGTAGAATGTCGAACAGACGAACCTGAGATAAGAAACTGTCTCGAGTAGACTGTCGAAAAGGCGAACTAAAAACAAAAAAAACTGTCTCGAGTAGACCGTCCAATAGACGAACCAGAGACAATAAACTGTCTCGAGCACAATGTCGAATAGACA
Organism: Megaustenia siamemsis; assembly: GCA_032433765.1. Classification (NCBI taxonomy): domain Eukaryota; kingdom Metazoa; phylum Mollusca; class Gastropoda; order Stylommatophora; family Ariophantidae; genus Megaustenia; species Megaustenia siamemsis. The sequence continues at coordinate 5,489,535 of JAVIAB010000051.1, read as the reverse complement.
AACCAAAGACAAGAAGATATCTCGAGTAGAATGTCGAACAGACGAACCAGAGACAAGAAGATGTCTCGAATAGAATGTCGAACAGACGAACCAGAGACAAGAAGATGTCTCGAGTAGAATGTCGAACAGACGAACCTGAGATAAGAAACTGTCTCGAGTAGACTGTCGAAAAGGCGAACTAAAAACAAAAAAAAACTGTCTCGAGTAGACTGTCGAAAAGGCGAACTAAAAACAAAAAAAACTGTCTCGAGTAGAATGTCGAACAGACGAACCTGAGATAAGAAACTGTCTCGAGTAGACTGTCGAATAGACGAACTAAAGAAGATTAACAAAACTGTAAGAGAACATGAAAACCAAATGAGGCCGCGGCAAAGTGGAGACAATAAAAGACGAAAACTGTCACATATGACCAACAAGGCAAAGTAAACAAGGAACCAACGCTTCGACCCAAACGGTCCGGGACGCAAACAAACATTCCAAGTCCAAACTGTGACATGTTCGCTCATTGGAACTCGCAATAAGAAATATAGAAAGTGACAAGAGTGAATCACATAAGGAAAAACAACAATCAAGACGCCAGCTAACGTGACGCAGACAAGTAGCGGCGTTATATATGAATGGCAATAAACATGGTCCCCAACGTAATCTCTCTACATAGACAATTCAGAGACGGCATGTTGTGGACACACGGTGAGTATAAAAGTGAATCTCACAAACGGAAATACCCCACGCAGTCATGCGTGCTGGCATTGACAAGGGACGTCAGTCAATCGAGTGCTGCTGATATCTGACAGCTGTTTTGCTATTTCTGATTTAATTTGCCAGGCGACAGAACGACCATAATTATGTTGACGTTCCAGTGAGTGGCAGCAGTCAAATTATCATTTTAAACATGTACGTTTGGTGAAGAACATAGGTAATATTTATTTAAACTATAATAAATAGTGAATGGTTATAGCATACAAACATGAGATAATTGTTAATTACTGTAATGTAAGAATTACAAAATAACTAATTCAGCAATAACAAGTTGTTACAGTACGGGATCCTGACGTTCTTGATCAGGAAAAGTGATTATCCTAAAGGGGAGTTAATTAATGGAATATTTACTAAGGGAAGCAACTAAATCTTCAAGACCTAATACTTATAACTGGTAATTTGTTTAGTGAACGATTTAAAATATTAAACCTAAACATAAGTTTATTGTTGTACAATCCTGTACCCGCTATAGTAGCATCATCTTTGTAGCAATTAGATTATTCCATAAAATATGTTTTTCAACTTTTTTCATTCCTCATTTGCCTTTCAGCATTGAGGCGAGATATCATTTGCGGTCTTCTGCTCTTCTGTTCGACTCTTCTCCTGTTATGCTTCCTAATGTTTCTAATACTCCATCAATCCATCGTTTTCGTGGTCGGCCCTTGGGTCTGGTGTTCTCGCAACGTTTATGAAAGGCTCATTAAATATGTTAACAACTTAAAATGTTTCTATCCAACTTTTATTCACATTATTATTTTGAATCAGAATTTCTACAAATAGAAACTTCGATTATGTTTCATCTTAAAGAGATATAGAGCTAGTGCTCTCTCACTTTGTCTATCTCTCGCTTTCCCGCTCCCTTCTCTCTGTTTTTCTCTCTGTCTCTCTCTTGCTCTCTCCCTCTTCCTCTCTCTCTCTCGCTCTCTCTCTTCCCCTCCCACTGTCTCTCCCTATTCCTCGCTCTCTCGCTCTCTCCCTCTCGATCTCTCCCTAACTTTATCTTGGCCTCTCCCTTCCCCTCTATCACTCTGTCTCTCCATCCCCCTCCCTCTTTCTCTCCCTATCCCTCTCTCGCTTTCTCCCTCTCTTTTGCTCTCTCCCTTTCGCTCTCTCCCTCTTCCCCTCCCTCTGTCTCTCCCTATTCCTCGCCCTCTCCCTCCGATCTCTCGCCCCCCCTCTCTCTCTCTCTCTGACTGTAATCATTCTCTATTTGACAGACCCATTTCAAAATCTAAATGTCTATAATTTAATCAGAGAGATAAACCAAAAAGAAAACAGATATTCCAATGTAATCTCTAAATATGTGAAACATGAGGAAATTATCCTGCAGATTTTCTCTCATATTCCCTTGATCGATCTCTGAGGTAACATGAATTCCTTAGATAATTCAAGGGGCCGTCATATGAACGATTCCAGATGATATTCAATGAAATGTTATCATAAGAGTCTATACTTTCCTGTTTTTGTCCTCACAAATTGGCAGGTGGAAAGATTGAAGCAATCGTGCGAATGTAGCAGTTGAGTTGTTGATTGTGTCTTCTTCCTGTTCTTGTAGTCAAGGTCTTGACATTTGCTGGGCAGGGAATAACAACAAGGGTTCGGGTGAGGGTTTGCGGATAGGGTTGTTATGTTTAAGTGGTTCAGTTTGGCTAGATTTTGAGGCGCAATTATTTTTCAATTGAAATGAGTTCTCCGCTGTCGGGAGATGTAAAAGCTGTGCTTGGCTTTGTATGGACAAATTATGCCCAATCACTGCGCTATTAAATATAATTTGGCCTGCTTGTTTCATTGAGAATGATGTACATGAATGGTTGGCTGTTGTACATACATTGTGGCTATATAATTATGATTCTGTCTTTTGTGACGACTTTCTGTGTGCGATTGATTACAGTGAAGGAGTAATCACTGTCTGTGTCGTGATTGAGGAAAATGACGTTATTTGTGCAGTGATTGAGGAATATGACGTTATTTGTGCAGTGATTGACGAACATGACGTTATTTGTGCATTGATTGAGGGACATGACGTTATTTGTGCATTGATTGAGGGACATGACGTTATTTGTGCATTGATTGAGGGACATGACGTTATTTGTGCATTGATTGAGGGACATGACGTTATTTGTGCATTGATTGAGGGACATGACGTTATCTGTGCAGTTATTAAGTTACGACGTTATGTGTGCAGTTATTAAGTTACGACGTTATGTGTGCAGTTATTAAGTTACGACGTTATCTGTGCAGTTATTGAGGGACATGACGTTATCTGTGCAGTTATTAAGTTACGACGTTATCTGTGCAGTTATTGAGGGACATGACGTTATCTGTGCAGTTATTGAGGGACATGACGTTATCTGTGCAGTTATTAAGGAACTTGACGTTATCTGTGCAGTGATTGAGGAACTTGACGTTATCTGTGCAGTTATTGAGGGACATGACGTTATCTGTGCAGTTATTAAGGAACTTCACGTTATGTGTGCAGTGATTGAAGAACTTGACGTTCTCTGTGCAGTGATTGAGGAACTTGACGTTATCTGTGCATTGATTGAGGGACATGACGATATTTGTGCAGTTATTAAGTTACGACGTTATCTGTGCAGTTATTGAGTTACGACGTTATCTGTGCAGTTATTGAGTTACGACGTTATCTGTGCAGTTATTGAGTTACGACGTTATCTGTGCAGTTATTAAGTTACGACGTTATCTGTGCAGTTATTGAGGGACATGACGTTATCTGTGCAGTTATTGAATTACGACGTTATCTGTGCAGTTATTAAGTTACGACGTTATCTGTGCAGTTATTAAGTTACGACGTTATCTGTGCAGTTATTGAGGAACTTGACGTTATCTGTGCATTGGTTGAGAAGCATGACGTTATCTGTGCAGTGATTGAGGGACATGACGTTATCGGTGCAGTGAATGAAGACATGACGTTTTTTGTGCATTAATTGAGGAACATGACGTTATCTGTGCAGTGATTGAAGAACATGACGTTAACTGTGCATTGATTGAGGACATGACGATATCTGTGCATTGATTGAGGGACATGACGATATATGTGCATTGATTGAGGGACATGACGATATCTGTGCAGTGATTGAGGAACATGACGATATCTGTGCAGTGATTGAGGGATATGACGATATATGTGCATTGATTGAGGGACATGACGATATCTGTGCATTGATTGAGGGATATGACGATATCTGTGTATTGATTGAGGGACATGACGATATCTGTGCATTGATTGAGGGATATGACGATATCTGTGTATTGATTGAGGGACATGACGATATATGTGCATTGATTGAGGGACATGACGTTATATGTGCATTGATTGAGGGACATGACGATATATGTGCATTGATTGAGGGACATGACGTTAACTGTGCATTGATTGATGGACATGACGATATATGTGCATTCATTGAGGGACATGACGATATCTGTGCATTGATTGAGGGACAGGACGATATATGTGCATTGATTGAGGGACATGACGTTATATGTGCATTGATTGAGGGACATGACGATATATGTGCATTGATTGAGGGACATGACGTTATATGTGCATTGATTGAGGGACATGACGTTATATGTGCATTGATTGAGGGACATGACGTTAAATGTGCATTGATTGAGGGACATGACGTTATATGTGCATTGATTGAGGGACATGACGATATATGTTCATTGATTGAGGGACATGACGATATCTGTGCATTGATTGAGTGACATGACGTTATATGTGCATTGATTGAGGGACATGACGATATATGTTCATTGATTGAGGGACATGACGTTAACTGTGCATTTATTGAGGGACATGACGATATATGTTCATTGATTGAGGGACATGACGATAGCTGTGCATTGACTGAGGAACATGACGTTATCTGTGCATTGATTGAGGGACATGACGTTATATGTGCATTGATTGAGGGACATGACGATATCTGTGCATTGATTGAGGGACATGACGTTAACTGTGCATTTATTGAGGGACATGACGATATATGTTCATTGATTGAGGGACATGACGATATCTGTGCATTGATTGAGGGACATGACGATATATGTTCATTGATTGAGGGACATGACGATATCTGTGCATTGATTGAGGGACATGACGATATATGTGCATTGATTGAGGGACATGACGATATATGTGCATTGATTGAGGGACATGACGTTAACTGTGCATTGATTGAGGGACATGACGATATATGTGCATTGACTGAGGGACATGACGATATATGTGCATTGATTGAGGGACATGACGATATATGTGCATTGATTGAGGGACATGACGATATCTGTGCATTGATTGAGGGACATGACGATATATGTGCATTGGTTGAGGGACATGACGTTAACTGTGCATTTATTGAGGAACATGACGATATCTTTGCATTGATTGAAGAACATGACGTTAACTGTGCATTGATTGAGGGACATGACGATATCTGTGCATTGATTGAGGGACATGACGATATCTGTGCATTGATTGAAGAACATGACGTTAACTGTGCATTGATTGAGGGACATGACGATATCTGTGCATTGATTGAGGGACATGACGTTAACTGTGCATTTATTGAGGAACATGACGTTATATGTGCATTGATTGAAGAACATGACGTTAACTGTGCATTTAGTGAGGGACATGACGATATCTGTGCATTGATTGAGGAACATGACGTTAACTGTGCATTGATTGAAGAACATGACGTTAACTGTGCATTGATTGAGGGACATGACGATATCTGTGCATTGATTGAGGGACATGACGATATCTGTGCAGTGATTGAGGAACATGACGATATCTGTGCAGTGATTGAGGGACATGACGATATATGTGCATTGATTGAGGGACATGACGTTATATGTGCATTGATTGAGGGACATGACGATATATGTGCATTGATTGAGGGATATGACGATATCTGTGTATTGATTGAGGGACATGACGATATCTGTGCATTGATTGAGGGATATGACGATATCTGTGTATTGATTGAGGGACATGACGATATATGTGCATTGATTGAGGGACATGACGTTATATGTGCATTGATTGAGGGACATGACGATATATGTGCATTGATTGAGGGACATGACGTTAACTGTGCATTGATTGAGGGACATGACGATATATGTGCATTGATTGAGGGACATGACGATATCTGTGCATTGATTGAGGGACATGACGATATATGTGCATTGATTGAGGGACATGACGTTATATGTGCATTGATTGAGGACATGACGATATATGTGCATTGATTTGAGGGACATGGCGATATATGTGCATTGATTGAGGGACATGACGTTATATGTGCATTGATTGAGGGACATGACGTTATATGTGCATTGATTGAGGGACATGGCGATATATGTGCATTGATTGAGGGACATGACGTTAAATGTGCATTGATTGAGGGACATGACGTTATATGTGCATTGATTGAGGGACATGACGATATATGTTCATTGATTGAGGGACATGACGATATCTGTGCATTGATTGAGTGACATGACGTTATATGTGCATTGATTGAGGGACATGACGATATATGTTCATTGATTGAGGGACATGACGTTAACTGTGCATTTATTGAGGGACATGACGATATATGTTCATTGATTGAGGGACATGACGATAGCTGTGCATTGACTGAGGAACATGACGTTATCTGTGCATTGATTGAGGGACATGACGTTATATGTGCATTGATTGAGGGACATGACGATATCTGTGCATTGATTGAGGGACATGACGTTAACTGTGCATTTATTGAGGGACATGACGATATATGTTCATTGATTGAGGGACATGACGATATCTGTGCATTGATTGAGGGACAATACGATATATGTTCATTGATTGAGGGACATGACGATATCTGTGCATTGATTGAGGGACATGACGATATATGTGCATTGATTGAGGGACATGACGATATATGTGCATTGATTGAGGGACATGACGTTAACTGTGCATTGATTGAGGGACATGACGATATATGTGCATTGATTGAGGGACATGACGATATATGTGCATTGATTGAGGGACATGACGATATATGTGCATTGATTGAGGGACATGACGATATCTGTGCATTGATTGAGGGACATGACGATATATGTGCATTGATTGAGGGACATGACGTTAACTGTGCATTTATTGAGGAACATGACGATATATGTGCATTGAATGAAGAACATGACGTTAACTGTGCATTGATTGAGGGACATGACGATATCTGTGCATTGATTGAGGGACATGACGATATCTGTGCATTGATTGAAGAACATGACGTTAACTGTGCATTGATTGAGGGACATGACGATATCTGTGCATTGATTGAGGACATGACGTTAACTGTGCATTTATTGAGGAACATGACGTTATATGTGCATTGATTGAAGAACATGACGTTAACTGTGCATTTAGTGAGGGACATGACGATATCTGTGCATTGATTGAGGAACATGACGTTAACTGTGCATTGATTGAAGAACATGACGTTAACTGTGCATTGATTGAGGGACATGACGATATCTGTGCATTGATTGAGGGACATGACGATATCTGTGCATTGATTGAAGAACATGACGTTAACTGTGCATTTATTGAGGAACATGACGTTATCTGTGCATTGATTAAGGAACATGACGTTAACTGCGCAGTGATTGAGGAACATGACGCTGTCTGCGCATTGATTGAGGGACATGACGTTATCTGTGCAGTGATTGAAGAACATGGCGTTATTTGTGCATTGATTGGGGGACATGACGTTATCTGTGCATTTATTGAGGGACATGACGTTATCTGTGCAGTGATTGGGGACATTACGTTATCTGTGCATTGATTGAGGAACATGACGTTATCTGTGCATTGATTGAGGAACGTGACGTAAACTGTGCATTTAATGAGGAACATGACGTTATCTGAGCATTGATTGAGGAACATGACGTTATCTGTGCAGTGATTGAGGAACGTGACTTTAGCTGCGCAGTGATTGAGGAACATGACGTTATTTATGCATTGATTGAGGAATATGACGTTTTCTGTGTAGTGATTGAGGAACATGACGTTAACTGTGCATTGATTGAGGGACATGACGATATCTGTGTAGTGATTGAGGAACATGACGTTAACTGTGCATTGATTGAGGGACATGACGATATCTGTGTAGTGATTGAGGGACATTACGTTATCTGTGCATTGATTGAGGAACATGACGTTATCTGTGCATTGATTGAGGAACGTGACGTAAACTGTGCATTTATTGAGGAACATGACGTTATCTGAGCATTGATTGAGGAACATGACGTTATCTGTGCATTGATTGAGGAACGTGACTTTAGCTGCGCAGTGATTGAGGAACATGACGTTATTTGTGCATTGATTGAGGAATATGACGTTTTCTGTGTAGTGATTGAGGAACATGACGTTAACTGTGCATTGATTGAGGGACATGACGATATCTGTGTAGTGATTGAGGAACATGACGTTAACTGTGCATTGATTGAGGGACATGACGATATCTGTGTAGTGATTGAGGGACATGACGTTAACTGTGCATTGATTGAGGGACATGACGATATCTGTGTAGTGATTGAGGAACATGACGATATCTGTGCATTGATTGAGGGACATGACGATATCTGTGTAGTGATTGAGGAACATGACGACAAGTGCCACACATACATAAATAGTCTATGGTTGAGGGTATTGTGAGTCACCAAGATGATTAATACCGCTCGGCTGACAGAGTCAAATACCTGCTTATCCATCCATCCATCCAGCCATCCATCCATCCATCCATCCATCCATCCATCCATCCATCCATCCATATCTATCTATCTATCTATCTATCTATCTATCTATCTATCTATCTATCTATCTATCTATCTATCTATCTATCTATCTATCTATCTATCTATCTATCTATCTATCTATCTATCTATCTATCTATCTATTTGTCTGCCTGCCTGTCTGTCTGCCTGTCTATCTGTCTGCCTGTCTCTCTGTCTGCCTGCCTGCCTGTCTCTCTGTCTGCCTGTCTGTCTGTCTGCCTGCCTACCTGTCTACCTGCCTGCCTCTCTGTATGCCTGCCTACCTGTCTACCTGCCTGCCTCTCTGTATGCCTGCCTGTCTGCCTGCGCTCTACAATTGATCATTAAACTGACCTTCACCTTGGCGGCCATTTTCTAATTCATTCGTGTAGTCACCTTAAGACCAAGGTCACGGCTCAACCTTATTGCAATCGTTGACACTTCATGGTGGAAGCGTGCTGCAGGGGCAAACTTGTAAGGTAGTGTGTGCGTGAGAGAGAGAGCGAGAGAGAAGGAAAAGAAGAGTAATTAAGGGAGAGAGAAAGGTAGACAACAAGAAGAGAGATAGAAGCAGATGTAGAAAGAGAGAAATATAAAAAAAAAGGTTTAGAGAAAAAGGGGGAGCGAAAGTGAAAGAGAAAAATAAAGATACATATATATAGAAGTTGAGAGATATGGAGAGAGCAAAGGAGATAGAGAAAGGGAGAACGAGAGTGCAAGGAAGGTAGAGAGAGAGAGAGGAAGTGATAGAAAGGTAAAGAGAGTAGGAGAGGGAGAGGAATGGAGAGAGAGAGGGAGAGAAAGAAAGGGCGAGCGAGATAGAGAAGGAGGGAGAGAGCGAAAGAGGGAGGAAGATGGAGAGAGATAGGAGATAGAAAGAGAGAAACGTAGAGATAGGAAGGAGAGAGAAAGAGAGAGGAGACATAGAAAGGGAGAGGAATAAGAGAGAGAGGAAGGAGAGAGAGAGTATAGAGAAAAAAGAAAGAGGGGGAGAGAAAGATTTGAGGACGGGATGGTTGTGTACTTACGTCACGCACACCAAACACACAGGTCCGATATACGACAAGTCAATATCAATAAACCGTGTTGATCTAAAGCGATCGATATGACAGATATCAACAGTTCATGATAGACAGGAGACTCCAAGAAGACAGGAGAAGACTGACGAGGTTCGGTCACGGCTCAATGATGTCCGACACGCCAGGGGAAGTTCAAATAGGTGAACCGGAAGTAGTACAGTGCACCGGAAATAAAAAACTTGTAGTACGGGTGTAGAGCAAACAAACGTTCCAGAGGAAGACGGATTGTCATGATTTGACAGATTGTTGTAGGACACATATTGTTATAGGAAGACAGAATGCCATAGGAAGACATATTGTCGAAGAAAGGTAGATTTTCACATGCAGGAAGATGGTCATATCAATGGGAATCGTAGAAGGAAGAGGTATGTGTTACAACACTTATAAAAAATGGCAAATAAACAACAGAAGATCCTGCTACGGACCATATATTGTTCTTTGTTTTTTTCTGTTGTTGTTTATTTGTCATTTTTTTCCGAGTGCTGTAAACATACCTCTTCCTCCTATGATTCCCTGAATTATCGCCTCGGAAGTTTCCCTCTAAAATATTATTCATTTGCATTTATCTGTCTCCTGGTCACAGTAAAATAGATTGTCACATGCGGGCAGACAATCCATAGGAAGTCATAGATAAACAGATTGTCATAGGTAGACTGCCAAAGGAATGAAAATTGTAACAGACAGACAGATTATCACAGACAGACAGATTATCACAGACAGACAGATTATCACAGGCAGACAGATTATCACAGACAGACAGATTATCACAGACAGACAGATTATCACAGACAGACAGATTATCATATACAGACAGATTATCATATACAGACAGATTATCACAGACAGACAGATTATCACAGACAGACAGATTATCACAGGCAGACAGATTATCATATACAGACATTCTGACAGCGATTTATAGATTATCATCTGAAATAAGACTTTTTTCTTCTTTGTTTTTCTTTTTTTCCTTCCTCTTCTTCTTCTTCTCTTTTTCATCTAGGACACACTTAAAAATGATTAGAAGAAGCATCTAAAAGGTCTGAATTGAAGGTCGTCTGCAATGCAAGTACAGTGAGTTCAGTGAACTGTCACAAGCCATCAGTGTGTGTCTAGGACTCTTGAGAAAACCACAACATCGGAGACATCATCCGTCCCTTGGGACATGTCTACGAACTCGCCCCGTCCTCGTTGCAGGCTCAATAGATAAATGTAAGGAAAGTGGAAACACCGAGCCATGAATCAGAACGAAGCGTTTCAATGTTAAGGTAGTTGTACATGCTTGTAGCGTCGAGAGAAATATCAGGGTAAAGTAGAGGGCAGGAACAACCAATCAAAATGAGCTATTTCTTACAGCCTTACGTCATTACTACTGTATAATCTTCCTCTTTCCTTCCTCATCTGCCTTTCAGCGTCGAGGAGAGATATAATTTGCGGTCTTTTTCTCATCTGTTCGCCTATGCTGCTGTTATGTTTCCTAGTACTTCTAATACTCCGTCAATCCATCTTTTTCATTGTTTTATGACGTAAACAAAAAAAACTATTTAAATTAAAACTTCTGTCAAGGTATGCGTGCTGATGACGTAGAGGTTTGCATTCGCGAAGAGTTATCGGATCATACTTCTGCCCCTTCTCTACCTTCTTCCTGACCGCTGAACGGAAGTGCCGCAGAACTAGCTCGTTGGCCTCTATACCCGAAGACCGTGGTTTGGTATCTGTCGGATACACTCCAATCGACCTATCTGTCAAATAAATATCTCGCAGACTGAACGTAAAGTTGGGAGAGGGAAAGAAGAATAAGAGGAAGAGACGGCAGGAGAAGAAAGAAGTAGGAAGAGAACATCAATAGACAGAGTGTGTTGTTGCTGACAGTCTAGAAGTGCGAGATTGCTAATTGCAGATACTCGTGTTTCAGAGATTTCCAGTGTCTAAGCGACGGCATGTCGAGGGCGGGTATATCATGTAGTTGAGTGTCGTCATGTCAATTTATGTGACGTAATCAATGACGTCTGATCACGTGCTACCTCGAGACACTCTCAACGTCTTCTTTGGCGTGTTGAATTGTGCGGCTTGAACGAGCATATGTCCGCCATTTTTGAAAACGTCACAGACGCATACACATAGGATATGGGGGCCTCGGTAGCCTAGTTGGGGAAAACCACCCGACTGGACCACCGACGTTCGGACAACCCGTGTTCAATTCCCGCTGGGAGCAGTGTGAGTTGTACTCGTGGTTGGAAAAAAAAATACACCACGGTCGACCCAGCCATTGGCAGAAATGGGTACCAGGGTATTACCCTGGGAAGGTGAGAATGTCGCCTCGCATCTGAGTTTCTATGCTTGAGGCGACACTATACAGAAATTTCAGAACATTTCTGGAGAGGCGGCCGAGCACATATGGGTGGAAACTCGCGTGCTAAGACGCCGGTTCAAGTCTCGTACTTGACCTTTACCTTTACACATAGATACACACATGCATCATGGACACCAACAATGCACACACAGACAGATAAATGGGCGTGGTTTCTCAACTACGTGCGCTCACGTGACCTCTCCCCTCCCTCAAACAATGGCGATGCTGAGGAACACAGACAAGCTATTTATAGGTTCTGGACAGGTGAAGACAGTGTGTTCATAACTAAGCAAGATCTGTGTGTTTGTGTGTGTTTGTATGTGTGTGTGTGTGGATGCTATTGCTTGTTGATATATATATATATATATATATATATATATATAATGCGCGTTTGTATACATGCACAAACACATACACACACACATAAATATGGGATTCTTTATTTAGAGCTAAGCAGCTGGAGGTCACGTGATGAATAGAGGGGTCGCCTATCCCTTCACCCGTCCAGGAAATTAATCGACACTGAAACATAATGTTACACACAAGGGAGGGGGTTCGATTCTGCTCAGTCATGACTACATTCAGACCTGCTGAGTCATGACTACATTCAGACCTGCTGAGTCATGACTACATTCAGGTGTCGACATCCTGCTGGGGCATGACTACATTCAGGTGTCGACATCCTGCTGGGTCATGACTACATTCAGGTGTCGCCGTCCTGCTGGGTCATGACTACATTCAGGTGTCGACATCCTGCTGGGTCATGACTACATTCAGATGTCGCCATCCTGCTGGGCCATGACTACATTCAGGTGACGACATCCTGCTGGGTCATGACTACATTCAGGTGTCGACATCCTGCTGGGTCATGACTACATTCAGGTGTCGCCATCCTGCTGGGTCATGACTACATTCAGGTGTCGCCATCCTGCTGGGTCATGACTACATTCAGGTGTCGCCCTCCTGCTGGGTCATGACTACATTCAGGTGTCGACATCATGCTGAGTCATGACTACATTCAGGTGTTGGCATCCTGCTGAGTCATGACTACATTCAGGTGTCGCCATCCTGCTGGGTCATGACTACATTCAGACCTGCTGGGTCATGACTACATTCAGGTGTCGGCATCCTGCTGGGTCATGACTACATTCAGGTGTCGCCATCCTGCTGGGTCATGACTACATTCAGACCTGCTGGGTCATGACTACAATCAGGTGTCGACATCCTGCTGGGTCATGACTACATTCAGGTGTCGACATCCTGCTGGGTCATGACTACATTCAGGTGTCGCCATCCTGCTGGGTCATGACTACATTCAGGTGTCGGCATCCTGCTGGGTCATGACTACATTCAGGTGTCGCCATCCTGCTGAGTCATGACTACATTCAGGTGTCGCCATCCTGCTGGGTCATGACTACATTCAGACCTGCTGAGTCATGACTACATTCAGATGTCGCCATCCTGCTGGGTCATGACTACATTCAGACCTGCTGGGTCAAGACTACATTCAGGTGTCGCCATCCTGCTGGGTCATGACTACATTCAGGTGTCGCCATCCTGCTGGGTCATGACTATATTCAGGTGTCGCCATCCTGCTGAGTCATGACTACATTCAGGTGTCGGCATCCTGCTGGGTCATGACTACATTCAGGTGTCGCCATCCTGCTGGGTCATGACTATATTCAGGTGTCGCCATCCTGCTGAGTCATGACTACATTCAGGTGTCGCCATCCTGCTGGGTCATGACTACATTCAGGTGTTGCCATCCTGCTTGGTCATGACTACATTCATGTGTCGCCATCCTGCTGAGTCATGACTACATTCAGGTGTCGCCATCCTGCTGGGTCATGACTACATTCAGGTGTCGCCATCCTGCTGGGTCATGACTACATTCAGGTGTCGCCATCCTGCTGGGTCATGACTACATTCAGGTGTCGGCATCCTGCTGGGTCATGACTACATTCAGGTGTCGGCATCCTGCTGGGTCATGACTACATTCAGGTGTCGGCATCCTGCTGAGTCATGACTACATTCAGGTGTCGGCATCCTGCTGAGTCATGACTACATTCAGGTGTTGACAGCCTGCTGAGTCATAATTACATTCAGGTGTGGACAACCTGCTGAGTCATAATTACATTCAGATGTCGACATCCTGCTAGGTCATGACTATATTCAGATGTCGACATCCTGCTGAGTCATGACTATATTCAGGTGACTAACCTCTTTCATTCCTCTCGCCTAAGCCATAATGACCAACTACTTCCTCAACTCTTTCCTTTCCTACTTTTGCGTTAAAATCCCCTAGAACTATGGTGTTTTTATATGGTTTGCATTTATGAAGTGCCTCATTTAACTCGTTGTAAAATTTATCAACTGTTTCTTCTAGACTGCCTGCTTTTGGTGCATACACTTGTATGAGATTTATATATATTGGCTTTCATTCAATTTCACTAAAAGGACTCTGTCAGATATTGGGTAAAAGCCTTTCACTGTTCTTGCTCTTTCTCTATCCAAGATGATACCTACCCCTCTTTGGTGTTCAGTACCTCCAGAATAGATTATTCTATGTTTATCAGAATACATCTCCCCTTATCCGGTGTATCTCATTTCGCAAAGTCCCAGTAATTGTAAACCCATTCTTTTCATTTCTTGTATGATGTTTTCTAGTTTACCCTTCTGCATGAGTGTTCTCACATTCCAAGTATCTATCTTTAGAGTTTGTTTTATCTTTATTTTGCTTACAGTAGCTTGATGACGATCGGGTATCACCTGTAGCACATAATGTCCCCTACCGAACGAGGGTTTTCCATTGGAATCCCCTTAACGTTGTTGTCGTTATTTCTATTGTTGTGGCGATTCATGATTGTACAAAGAAGTTGCGACGGTAGTTTTCTGTTTTCGTCCATCGGTTTGTTTACTGTTGGCTACGCTAGCCTTTGACTAAAAAGTCTCACCTACAAGGCAGTGGGGTTGTTCCATTTGAGGGTACCCTACCTTAGCCTTGACTCTCCCGAGCAAACCTGCAAGACAGCAGGGCAACTGCAGGATGTACTTATAAACTGCCAACAGTAGCAGGTAAATTTACCCGACCTGATCTTTAGTTGATTTAATACTGAACGACAGGTATATCTCATGACTTGACTTAATGGCTTACTTGTTGACTACGAGAAGTTGGCGAGACAATTTATATTCACAAGAATTAAAGGTACAACAACAACAACAACAACAACAACAACATTCAGGGAGTTTATCAAGTAAAGAAACATGTGTGCATAAGGAAGGTGTGTACGTGTGTGTGTTTATATATACAGGGTGTTTTTAAAGTTGCAGTGCAGTGAATTTCTACTCTCGGAAGAAAAACGTCACCAGAAATGCGGTTAACTAATGCGTCACACAAATTGTAAAATAAATGGTATTATTCAAATATACTTGACTGCTATCGGCGAGCTTATAATGGGTAATGTTGGTATTAACACAATAAAGTTGTGCCTAAAGCATATGTTGAAAATGTCCACCACGGGCCTCAAGACATGTCGTGATTCGTCTTTCCATATTTGCGAAAACTTCAGAATAATGTCTGGTGATATTTGTTTAATCTTGTCTACTATTTCAGTCTTTAGGTCATTAATTGTCTGCGGATTATTTTCATAAACTTTCCCTTCAATGCCCCCCACAGATAATAATCTGGGGGTGTTAGATCTGGTGAACGAGCAGGCAGATTCCACGTGAAATAATGCGATTTGCAAATAGGCTTTCTAAATAATTGAGTGTTGTTGTGGCTGTGTGTGCTGTTGCCCCATCCTGCTGAAACCAGGATTCCATAATTTCCCGTTCTGTAAGGTGTGCTATGAACGGTTCAGAATTAAAGTACGGTAACGTTCTGCATTTATTGTTTCATTAAAAAATATAGGTCCTATTATCCGCATACGACTTATAGCGCACCACACTCCGACTTTTTGATCGTAAAGCGGCACTTGATGAAATTCATGGGGGTTTTCACTGCTCCACAGCCGATTGTTCTGGCTGTTCACATAACCGGATAAATGAAACCAGGCTCATCAGTGAAAAAAGTGACGTCAAGGTTGGCAGCGCCATGTTCATAAATAAAATTCTGAAACCACATGCAGTAGTTTAAACGGGATTCATAATCTCTTTCTTGGAGTTGAGACACTTCAGTTAATTTGTATGGAGGATAGTGTAGTTCACTTCTTAAAACATTGTGGACAGAACTCTTAGATATTTGCACCTGTTGAGACAAGTGGTTTAAAGATGCATTTGGACTCATTGTAATTCTGTCTTGGAGTTCCATAATTTGGTCTTGTGAAATTGAAGGTCTTCCAGATCGGTATGCATCTACTACACTACCGGTTTCACGAAACTTTTTGATCAATTTTGTAACAGAATTTCGGTGAGGGACTTGTGAGTCTGGAAATTTCCTCACGAATTGTCTAATGACCACATCCGTATATTTACCGCCATTACGAAAGACATGCTCAACCAGAAATACCCTGTTTTCAATCGTCAACACCATTTCCTTCAAGCAATGAGACAGTGAAAGTAGCGTAGTGCCCGTACTTTATGTAAATAAAACCTTAAAGGAAGCAGCGGTTTGTTCATAAATGTGGTTTACAAAATTGTGGTACGTAGATGATGATTACGTTATTTACTGAATATTAGAAATATTCACTGCACTGCGACTTTAAAAACACCCTGTATATATATCTGTGTGTGTGCTTTGCAATAATAGTCGGAAAGGTTTACAGGAGCTAGTTGTCCGCGCTGATAGTGACGTCATACATGGGCTACCTGTTTCACGAACTGTTTCATCACACTAAAACTATTCACATTTTGTTGGGTGATTGTAAGCGCAACTAATGTGTGTGTGTGGGGGGGGGAAAGAGGGGGAATCATAAATGTTAAATCTAGTTATCCGAATGAGATAATTTCATCACTTTGGATGTTTCATCACTTTGGATGTTTCATCACTTTGGATGAAGAGAGGCACAATAATCTTCCAGATATGGACTGACAAGAGATTCAACAAACGACGACCGCAATACAAGAGAATAGTTACGATCTCTACACCAACTTCTGTAAATAAGTGCACAAGACAACAACCTCTGTAAATAAGTGCACACGATATCAACATCTGTATATAAATGCACAATATATCCAGTACTGTAAATAAGCACAGAAGTACTTAGACATCAAATGTCTTAGCAATATTCCCGTTTGTGGTAACAGCAGCAACGATATGTCGGATTCGTATCGAGTGAGACAAGCCGCCATGAACTGACAGGTCACTTCCTCGGGTCATGATGGACATAGAGCCACTGTTGTGTGGCTCATTATCAACTGATATCTCTCTTTACCATGTTCATTCCACGACGTCTGCGATTGGATACTTCTCTTAGTCGTCCGCCCCGAAAAGGATGCTAAGTGGTCGTAGGTGCGGTGTGTTGTAGCTTGCCTCTAGCTGTTATATTTTAACATTTCGAACCAACACATCCGATTATAGCATGTCAGTACCGGGTTACCTTCCCTCTCCGATATGATACCTGGAATTAGATCTAGAGGCAGATCTGGAATCAGATCTAGAGGCAGGTCTAGACAGACCTTGAGGCAGACCTAGAGGCAGACCTGGAGACAGATCTAGTGGCAGACCTAGAGGCAGACCTAGAGGCAGATCTAGAGGCAGACCTGGAGGCGAACCTGGAGGCAGATCTAGTGGCAGACCTAGAGGCAGACCTAGAGGCAGATCTAGAGGCAGGTCTAGACAGACCTTGAGGCAGACCTAGAGGCAGACCTAGAGGCAGATCTAGAGGCAGACCTGGAGGCGAACCTGGAGGCAGATCTAGAGGCAGACCTAGAGGCAGACCTAGAGGCAGATCTAGAGGCAGATCTAGTGGCAGATCTAGAGGCAGACCTAGAGGCAGACCTAGAGGCAGATCTAGAGGCAGGTCTAGACAGACCTTGAGGCAGACCTAGAGGCAGACCTAGAGGCAGATCTAGAGGCAGACCTGGAGGCGAACCTGGAGGCAGATCTAGAGGCAGGTCTAGACAGACCTTGAGGCAGACCTAGAGGCAGACCTAGAGGCAGATCTAGAGGCAGACCTGGAGGCGAACCTGGAGGCAGATCTAGAGGCAGACCTAGAGGCAGACCTAGAGGCAGATCTAGAGGCAGATCTAGTGGCAGATCTAGAGGCAGACCTAGAGGCAGACCTAGAGGCAGATCTAGAGACAGATCTAGAGGCAGATCCAGAGGCAGACCTAGAGGCAGATCTAGAGACAGATCTAGAGGCAGACCTAGAGGCAGACCTAGAGGCAGATCTAGAGACAGATCTAGAGGCAGATCTAGAGACAGATCTAGAGACAGATCTAGAGGCAGATCTAGAGGCAGATCTAGAGGCAGATCTAGAGGCAGATCTAGAGGCAGACCTAGAGGCAGACCTAGAGACAGATCTAGAGGCAGATCTAGAGGCAGATCTAGAGACAGATCTAGAGGCAGATCTAGAGGCAGATCTAGAGGCAGACCTAGAGACAGATCTAGAGGCAGATCTAGAGGCAGATCTAGAGACAGATCTAGAGACAGATCTAGAGGCAGATCTAGAGACAGATCTAGAGACAGATCTAGAGACAGATCTAGAGACAGATCTAGAGACAGATCTAGAGACAGATCTAGAGGCAGATCTAGAGGCAGATCTAGAGACAGATCTAGAGACAGATCTAGAGACAGATCTAGAGACAGATCTAGAGACAGATCTAGAGACAGATCTAGAGACAGATCTAGAGACAGATCTAGAGGCAGATCTAGAGGCAGATCTAGAGACAGATCTAGAGGCAGATCTAGAGACAGATCTAGAGGCAGATCTAGAGACAGATCTAGAGGCAGATCTAGAGGCAGATCTAGAGGCAGATCTAGAGACAGATCTAGAGGCAGATCTAGAGACAGATCTAGAGGCAGATCTAGAGACAGATCTAGAGGCAGATCTAGAGGCAGATCTAGAGACAGATCTAGAGACAGATCTAGAGGCAGATCTAGAGGCAGACCTAGAGACAGATCTAGAGGCAGATCTAGAGACAGATCTAGAGGCAGATCTAGAGACAGATCTAGAGACAGATCTAGAGGCAGATCTAGAGGCAGATCTAGAGACAGATCTAGAGGCAGATCTAGAGACAGACCTAGAGGCAGATCTAGAGACAGATCTAGAGGCAGATCTAGAGACAGATCTAGAGGCAGATCCAGAGGCAGACCTAGAGGCAGATCTAGAGGCAGATCTAGAGGCAGACCTAGAGGCAGATCTAGAGGCAGATCTAGTGGCAGACCTAGAGGCAGACCTAGAGGCAGACCTAGAGGCAGATCTAGAGGCAGATCTAGAGGCAGACCTAGAGGCAGACCTAGAGGCAGACCTAGAGGCAGATCTAGAGACAGATCTAGTGGCAGACCTAGAGGCAGACCTAGAGGCAGACCTAGAGACAGACCTAGAGGCAGATCTAGAGGCAGATCTAGAGACAGATCTAGAGACAGACCTAGAGGCAGACCTAGAGGCAGACCTAGAGGCAGATCTAGAGGCAGACCTAGAGGCAGATCTAGAGGCAGATCTAGAGGCAGACCTAGAGGCAGACCTAGAGGCAGATCTAGAGGCAGATCTAGAGGCAGATCTAGAGGCAGACCTAGAGGCAGATCTAGAGGCAGACCTAGAGGCAGATCTAGAGGCAGATCTAGAGGCAGACCTAGAGGCAGACCTAGAGGCAGATCTAGAGGCAGATCTAGAGGCAGATCTAGAGGCAGACCTAGAGGCAGATCTAGAGGCAGACCTAGAGGCAGATCTAGAGGCAGATCTAGAGACAGACCTAGAGACAGACCTAGAGGCAGATCTAGAGGCAGATCTAGAGGCAGATCTAGAGGCAGATCTAGAGGCAGATCTAGAGACAGACCTAGAGGCAGATCTAGAGGCAGATCTAGAGACAGACCTAGAGGCAGACCTAGAGGCAGATCTAGAGGCAGATCTAGAGGCAGATCTAGAGGCAGATCTAGAGGCAGATCTAGAGGCAGATCTAGAGGCAGATCTAGAGACAGACCTAGAGGCAGACCTAGAGACAGATCTAGAGACAGACTAGAGGCAGATCTAGAGGCAGATCTAGAGACAGACCTAGAGACAGACCTAGAGACAGACCTAGAGGCAGATCCAGAGGCAGATCTAGAGGCAGATCTAGAGGCAGATCTAGAGACAGACCTAGAGGCAGACCTAGAGGCAGATCTAGAGGCAGATCTAGAGGCAGATCTAGAGACAGATCTAGAGACAGACCTAGAGACAGATCTAGAGGCAGACCTAGAGACAGACCTAGAGGCAGATCTAGAGGCAGATCTAGAGACAGATCTAGAGACAGATCTAGAGACAGATCTAGAGACAGATCTAGAGACAGATCTAGAGACAGATCTAGAGACAGATCTAGAGACAGATCTAGAGACAGATCTAGAGGCAGATCTAGAGACAGATCTAGAGGCAGATCTAGAGACAGATCTAGAGACAGATCTAGAGACAGATCTAGAGACAGATCTAGAGACAGATCTAGAGACAGATCTAGAGGCAGATCTAGAGACAGATCTAGAGACAGATCTAGAGACAGATCTAGAGACAGATCTAGAGGCAGACCTAGAGACAGACCTAGAGACAGACCTAGAGACAGATCTAGAGGCAGATCCAGAGGCAGATCTAGAGACAGACCTAGAGGCAGATCTAGAGGCAGATCTAGAGGCAGATCTAGAGACAGACCTAGAGACAGATCTAGAGACAGATCTAGAGGCAGATCTAGAGGCAGACCTAGAGGCAGATCTAGAGGCAGATCTAGAGGCAGATCTAGAGGCAGATCTAGTGGCAGATCTAGAGGCAGATCTAGAGGCAGACCTAGAGGCAGACCTAGAGGCAGACCTAGAGGCAGATCTAGAGACAGACCTAGAGGCAGATCTAGAGACAGACCTAGAGGCAGATCTAGAGGCAGACCTAGAGGCAGATCTAGAGGCAGATCTAGAGACAGACCTAGAGGCAGATCTAGAGGCAGATCTAGAGACAGACCTAGAGGCAGATCTAGAGGCAGATCTAGAGGCAGATCTAGAGACAGACCTAGAGGCAGATCTAGAGACAGACCTAGAGGCAGATCTAGAGACAGACCTAGAGGCAGATCTAGAGACAGACCTAGAGGCAGACCTAGAGGCAGATCTAGAGACAGACCTAGAGGCAGACCTAGAGGCAGACCTAGAGGCAGATCTAGAGACAGACCTAGAGGCAGACCTAGAGGCAGATCTAGAGACAGACCTAGAGGCAGACCTAGAGGCAGATCTAGAGACAGACCTAGAGGCAGACCTAGAGGCAGATCTAGAGACAGACCTAGAGGCAGACCTAGAGGCAGACCTAGAGGCAGATCTAGAGACAGACCTAGAGGCAGACCTAGAGGCAGATCTAGAGACAGACCTAGAGGCAGACCTAGAGGCAGATCTAGAGACAGACCTAGAGGCAGACCTAGAGACAGACCTAGAGGCAGACCTAGAGGCAGACCTAGAGGCAGATCTAGAGGCAGATCTAGAGACAGACCTAGAGGCAGATCTAGAGACAGACCTAGAGGCAGACCTAGAGGCAGATCTAGAGACAGACCTAGAGGCAGACCTAGAGGCAGACCTAGAGGCAGACCTAGAGGCAGATCTAGAGACAGACCTAGAGGCAGACCTAGAGGCAGATCTAGAGACAGACCTAGAGGCAGACCTAGAGGCAGATCTAGAGACAGACCTAGAGGCAGACCTAGAGGCAGATCTAGAGACAGACCTAGAGGCAGACCTAGAGGCAGACCTAGAGGCAGATCTAGAGACAGACCTAGAGGCAGACCTAGAGGCAGATCTAGAGACAGACCTAGAGGCAGACCTAGAGGCAGATCTAGAGACAGACCTAGAGGCAGACCTAGAGGCAGATCTAGAGACAGACCTAGAGGCAGATCTAGAGACAGACCTAGAGGCAGACCTAGAGGCAGATCTAGAGACAGACCTAGAGGCAGACCTAGAGGCAGACCTAGAGGCAGATCTAGAGACAGACCTAGAGGCAGATCTAGAGACAGACCTAGAGGCAGACCTAGAGGCAGATCTAGAGGCAGACCTAGAGGCAGATCTAGAGGCAGATCTAGAGACAGACCTAGAGGCAGACCTAGAGGCAGATCTAGAGACAGACCTAGAGGCAGATCTAGAGACAGACCTAGAGGCAGACCTAGAGGCAGACCTAGAGGCAGACCTAGAGGCAGATCTAGAGGCAGACCTAGAGGCAGATCTAGAGACAGACCTAGAGGCAGATCTAGAGGCAGATCTAGAGACAGACCTAGAGGCAGATCTAGAGACAGACCTAGAGGCAGATCTAGAGACAGACCTAGAGGCAGATCTAGAGACAGACCTAGAGGCAGATCTAGAGGCAGATCTAGAGACAGACCTAGAGGCAGACCTAGAGGCAGACCTAGAGGCAGATCTAGAGGCAGATCTAGAGGCAGATCTAGAGACAGACCTAGAGGCAGATCTAGAGACAGACCTAGAGGCAGATCTAGAGACAGACCTAGAGGCAGATCTAGAGGCAGATCTAGAGACAGACCTAGAGGCAGATCTAGAGACAGACCTAGAGGCAGATCTAGAGACAGACCTAGAGGCAGATCTAGAGACAGACCTAGAGGCAGATCTAGAGACAGACCTAGAGGCAGATCTAGAGGCAGATCTAGAGGCAGATCTAGAGACAGACCTAGAGGCAGATCTAGAGACAGACCTAGAGGCAGATCTAGAGACAGACCTAGAGGCAGATCTAGAGGCAGATCTAGAGGCAGATCTAGAGACAGACCTAGAGGCAGATCTAGAGGCAGATCTAGAGACAGACCTAGAGGCAGATCTAGAGGCAGATCTAGAGGCAGATCTAGAGACAGACCTAGAGGCAGATCTAGAGACAGATCTAGAGGCAGATCTAGAGACAGACCTAGAGGCAGATCTAGAGGCAGATCTAGAGGCAGATCTAGAGACAGACCTAGAGACAGATCTAGAGGCAGATCTAGAGGCAGATCTAGAGACAGATCTAGAGACAGACCTAGAGGCAGACCTAGAGGCAGATCTAGAGACAGACCTAGAGGCAGATCTAGAGGCAGATCTAGAGGCAGACCTAGAGACAGACCTAGAGGCAGATCTAGAGGCAGATCTAGAGGCAGATCTAGAGACAGATCTAGAGACAGATCTAGAGACAGATCTAGAGACAGATCTAGAGACAGATCTAGAGACAGATCTAGAGACAGACCTAGAGGCAGACCTAGAGGCAGATCTAGAGACAGATCTAGAGACAGATCTAGAGACAGATCTAGAGACAGACCTAGAGGCAGACCTAGAGGCAGACCTAGAGACAGATCTAGAGACAGATCTAGAGACAGATCTAGAGACAGATCTAGAGACAGACCTAGAGGCAGACCTAGAGGCAGATCTAGAGACAGACCTAGAGGCAGATCTAGAGACAGACCTAGAGGCAGACCTAGAGACAGACCTAGAGGCAGATCTAGAGACAGATCTAGAGGCAGATCTAGAGGCAGATCTAGAGACAGATCTAGAGACAGACCTAGAGGCAGACCTAGAGGCAGATCTAGAGACAGATCTAGAGACAGATCTAGAGGCAGATCTAGAGACAGACCTAGAGGCAGATCTAGAGGCAGATCTAGAGGCAGATCTAGAGACAGACCTAGAGGCAGATCTAGAGACAGACCTAGAGGCAGACCTAGAGACAGACCTAGAGGCAGATCTAGAGGCAGATCTAGAGGCAGATCTAGAGACAGATCTAGAGACAGACCTAGAGGCAGACCTAGAGGCAGATCTAGAGACAGACCTAGAGGCAGATCTAGAGACAGACCTAGAGGCAGACCTAGAGACAGACCTAGAGGCAGATCTAGAGACAGATCTAGAGGCAGATCTAGAGGCAGATCTAGAGACAGATCTAGAGACAGACCTAGAGGCAGACCTAGAGGCAGATCTAGAGACAGACCTAGAGGCAGATCTAGAGGCAGATCTAGAGGCAGACCTAGAGGCAGATCTAGAGACAGACCTAGAGGCAGATCTAGAGGCAGACCTAGAGGCAGATCTAGAGACAGACCTAGAGGCAGATCTAGAGACAGACCTAGAGGCAGATCTAGAGACAGACCTAGAGGCAGATCTAGAGACAGACCTAGAGGCAGATCTAGAGACAGACCTAGAGGCAGATCTAGAGGCAGACCTAGAGACAGACCTAGAGGCAGATCTAGAGACAGACCTAGAGGCAGATCTAGAGGCAGACCTAGAGGCAGATCTAGAGACAGATCTAGAGACAGACCTAGAGGCAGATCTAGAGACAGATCTAGAGACAGACCTAGAGGCAGATCTAGAGGCAGATCTAGAGGCAGATCTAGAGACAGACCTAGAGGCAGATCTAGAGACAGACCTAGAGGCAGATCTAGAGGCAGACCTAGAGGCAGACCTAGAGACAGACCTAGAGGCAGATCTAGAGGCAGATCTAGAGACAGACCTAGAGGCAGATCTAGAGACAGACCTAGAGGCAGATCTAGAGGCAGACCTAGAGGCAGATCTAGAGACAGACCTAGAGGCAGATCTAGAGACAGACCTAGAGGCAGATCTAGAGGCAGATCTAGAGACAGACCTAGAGACAGACCTAGAGGCAGATCTAGAGGCAGATCTAGAGACAGACCTAGAGGCAGATCTAGAGGCAGATCTAGAGACAGATCTAGAGGCAGACCTAGAGACAGATCTAGAGGCAGACCTAGAGACAGACCTAGAGGCAGATCTAGAGACAGATCTAGAGGCAGACCTAGAGGCAGATCTAGAGGCAGATCTAGAGGCAGATCTAGAGACAGACCTAGAGGCAGATCTAGAGGCAGATCTAGAGACAGACCTAGAGGCAGACCTAGAGACAGATCTAGAGGCAGATCTAGAGACAGATCTAGAGGCAGACCTAGAGACAGACCTAGAGGCAGACCTAGAGGCAGATCTAGAGGCAGACCTAGAGACAGATCTAGAGGCAGACCTAGAGACAGACCTAGAGGCAGATCTAGAGACAGATCTAGAGGCAGACCTAGAGGCAGATCTAGAGGCAGATCTAGAGGCAGATCTAGAGACAGACCTAGAGGCAGATCTAGAGGCAGATCTAGAGACAGACCTAGAGACAGACCTAGAGGCAGACCTAGAGGCAGATCTAGAGACAGACCTAGAGACAGACCTAGAGGCAGATCTAGAGGCAGACCTAGAGGCAGATCTAGAGGCAGACCTAGAGACAGACCTAGAGGCAGATCTAGAGGCAGATCTAGAGACAGACCTAGAGGCAGATCTAGAGGCAGATCTAGAGGCAGATCTAGAGGCAGATCTAGAGGCAGATCTAGAGGCAGATCTAGAGGCAGATCTAGAGACAGACCTAGAGACAGATCTAGAGGCAGACCTAGAGGCAGACCTAGAGGCAGATCTAGAGGCAGATCTAGAGGCAGATCTAGAGACAGACCTAGAGGCAGATCTAGAGGCAGACCTAGAGGCAGACCTAGAGGCAGACCTAGAGGCAGATCTAGAGGCAGATCTAGAGGCAGATCTAGAGGCAGACCTAGAGGCAGACCTAGAGGCAGACCTAGAGGCAGACCTAGAGGCAGATCTAGAGGCAGACCTAGAGGCAGACCTAGAGGCAGACCTAGAGGCAGATCTAGAGGCAGAGAGGCAGATCTAGAGGCAGACCTAGAGGCAGATCTAGAGACAGATCTAGTGGCAGACCTAGAGGCAGACCTAGAGGCAGACCTAGAGGCAGATCTAGAGGCAGACCTAGAGACAGACCTAGAGGCAGATCTAGAGGCAGATCTAGAGACAGACCTAGAGACAGACCTAGAGGCAGATCTAGAGGCAGATCTAGAGACAGACCTAGAGGCAGATCTAGAGGCAGACCTAGAGGCAGATCTAGAGACAGACCTAGAGGCAGACCTAGAGGCAGATCTAGAGGCAGACCTAGAGGCAGATCTAGAGGCAGACCTAGAGGCAGATCTAGAGGCAGACCTAGAGGCAGACCTAGAGGCAGACCTAGAGGCAGATCTAGAGGCAGAGAGAGCAGATCTAGAGGCAGACCTAGAGGCAGATCTAGAGGCAGACCTAGAGGCAGATCTAGAGGCAGACCTAGAGGCAGATCTAGAGACAGATCTAGAGGCAGACCTAGAGGCAGACCTAGAGGCAGACCTAGAGGCAGATCTAGAGGCAGACCTAGAGGCAGACCTAGAGGCAGACCTAGAGGCAGATCTAGAGGCAGACCTAGAGGCAGACCTAGAGGCAGACCTAGAGGCAGACCTAGAGGCAGACCTAGAGGCAGATCTAGAGGCAGAGAGGCAGATCTAGAGGCAGACCTAGAGGCAGATCTAGAGACAGACCTAGAGGCAGACCTAGAGGCAGACCTAGAGGCAGATCTAGAGACAGACCTAGAGGCAGACCTAGAGGCAGACCTAGAGGCAGACCTAGAGGCAGATCTAGAGGCAGACCTAGAGGCAGACCTAGAGGCAGACCTAGAGGCAGACCAGAGAGGCAGACCTAGAGGCAGACCTAGAGGCAGACCTAGAGGCAGACCTAGAGGCAGACTAGAGGCAGACCTAGAGGCAGATCAGACCTAGAGGCAGATCTAGAGCAGACCTAGAGGCAGATAGAGGCAGAGAGGCAGATCTAGAGGCAGACCTAGAGGCAGACCTAGAGGCAGACCTAGAGGCAGACCTAGAGGCAGAGACCTAGAGGCAGACCTAGAGGCAGACCTAGAGGCAGACCTAGAGACAGACCTAGAGGCAGACCTAGAGGCAGATCTAGAGGCAGACCTAGAGGCAGACCTAGAGGCAGATCTAGAGACAGATCTAGAGGCAGACCTAGAGGCAGACCTAGAGGCAGATCTAGTGGCAGACCTAGAGGCAGACCTAGAGGCAGACCTAGAGACAGATCTAGAGGCAGACCTAGAGGCAGACCTAGAGGCAGACCTAGAGGCAGATCTAGAGGCAGACCTAGAGGCAGACCTAGAGACAGATCTAGAGGCAGACCTAGAGGCAGACCTAGAGGCAGATCTAGAGACAGATCTAGAGGCAGATCTAGAGACAGACCTAGAGGCAGATCTAGAGACAGATCTAGAGACAGATCTAGAGACAGATCTAGAGACAGATCTAGAGACAGACCTAGAGGCAGACCTAGAGGCAGATCTAGAGACAGATCTAGAGGCAGATCTAGAGACAGATCTAGAGGCAGACCTAGAGGCAGACCTAGAGGCAGATCTAGTGGCAGACCTAGAGGCAGATCTAGAGACAGATCTAGAGGCAGACCTAGAGGCAGACCTAGAGGCAGATCTAGAGGCAGACCTAGAGGCAGATCTAGAGGCAGACCTAGAGGCAGATCTAGAGGCAGATCTAGAGGCAGATCTAGAGACAGATCTGAGACAGATCTAGAGACAGATCTAGAGGCAGACCTAGAGGCAGACCTAGAGGCAGATCCTGAGACAGATCTAGAGACAAACCTAGAGGCAGACCTAGAGGCAGATCTAGAGACAGATCTAGTGGCAGACCTACAGGCAGACCTAGAGGCAGACTTAGAGGCAGATCTAGAGGCAGACCTTACAAAAAATGAGATTGAAAATCGTGAAATTCCACAACAGCATCACGTGACATTGAGTGAGACGGACAGAAAAATACTAAACATACAAATTGGACTCTTCCGTGTCTCTCGAGGAAAATAAACGGCGATATTCTTTCGAATCTTTGCCCTGCCTGGTTTAGACCTGACCATGAGGAGGTGAGTGCCGCCAGATGATTTAAACATGGACGAGACACACATTCTGCTTGACGCTAGTCACTTCTGATTTTTGTGCTTTCATTCAGCGTGACTTGTTTATTCTAATTTACACTTGTCACTCCAGCTCTACAGTCTCCGTGGCATAGTGGTTAGTGTGCTCGCTTCCTGACAAGAAGTGTCCGGGTTCGAATCCCAGAAATGGCGATTTGTTTATCTTTTTCTATTGACAAGGACAAGGGGTCTCTAAAAGCTGCCTGGCGTGATGCAGGCTACATTACCCATAAATGAGCTGTGGTCGTTGAAAGATAAAGCCACTTACACGGTATCCCCTCACACAAAGAAAGTCGTGTATGGAACCTTTATTTTTACTTCCAAAATTTCTGCTAATTCACAAACTCTAGTTTATAATTGGTGCTATATGTACACTCAATGTAGCACACACAGTCCAGTTTACAGCTGTCAGTACATTTCTTCAGCAAGTACCAAGTTTTAGTTTGCAGACATCCCTATGTTTATTAATACAATGTTGCAAAACCCCAGTTTACGTTCTCCACTATATGCCTACAGCAGGAACTCACAAAACCCCAGTTTACGTTCTCCACTATATGCCTACAGCAGGAACTCACAAAACCCCAGTTTACGTTCTCCACTATTTGCCTACAGCAGGAACTCACAAAACCCCAGTTTACGTTCTCCGCTATTTGCCTACAGCAGGAACTCACAAAACCCCAGTTTACGTTCTCCGCTATATGCCTACAGCAGGAACTCACAAAACCCCAGTTTACGTTCTCCGCTATATGCCTACAGCAGGAACTCACAAAACCCCAGTTTACGTTCTCCGCTATATGCCTACAGCAGGAACTCACAAAACCCCAGTTTACGTTCTCCGCTATATGCCTACAGCAGGAACTCACAAAACCCCAGTTTACGTTCTCCGCTATATGCCTACAGCAGGAACTCACAAAACCCCAGTTTACGTTCTCCGCTATATGCCTACAGCAGGAACTCACTAAACTCCAGTTTACATTTTCCGCCATATTTCTAGAAAAGGAATCATAAAACCCAGTTTACATTTTCTATTATATTTCTGAAATACGAAATTACAAAACCCAGTTTACAGTATTATTGTCCATTCACTCATTTTACTGGGTGCCGTCTCCACATTGAAAGTTGGCTTATGTGGGATCGGCTACCATAGATCGACTACCATGGAGCGCCATTTTACTCTGTCCTTTGACTTGATGTTCCACATTGTCTCAGGTTCACCTGTCCACCTTTTGATGTTATCAGCCCACTTTAGTCTTGGTCTGACCCTGCCTCGTCTACCTTGTACCTTCCTTCCCAAGATGACGTTTAGTAGAGTATTGTGTCTCTTCACACGCCCAAACAATTTTTTTTTGTTTTGTTCAAATTGTGTTTAGTAGTTCCCTTTTACTTTTCATCTAATTCAAAACTTCTTTGTTTCTCTGTTCCTTCCACCCAATGTACCCCATTTTTCTACAAACCTACATATCAAAGGCTTTAATTCTTTGATCTATTTTATCACTTAGTGGAAACATTCAACCCCGATCTACACACGTCACTATGGTCGTGTTCGTCAGGACCTACAAACCTAATTTGAAGCATGTCTCTACTCTTAAAACACCACATGTCGCGTACCCAACGTGGTCGGTATCTCGTGATCTAGTCACCACAATCTCTCGAGCTCTCACGAGGGCATCCACAATATCATTGTGAACAAAGTCAACAAATTCGCACATGTTATTATTACTAATAAGGAATTCTATCTATTTGCACTCGTAATGTATTCTTTCAAGATCAGGAGATATCTCGAGTCGCAGTCAATAACTGGTTTAATGGTTAAATGGGACCAGATTGGAGACGTCATATCCTAGTGTCGGGTTTGGTAACAAACACCAGGTGTGTCCAAAACATGTGGGTAGTACCTCTCGGATGATATAGTGGAGCTCGCTTAACGCTCGTGTAGGATTCTTGTATGTTTGCTGTACACGAGCGTTGTGGGTCTCTGTCAGCGGTTCTGACGACATGCAGCATTCTTACTGGCTGTTGCTGGTGAGTTATTGCTGGTCAGTTCTTGTTGCTGAGTTATTGCTTGTCAGTTCTTGTTGGTAAGTTATTATTAGTTACAGATTTAATGAGTTATTACTTGTTCCTGATTTAATGAGTTATTAGTCTTCTTTTTTTTCTTTTCCGTCGGAATTTGCCTTTCAGCGTCGAGGTGAGATTTTGCAGTCTTTTGTTCTTCTGTTCGCCTCTGTTGTTGTTATGTTTCCTAGTGTTTCTAATATTTCGTTAATCCATCTTTTGTTCTTCTGTTCGCCTCTGCTGTTATGTTTCCTAGTGTTTCTAATATGTCGCCAATCCATCTTTTGTTCTTCTGTTCGCCTCTGCTGTTGTTATGTTTCCTAGTGTTTCTAATATTTCGTTAATCCATCTTTTGTTCTTCTGTTCACCTCTGCAGCTGTTATGTTTCCTAGTGTTTCTAATATTTCGTTAATCCACCTTTTGTTCTTCTCTTCGCCTCTGTTGTTATGTTTCCTAGTATTTCTAATATTTCGTCAATCCATCTTTTGTTCTTCTGTTCGCCTCTGTTGTTATGTTTCCTAGTGTTTCTAATATTTCGTCAATCCATCTTTTGTTCTTCTGTTCGCCTCTGTTGTTATGTTTCCTAGTGTTTCTAATATTTCGTCAATCCATCTTTTGCTCTTCTGTTCACCTATGTTGTTATGTTTCCTAGTGTTTCTAATATTTCGTTAATCCATCTTTTGCTCTTCTGTTCACCTATGTTGTTATGTTTGCTAGTGTTTCTAATATTTCGTTAATCCATCTTTTGTTCTTCTGTTCACCTCTGCTGTTGTTATGTTTCCTAGTGTTTCTAATATTTCGTTAATCCATCTTTTGTTCTTCTGTTCGCCTCTGTTGTTATGTTTCCTAGTGTTTTAATATTTCGTTAATCCATCTTTTGTTCTTCTGTTCGCCTCTGTTGTTATGTTTCCTAGTGTTTCTAATATTTCGTTAATCCATCTTTTGTTCTTCTGTTCGCCTCTGCTGTTGTTATGTTTCCTAGTCTTTCTAATATTTCGTTAATCAATCTTTTGCTCTTCTGTTCGCCTCTGTTGTTATGTTTCCTAGTGTTTCTAATATTTCGTTAATCCATCTTTTGTTCTTCTGTTCGCCTCTGCTGTTGTTATGTTTCCTAGTGTTTCTAATATTTCGTTAATCCACCTTTTGTTCTTCTCTTCGCCTCTGTTGTTATGTTTCCTAGTATTTCTAATATTTCGTCAATCCATCTTTTGTTCTTCTGTTCGCCTCTGTTGTTATGTTTCCTAGTGTTTCTAATATTTCGTCAATCCATCTTTTGTTCTTCTGTTCGCCTCTGTTGTTATGTTTCCTAGTGTTTCTAATATTTCGTCAATCCATCTTTTGCTCTTCTGTTCACCTATGTTGTTATGTTTCCTAGTGTTTCTAATATTTCGTTAATCCATCTTTTGCTCTTCTGTTCACCTATGTTGTTATGTTTCCTAGTGTTTCTAATATTTCGTTAATCCATCTTTTGTTCTTCTGTTCACCTCTGCTGTTGTTATGTTTCCTAGTGTTTCTAATATTTCGTTAATCCATCTTTTGTTCTTCTGTTCGCCTCTGTTGTTATGTTTCCTAGTGTTTTAATATTTCGTTAATCCATCTTTTGTTCTTCTGTTCGCCTCTGTTGTTATGTTTCCTAGTGTTTCTAATATTTCGTTAATCCATCTTTTGTTCTTCTGTTCGCCTCTGCTGTTGTTATGTTTCCTAGTGTTTCTAATATTTCGTTAATCAATCTTTTGCTCTTCTGTTCGCCTCTGTTGTTATGTTTCCTAGTGTTTCTAATATTTCGTTAATCCATCTTTTGTTCTTCTGTTCGCCTCTGCTGTTGTTATGTTTCCTAGTGTTTCTAATATTTCGTTAATCAATCTTTTGCTCTTCTGTTCGCCTCTGTTGTTATGTTTCCTAGTGTTTCTAATATTTCGTTAATCCATCTTTTGTTCTTCTGTTCGCCTCTGCTGTTGTTATGTTTCCTAGTGTTTCTAATATTTCGTTAATCAATCTTTTGCTCTTCTGTTCGCCTCTGTTGTTATGTTTCCTAGTGTTTCTAATATTTCGTTAATCCATCTTTTGCTCTTCTGTTCGCCTCTGCTGTTGTTATGTTTCCTAGTGTTTCTAATATTTCGTTAATCCATCTTTTGTTCTTCTGTTCGCCTCTGCTGTTGTTATGTTTCCTAGTGTTTCTAATATTTCGTTAATCCATCTTTTGTTCTTCTGTTCGCCTTTGTTGTTATGTTTCCTAGTGTTTCTAATATTTCGTCAATCCATCTTTTGCTCTTCTGTTCGCCTCTGCTGTTATGTTTCCTAGTGTTTCTAATATTTCGACAATCCATCTTTTGTTGTTCTGTTCACCTCTGCAGCTGTTATGTTTACTAGTGTTTCTAATATTTCGTTAATCCATCTTTTGTTCTTCTGTTCGCCTCTGTTGTTATGTTTCCTAATGTTTCTAATATTTCGTCAATCCATCTTTTGTTCTTCTGTTCGCCTCTGTTGTTATGTTTCCTAGTGTTTCTAATATTTCGTCAATCCATCTTTTGTTCTTCTGTTCACCTCTGTTGTTATGTTTCCTAGTGTTTCTAATATTTCGTTAATCCATCTTTTGTTCTTCTGTTCGCCTTTGTTGTTATGTTTCCTAGTGTTTCTAATATTTCGTCAATCCATCTTTTGCTCTTCTGTTCGCCTCTGCTGTTATGTTTCCTAGTGTTTCTAATATTTCGACAATCCATCTTTTGTTGTTCTGTTCACCTCTGCAGCTGTTATGTTTACTAGTGTTTCTAATATTTCGTTAATCCATCTTTTGTTCTTCTGTTCGCCTCTGTTGTTATGTTTCCTAATGTTTCTAATATTTCGTCAATCCATCTTTTGTTCTTCTGTTCGCCTCTGTTGTTATGTTTCCTAGTGTTTCTAATATTTCGTCAATCCATCTTTTGTTCTTCTGTTCACCTCTGTTGTTATGTTTCCTAGTGTTTCTAATATTTCGTTAATCCATCTTTTGCTCTTCTGTTCACCTATGTTGTTATGTTTCCTAGTGTTTCTAATATTTCGTCAATCCATCTTTTGTTCTTCTGTTCACCTCTGCTGTTGTTATGTTTCCTAGTGTTTCTAATATTTCGTTAATCCATCTTTTGTTCTTCTGTTCGCCTCTGTTGTTATGTTTCCTAGTGTTTCTAATATTTCGTCAATCCATCTTTTGTTCTTCTGTTCGCCTCTGTTGTTATGTTTCCTAGTGTTTCTAATATTTCGTCAATCCATCTTTTGTTCTTCTGTTCACCTCTGTTGTTATGTTTCCTAGTGTTTCTAATATTTCGTTAATCCATCTTTTGTTCTTCTGTTCGCCTCTGTTGTTATGTTTCCTAGTGTTTCCAATATTTCGTTAATCCATCTTTTTCATGGTAGGCCCTTTGGTCTGGTATTCTGGCAACGTTTATTGAAGACGCCTTGTTTTATGCTTTGATCTTTCTGCCTTGTCACGTGACCAAACCATTTTATCTGTTGTTTCTTTATATATTCTATGGTCGGAATTATTCTTAACTTTTTTTCAGTTCTTAATTTCTGATCTTATCTCTCAGACTGTTTCCTGTCATTCGTCTAACACATTTCATCTCTGTAGTGGCTATTTTACTTATTGTTCTTGCACCCAGTGTCCAGGACTGGCATTGGTAGCACAACGTTGGGATGAAGATTGAGTCACTAGTTATTACTGATGTCACGTAATCTTGTATTCAGGTCTCCAGGAAGAATTCAATGGTTGGGATTTGTTTATTTCCGTTAAAACTCTCAAACCTTGTGAAGAGTGTGCTGTGATGACGTTGTCACAAAACCCTTTATGTCTACGAATCCTCCCCCACTTTCTGGCTCATTTTGTTGATGTTTACACAACAGTTACAAATATTGCTGTTCTGATGTTTGTGTTTACATATTTACTTAACCACCTCGCTATTTGTATTTCTTCTGTTTGGTATCCACTGTTTCCAGCAATATCATGACCCTGATCTCCACTAAATTCCTCAACTACTACTTTCTTATCTATCAAGCCAAGTCTAGTTAATGTTCTTATGTTCATCATCACGTGCCCTATCTGACCGAGCAGCTGTGCCGCGTCGTCGACGTTAGCCTGTTCATTAAAACTTCCTTTAACAC
The DNA here is from genome assembly GCA_032433765.1 of Megaustenia siamemsis. Classification (NCBI taxonomy): domain Eukaryota; kingdom Metazoa; phylum Mollusca; class Gastropoda; order Stylommatophora; family Ariophantidae; genus Megaustenia; species Megaustenia siamemsis. Next base: position 5,455,430 of record JAVIAB010000051.1, on the reverse strand, counting down.
GTCTCCAAAGTGTTGCACTACAGCCACCGCCAGCCTGCTGCGTCCGTCGTGATGGATACATTGTTACTTAGATTTGTTCAAGCCTCTTGGTAAGTCGCACCCCTTGATTTCGCTGTCTCGTGTGTCACAGGACCCCTGCTGGACCCAACTAATTGGGGCTTTCATCTCAACACTTCCAGCCACGGTGTCAGCCGCGATGCACACCTTAGGGGCAAGTGCTTTCCGATATTTCTCTTCATTGAAGTGTTTATCAAACAGAAAGCACATCTGTTGAGCATAGCTGCTTGTTTCAATCTATAAGTGACATTTTAGTTATAGCCGTTAACATTTCACATCAATTTTTCGTGCTGAAGTCGGACCGAAAGGCGCAAATATAACAGTTATACTGCAAACCACAACACAACGCAGACACGTCCACTTAACGTCCTTTTAAGGACGGATGACGAAGAGGAATTCTACAGTCTACTATACTCTAGAATACTTTAGTTATCAGGCGAACGCAAGCAAGCAGCAAAACATCAATTTTTTATGTCAGTGTCTTGAGCCCCGTACATTTCATTAAAGTTTAAAACTGATATTTCGTGGAGGTGGTTTCACTTTGTGACACGAAACAAAAACGTAAAATTGTTTCCCTAAAGTTAACATTTTTGTACGAACGATATTTCAGTAAAATAATGTGTGTAAAATAATGTGTGTAAAATAATGTGTGTAAAATAGTGTGTAAAATAATGTGTGTAAAATAATGTGTGTAAAATAGTGTGTGTAAAATAGTGTGTGTAAAATAATGTGTGTAAAATAATGTGTGTAAAATAGTGTGTGTTAAATAATGTGATTAAAATAATGTGTGTAAAAAAATAATGTGTGTAAAATAGTGTGTGTGAAATAATGTGATTAAAATAATGTGTGTAAAATAGTGTGTGTAAAATAATGTGTGTAAAATAATGTGTGTAAAATAATGTTTGTAAAATAGTGTGTGTGTGTGTAAAATAATGTGTGTGTTTGTAGCCTAGTTGGGAAAACCACCCGACTGGACTACCGACGTTCGGACAACCCGTGTTCGATTCCCGCTGGGAGCAGTGTCAGTTGTACTCGTGGTTGGAAAAAACAAAATACCCTACGGTCGACCCAGCCGTTGGCAGAAATGGGTACCAGGGTATTACCCTGGGAAGGTGAGGAATGTTGCCCCGCATCTGAGTTTCGATGCTTGAGGCTACACTATACAGAGATCTCCGAACATTTCTGGATAGGTGGCCGAGCACATATGGGTGGAAACTCGCGTGCTAAGACGCCGGTTCAAGTCTCGTACTTGACCTTGACCCTTAATGTGTGTAAAATCAACACCAAAGTTTGGCAAGTCTGAGTCTCCGGGATGCAATATTCAATGTTGGCCACAAGTGTTATTTACATTTGTTGATATAACTTCTTCTATCCGAGATAAACACCGATATCATCATCTAGTACCGGGCCTGCTGGTGTAGGTGATCATGTCTCTCCACAACTTTTGATCTCGGACGTTATTTATCATTTCTGTTGTTGACCTTCTGCCAAGCCATTTTCTTAGGATGTCTGGTATTTTTTTCTCTTTGCTTCCCTCTATCTCTTCGTCCCTAAATTTCTTCAGTTGTTTGTTTCTTCCTAATATTGGAAATTAGCTCTCTTTTTGCTTTAGCCTCTCTCAGAACGTTTTCATTACTCTTCTTAGCTGTCCATGGTCTTCTCAACATTCTTCTGTAAAACCACATTTCTACAGACTCCAGTGATTTTCTTGTATGTTGTCCTATTGTACATAATTCACATCCATATGTTAAGATTGGCTCTGAATAACATTTAAGAACTCTTTTTTCTTGTTTCTATTGTCAAAAATGGATTGCACAATATCTTCCTTATTTTTTGGAAAGCTGCTTTTGCCTGAGCCATTCTGCATCTCACCTCTGTTATACATCTTCCGTCTGAGGTTAACAAAGTTCCCAAATATTTAAATTCATTTACCTGTTTTAATATTGTTCCACTTGTCTTTATTTTGCACTGAGGTGATGTCTTTTTCTTTGTTGTTATGTAATACAATAATCAATATAAAGAAATTACAAATAAAAGAGCACGGCAGCAACAAAAGCATTAACCCCTAGTTGGCGTGATCTAAACCACGTTTAGACGGCGCCCGAGAGAGTAATTTTGTACCTCACCCTTGAGTCAATTTATTGATTATTATTATTTGTTAATTTTGTTTCGTTATGTGTGTGTGTGTGTGTGATGTGTGTGTGTGTGTATGTGTGTAGGTGTATGTGTATGTGTGTATGGAATGTTCAGGAATATCCATATTTTCTTATTTACAACTATCTTTGTTTGTGTTAGAACACATCTTGAAAACAAAATGTGCTTTAAAATAAGTAAACCGAGAAAAAAAACAACTAGAAATCAAATGTCCACTGAAAACTGTGGTAACAAGCTTGCTACATAAAACTCTTGTTTATTTGGATATTAGACCCATATTTAATCATCAGCAAAATGTTACATCTTCTCAATATTCCTGTATGGTGCAGAAACATGGACATTAGACAACAGAAAACAGAACAGAAAATTGAGACCTTTGAAATGTGGATTTATAGAAGAATAGGTAGAATTGGATGGAAAGAAAAGAAAACAAACGAGGAAGTTTTAAAACAACTAAAAAGGAAGAAAGAACTACTAAACACAATTAGAGCAAGACAAATGAAATTTTTTGGTCATGTTAAAAGACACAACAGTCTAATAAAAGTAATATTAGAAGGGAAAATACAAGGTAAAAGAGGCAGAGACAGACCAAGACTAACATGGACGAGTAACATCAAAAGATGGACAAGTCAGCCTATGGCAATCTGCACCATCAAAGCAAGGGACAGAGTGGAATGACGCTCCATGGTAGGCAACCTTCGATGTGGAGACGGCACTCAATGATGATGATGAGATCCATATGTACACATTGAAAATGTTCATTCATTCTGTAAGACAAATTACATCATTATTACAGCCAATGTAATCTGAGGTGTCAACAAGGACGAGAGCAGACATTTCTTGTTGTCACTTTATATAGAACTAGACCATACACAAATCAATCAGTTCACTTACTATTAACAGTGTTGAAGATCAATAGTTGATATTTATGTCATTTATATGTATTTCATTTATTTAAAAAACAACATATAATTTAAGTAACAATATTTACAATTGATAATAGGAAACTCTAGATAGAGCTTCGCAGCAGGAGACGATCTGATCATCAGAAGTGGCTCCGTCGAGCAAGTGTTTCGGCCCTGTAGCTTGTGGGTCATGACTCCCAGGAGTCGACCTCCTACAGCATTGACTCTAAAGCTTACAATATATGAAGACAAAAAACAAGGTTTCCTCCCCGCCTTGCTAGGCGTATGGGGAATATGGTATTATAGTTCGGTCACATATTCGTGCCTATATAGTTGATCAATTATCCCGGAAACTGTTTGATGAATTTCTGCAATCCTTTTTCATGAAATCTTATGTTTCCACCGACCTTCATATTCTATAACATTTAAGTACAAAGGTAGTCTGAATTTTGCACAAATCGTTTTTTGTTATATAATTTTAGGAAAATATCAAACCGCGTGCTCTAAACATTAGATTTTACTGTAAATTATATTAATTTTCTAACAATGCATGCCAGTAGGGCAAAAAATCAGGCTAAAGGTCGGTGAAAAAATACAAATGCACGAAAAAGAATTACAGAAATTCATCAAACATTTTTCCGAGGTAATTAATAAACTCTGTGGGCACGAATTTCTGAACGAACTATAGTAACCATATTTATCTATGACCACGGCACATTTTTGAGTGATATGGTCGGTATCACGTCAGGCCGCCTTTACTTCCCAGAAAAGTCTCAGGTACCCATTTTTAGAGGCTGGGTTAACCTCGAAACGTTGTCAGTCCGAAGAACAAATTCGCCACTGCTGGGATCGAACCCGGACCCTTCTGGTCAGGAAGCGAGCACACTAACCACTCAGCCACCGTGGTGAGCACACTAACCACTCAGCCACCGAGGTGAGCACACTAACCACTCAGCCACCGAGGTGAGCACACTAACCACTCAGCCACCGAGGCGAGCACACTAACCACTCAGCCACCGAGGCTCCCTACAATATATAATCGAAACAAAATAGAGTCCTCTGGCACTAACTTCCACAGAACGAGATCCTTGTATTTGACTAGTTTAAATATATGCTGTTCCTCTATTCTTGTATTTGTCTAGTTTAAATATATGCTGTTCCTCTATTCTTGTATTTGTCTTGTTTAAATATATGCTGTTCCTCTATCCTTGTATTTGACTAGTTTAAATATATGCTGTTCCTCTATCCTTGTATTTGTCTTGTTTAAATATATGCTGTTCCTCTATCCTTGTATTTGTCTTGTTTAAATATATGCTTTTCCTCTATCCTTGTATTTGTCTTGTTTAAATGTATGCTGTTCCTCTATCCTTGTGTATGTCTTGTTTAAATATATGCTGTTCCTCTATCCTTGTATTTAGCTACTTTAAATATATGCTGTTCCTCTATCCTTGTATTTGTCTTTTTTAAATATATGCTGTTCCTCTATCCTTGTATTTGTCTAGTTTAAATGTATGCTGTTCCTCTATCCTTGTATTTAGCTAGTTTAAATATATGCTGTTCCTCTATCCTTGTATTTGTCTAGTTTAAATGTATGCTGTTCCTCTATCCTTGTATTTGTCTTGTTTAAATGTATGCTGTTCCTCTATCCTTGTATTTGTCTTGTTTAAATATATGCTGTTCCTCTATCCTTGTATTTAGCTAGTTTAAATATATGCTGTTCCTCTATCCATGTATTTGTCTATTTTAAATATATGATGTTCCTCTATCCTTGTATTTGTCTAGTTTAAATATATGCTATTCCTCTATCCTTGTATTTGGCCAGCTTAAATGTATCCTGTTCCTCTATCCTTGTATTTGGCTAGTTTATATATATGCTGTTCCTTCAGAGGAACATATCAGCATATCAGATATCTGCTGAGGATAATAAATTGCTGAGAGGGGTATCTGAGCACCTATGGACATGTTCGGAGTGCAATGATGATGACCCGGAAATAACTCAATAACTCAATTCCCTCTATAATAATAATATCCATTGTTTACTATTTGTCTTGAAGCAACGACATTGAAATGGAAACATCTCCCCCCTCCCCAGTGTGGTTTCTTTCCCAGGCTTTCAGTGTCGCGGGTTTTTAGCTAATGGTGTTTTTTAAAATTCATTTATGTTTTTAGAATGTTTTTTTTATTTTATTTTACAATCTACATTATTTCCCTTTTCATGTGTATATTGTTTTTCATTTACTATCTATTTAAAAATATAAACTAATTTCCATGTTTACAGAGTATATAGTTTTTGTTTACTTTTTGCGATGTATAGAAAGTGAAAGTAAAGAGCGCGGTCACGCCAAGTGGCGTATAGTGAATATGTTGTTAGTGACCATGAATTTTACAGACCCTCGGCACATGATGTTTGGGGTAATGTGGTCGGTATACCGCCCATTGTCGCTTTAATTTCCCAGAAAAAAATCCGGTACCCATTTAAGGCTGGGTGAACCAGGAACCATTGATCAAGATCGAACCCGCTCTTGTCCTTTGTAGTCCAGTTCACTGACCACTCAGCTATCGCGGTTCCTTTCGCGATGTATACTGATTGATATTCTTTATGATGAATATTAATTTCGACTGTTACGATACATGTACATTTATATTTTTGGTTGCTGTGCATACCTCTTTTCATTTATGGATTCCGGGGACTAGTTGATCTCGAGACAAGACGTCGGACTCCAGAAGGAGAGGTTGTGAGTTCAAATCCTGGCTACACCAGTTTGGATTTTATTTATGATGTTTCTCAACGGCAAGCAGCCCTGGTCTCAGCAACGAGGCCCGGCTTGAAACGTCAGTTACTCATCGACGGGTAAAAGTAGTACCTCCGAAGACGGAGTTATCTGCCTGTGCGGCGTGGGACACCTGTGCACACAGTTGTCTGGGAAAAATCAGATCAGCATACAAGAATATGTTTCTAGTCTCTAGGGACTTCGCTAAAGGTTGAAGCTGGTAAAGAGAAAAATAAATGACGGATGTCTAAAGTATGCCACGCCCCCACGTCATTCGCAACTGCCACAATCCTTCTCTTCAAATCGAAGCTTTCCTGATTTTCCCGCTCATTCTATTTCCCTTTCAACATCAGCCAGAACAGCTCCGGTAAATACGCTGTGTTCAGGACCAAGCTAATATCGGTTGTCATTAACAAATTTAACAAAAATAACACTAATTGGACAAACGAGCATACTTGTCATTGTGTACCTGTCATCGTGTGCCTGTCATCTTTAGCAAAAGTCTGCTGTCATTTTTCCAATGCCACCGTCACGTTTATCAACTGTTGATCTTATTGTTGAAAAGTGAAATTTGAATCTTTTTTTTACATGTTCACATTTGGATGTCTTTGATATTTTTATAGTCTAGATCTTCTTTGACATTTTTATAGTCTAGATCTTCTTTGACATTTTTATAGTCTAGATCTTCTTTGACATTTACGTAGTCTGATTTATTATTTGACATTTACATAGTCTGATTTATTATTTGACATTTACACAGTCTGATTTATTATTTGACATTTACACAGTCTGATTTATTATTTGACATTTACACAGTCTGATTTATTATTTGACATTTACACAGTCTGATTTATTATTTGACATTTACATAGTCTGATTTATTATTTGACATTTACACAGTCTGATTTATTATTTGACATTTACACAGTCTGATTTATTATTTGACATTTACATAGTCTGATTTATTATTTGACATTTACACAGTCTGATTTATTATTTGACATTTACAAAGTCTGATTTATTATTTGACATTTACAAAATCTGATTTATTATTTGACATTTACATATTCTGATTTATTAGTTAACATTTACAAAGTCTGATTTATTGTTTGACATTTACATAGTCTGATTTATTGCTTGACATTTACAAAGTCTAATTTATTATTTGACATTGACAAAGTCTGATTATTATTTGACATTTACAAAGTATGATTATTATTTGACATTTACAAAGTCTGATTTATTATTTGATATTTACAAAGTCTGATTTATTGCTTGACATTTACAAAGTATGATTTATTATTTGACATTTACAAAGTCTGATTTATTGCTTGACATTTGCAAAGTATGATTATTATTTGACATTTACAAAGTATAATTTATTATTTGACATTTACAAAGTATGATTATTATTTGACATTTACAAAGTATGATTATTATTTGACATTTAGAAAGTATGATTATTATTTGACATTTACTAAGTATGATTTATTATTTGACATTTACATAGTCTGATTTATTGCTTGACATTTACAAAGTCTGATTTATTATGTGACGTTTACAAAGTCTGATTTATTATTTGACATTTACAAAGTTTGATTTATTATTTGACATTTACAAAGTCTGATTTATTATTTGACATTTACAGAGTATGATTTATTATTTGATATTTACAAAGTCTGATTTATTATTTGACATTTACAAAGTATGATTTATTATTTGACATTTACAAAGTCTGCGTGTTGCTACATGTTCTATTCCTATTAGCTGTCAGCTCGAGTCACGTCTCTGCTGTCCTTGTGTTGACTGTCATCGCTGTGACTTACACATCAACATATCAGCACAATAAACAAACTCTACATATTTTTTTCAGGTTAGATCTTTGATTTATTGAGTTATTTGTGGGTCATCATCTGTGCACTCCGAACATGTCCATAGGTGCTCAGATCCCCTCCTCAGTTATTGAGTTATTTGTGGGTCATCATCATTGCACTCCGAACATGTCCATAGGTGCTCAGATCCCCTCCTCAGTTATTGAGTTATTTGTGGGTCATCATCATTGCACTCCGAACATGTCCATAGGTGCTCAGATCCCCTCCTCAGCAAGTCCCGCAGTGTCCAGCGACTGACGACTCCAGTTCTGTGTTGGTTGATTAGTATTCTTACCCGCCCACAAAGTTTCTCGTTTCTGGCTGTGCCCAACTTAACTTCCTATCGTCGCGATTCATCTGATCGCTGAACGTCGATGCTGTGGATTGTCTAGACTCACGTGCAGGCTTGTCTAGACTCACGTGCAGGCTTGTGTAAACTCACGTGCAGGCTTGTCTAGACTCACGTGCAGGCTTGTCTAGACTCACGTGCAGACTTGTCACGTGCAGGCTTGTCTAGACTCACGTGCAGACTTGTCACGTGCAGGCTTGTCTAGACTCACGTGCAGACTTGTCACGTGCAGGCTTGTCTAGACTCACGTGCAGACTTGTCTAGACTCACGTGCACTCACTCAGTCGCACGATCCAGAAGCCGCTTCCATGTTATAGACTGCCCAACTCCAGTCAATTAGCTCCAGCTCTACGGTACGTCCAGACACCGTAAGCGTTCTATTTTCGTCGTTTAGAAGCTCCCAAAAGTGAAATTATGCTTCGTTGACACCAGACTGTTGAAAACCACACCGCCATCTTGAACGCACCAAAAAGTGTGTTTTTCTCAGGTTACGTCTACTGTATTCCACTTCATTCACCTGCTCATGTTTTTACTATTCTGAAGAGATTTACTGATATACCAGAATAACATGTTTTCTTCCCTTATTGGCTCATTACTCATCCATTGACATTTGTGAGAATAGCTAGATTTCTGTGACTAAATGAAATAAATAAAGGAAAGCTCATTTGAAAATAATCATCTCAAAACGAAGCGATTGTGTGGCGTCGTAACACAGAACGAGGACGGTATTTGTTGATGTAGGTAAAATGAGCCAGAAATGAGCTGCTAGCTTGTGACATATCTGTGATGACTTATAGCGCTAGAACGTCGGTGTTACACATTCCGACATGCGCTCGCACCAGCCCAGCCATGAGCTCAACATTTTGTACAATTAACACTTTGTTGTGAGTCATTAACCTCGGTCGTTGCAGATGGTTGTGTAGATCACATGGTGGTTGTGTAGGTCACATGATGGTTGTGCAGGTCATGGTTGGGCGTAATATCGTAGTACCTGGTCTCTGGCAGACTGCGATGTTGGTTAACCTGAGGTGTGATATTGGATATATAACTGTTGTTGTTAAGAACGGTAATGTTATTGGCTATAGGCTCGAATATAGTTGGTTACAGGCTCGAATATAGTTGGTTATAGGCTCGAATATAGTTGGTTATAGGCTCGAATATAGTTGGTTATAGGCTCGAATATAGTTGGTTATAGGCTCTAGCTGGTTATAGACTCTACTAAAGGTGTGTATAGACTCTAATATAGCTCGTTATAGACTCTAATATAGCTCGTTATAGGCTCTAATATAGCTCGTTATAGGCTCTAATATAGGTGTTTATAGACTCTAATATAGCTCGTTATAGACTCTAATATAGCTCGTTATAGGCTCTACTATAGGTATTTATAGACTCTAATATAGCACGTTATAGACTAATATAGCTCGTTATAATCTCTAATATAGCTCGTTATAGACTCTAATATAGCTGGTTATAGACTCTACTATAGGTGTTTATAGACTCTAATATAGCTCGTTATAGGCTCTAATATAGCACGTTATAGGCTCTAATATAGCTCGTTATAGACTCTACTATAGGTATTTATAGACTCTAATATAGCTCGTTATAGACTCTACTATAGGTGTTTATAGACTCTAATATAGCTCGTTATAGGCTCTACTATAGGTGTTTATAGACTCTAATATAGCTCGTTATAGACTCTACTATAGGTATTTATAGACTCTAATATAGCTCGTTATAGACTCTACTATAGGTATTTATAGACTCTAATATAGCTCGTTATAGACTCTAATATAGCTCGTTATAAGCTCTACTATAGGTGTTTATAGACTCTAATATAGCTCGTTATAGACTCTAATATAGCTCGTTATAGGCTCTAATATAGCTCGTTATAGACTCTAATATAGCTCGTTATAGACTCTACTATAGGTGTTTATAGACTCTAATATAGCTCGTTATAAACTCTAATATAGCTCGTTATAGGCTCTACTATAGGTGTTTATAGACTCTAATATAGCTCGTTATAGACTCTAATATAGCTCGTTATAGACTCTAATATAGCTCGTTATAGACTCTAATATAGCTCGTTATAGACTCTAATATAGCTGGTTATAGACTCTACTATAGGTGTTTATAGACTCTAATATAGCTCGTTATAGACTCTACTATAGGTGTTTATAGACTCTAATATAGCTCGTTATAGGCTCTAATATAGCTCGTTATAGACTCTAATATAGCTGGTTATAGACTCTAATATAGCTCGTTATAGACTCTAATATAGCTGGTTATAGACTCTAATATAGCTCGTTATAGACTCTAATAGCTGGTTATAGACTATAATATAGCTCGTTATAGACTCTAATATAGCTGGTTATAGACTCTAATTCCAGAAATTGGTTTTGTTAGAGATAAAGGAACAAGCAATGCCATTTATATCATAAGATAGATCTTTAGTAGAAAGAGCCACAGATGTGAAAACAGATCTATACCTATGTTTCATAGATTATACCAAAGCATTTGACAAAGTAAAGCACCAAAAAATAATCACAATTTTAGAAATCATAAACTTAGACAGCAAAGATCTAAGAATAATAAAGAGCATGTGCTGGCAACAAACAGCGGCCATAAGAAGTGGAAATAAATTGGGAATGTTTCACCAAATAAAACAGGGTGTTAGACAAGGTTGTGTGCTGTCACCAGATTTGTTTAATATTTATAGTGAGATAATTTTAAGATCCATAAGGGGCATGCCTGAAATAACAATCGGGGGTCATAATATAAATAATCTAAGGTATGCTGATGATACAGTCTTAATCGCTAAGAGTGAAAATGAGTTACAAGAAATGTTGGACATTATAGTGAAAGAAAGCAAAAATAAAGGACTCAGCCTTAATAGCAAAAAGACAGAGGTAATAGTAACAACAAACAAAGACATCACTTCAGTGCAAAATAAAGACAAGTGGAACAATATTAAAACAGGTAAATGAATTTAAATATTTGGGAACTTTGTTAACCACAGATGGTAGATGTACAAAAGAGGTGAGATGCAGAATGGCTCAGGCAAAGCAGCTTTCCAAAAAATGAGGAAGATACTATGTAATCCATTTTTGACAATAGGAACAAGAAAAATAGTTCTTAAATGTTATATAGAGCCAATCTTAACATATGGATGTGAATCATGGACAATAGGACAACAGATAAAAAAATCACTAGAGTCTGTAGGAACGTGCATGTTTTTTTTACAGAGGAGTGTTGAGAATATCATGAACAGCTAAGAAGAGTAATGAAAACGTTCTGAAAGAGACAAAAGCAAAAAGAGAGCTAATTTCCAATATTAGGAAGAAACGATCATCATTTTGTGGCCACCTAATGAGAAGAAAAAGCTGGAATATATTGTAACAACTGGGAAAATTGAGGGACGAAGAGACAGAGGGAAGCAAAGAGAAAAGATACCAGACAGCTTAAGAGAATGGCTTGACCAGAAGGTCAACAACAGACATAATAAATGACTGTTGTGATCAAAAGTTGTGGAGAGATATGATCACCTACGCCAGCAGACCCGGTAGTTGATGATGATGATAGACTCTAAAATAGCTGGTTCATCATCATCGTGTGCCTGCTCCGCAACGAAGGTTGGCTACCACGGATCGCCATTCTACTCTGTTTCTTGCAGGCTGTAGTAGATTGACTTGTCCATCTTTTGATGTTACTCGTCCATGTTAGTCTTGGTCTGCCTTTGCCTCTTTTACCTTGTATTTTTCCTTCCAATATTACTTTTAGTAGGCTGTTGTGTCTTTTAACATGCCTCAAAAATGTCATTTTTCTTGTCTTAATTGTACTTAGTAGTTCTCTTTTTATTTTCAGTTGTTTTAAAACTTCATCGTTTGTTATCTTTTGTTTCCATCCAATTCTACCTATTCTTCTATAAATCCACATTTCAAAGGCTTCAATTTTCTGTTCTGTTTTCTGGTCTAATGTCCATATTTCTGCACCATACAGGAATATTGAGAAGATGTAACATTTTGCCATTCTTAGTTTCAGCCCTGTTGTTATTTGTTTTGATGTTAGTATATTTTTCATGGCATTAAAATTACTTTTTGCCATACCTATTCTTTTGTTTATTTCAGTTTTACATTTTCCATCATTGGCTATAGTATGTCCCAGGTAGTTGTAGCTCTGGACTGTCTCAAGATGTGTTCCTTCAACTGTGATATTTAATTGTAGGTCTTGAGAATTTTCTTTGTTTATGATCATAGTTTTAGTCTTTTTGATATTCATTTCTAGTCCATATTTTTTGCTTGTTATGTTTATCACATTAAGTAATTGTTGTAGGTCTTTAGGATTTTCTGCTAGTAGAACAGTATCATCAGCATATCTCAGGTTATTGATTATCTTTCCATTAATGTTTAGGCCTGGTATCTCTATGATGTTTTTAAAGATTTGCTCAGTGTATAGATTGAACAAGCTTGGTGATAGGATGCATCCTTGTCTTACTCCTCTTTTTATGTCCATGGGTGTAGAGTTCTCCTTGTTATATCTTATTATTGCTGTTTGCTCCCAGTACAAATTACATATTAGTCGTATGTCTGCATCGTCTAGATTTATATCCTTTAGGCAGTCTATAAGTTGGTTATGGTGTATTCTATCGAAAGCTTTGGTGTAGTCTATGAAGCAGGCATATATTGGTTTGTTTACTTCTATGTATTTTTCAATCAATGTTCTCATGCTGAATATGGCTTCTTTTGTCCCACTGTTTTCCCTGAATCCAAATTGTTGCTCATCTAATTCAGTATTGATTTTATTCTGAATCCTTCCCTGTATAACTTTTAGTAAAATTTTTGTTACCTGGCTCATTAGGCTTTTTGTTCTGAAGTCACTGCATTCAACTGCACCATTCTTTTTAGGCAATGCAATGAAAGTTGATGTTTTTAGATCGTTTGGTATGTATCCTGTATGGTATATGTCTGTGATCACTTCGACGCCAAACTCTTCTAGAGCCTGTATCATCTCTATCTGTATATTGTCTGACCCTGCTGCTTTTCCCGTTTTCATTGTTTTTATAGCTTTTTCTACTTCAGATTTCAGGATTTTATAGTTGTATGTACATTTTATGTCTGGCTTTTTGTCCCTTTCGTCATGAAATAATTCTGTTATATATTCTTGCCATCTATCTATTATATCTTTGTTGTCTGTTAGCATTCTTCCCTCTTTGTTTGCAATACATCCGTTTCCTGCAGCTTTTTTGTCTTTATTCGTCATTCTCTTTATTTCTGTGTGCATCTCTCTTAAGTTTTGTTTACTTTCCATAGTTTCGACTTCTAGACATCTTTGGTTGAGCCAGTCTTCTTTTGCCTTTTTGTACATCCTCCGTATTTCATTGTCAATTTCCTTGTATCTGGCAGTGTTTTTCGCTTGTCTTCTTTCTTCCATTTTTTCTAAGATTTTGTCAGTTATCCATTTTTGTTTTTTGTTACTTTCCTTTTTGGGCAAGGTGTTGCAGGATTCTTGCATGCTGTTTTTTATGCATTGCCATTTTGTTGTGACTTTTTCCTCAGAATTTTCTCTTCTGTACTGCTCAATCCCCTCTTCTGGTAGCTTCTGATATGTGTTCTTTACTTGTACAGTATAAGTTTCTTGTACATCTTTCTGGTTTAACGCTGTTATATCTATTGGTGTTGCTGAATTAGTTTTTTGTTTGCTTCTCTTTAATTTGATTTTCATTTTTATCATTACATGATTGTGGTCTGAATTAATGTCTGCTCCTGGGTAGGTTTTGGCTTTCTTGACGCTGTTCCTAAATCTGTCTTTTATCATTATGTAATCTATTTGATTTCTCTTCTTGTCTCCAGGGCTTTTCCATGTGTATAATTTCCTTTTCTCTTGCTCAAAGAAGGTGTTGCATATTATCAGTCTGTTTTCTTCACAAAATTGTATTAATCTTTCTCCTCTGTTATTCCTTTTTCCTAGACCATGATTTCCTATTATGGTCTTATATTTACCTTTTTCTACTTTAGCGTTCATGCCACCCATTATAATCAAGGTGTCTGATGATTTCACTTGCTTCATAACTGTGTTTAGATCTTCATAGTATGCCTCTATTTGTTCGTCTGTATAGTCTTGAGTAGATACGTATGTCTGTATTATTGCTATGTCGAATGGTTTTGCCTTCATTTTTATTAGTATATTCCTATCATTATATGTCAATTGAGTATTTATATATTTTTGTAGCTCTCGTTTTATTAGAATGCCTACTCCTCTTTGATGTTCTTTTGTGTTACCTGAATATATAAATGTATATTTATCGTCTTGTATGTATCCACTTTCCTTCCATCTTGTTTCTGATATGCCTAAGATATCTATGTTTAATCGTTCTGCTTCTACCATAAGATTTTCTAGTTTTCCTTGTTGGTATAAGATCCTAACATTCCATAACCATAGCTGGTTATAGACTCTAATATAGCTGGTTATAGACTAATATTTCTGGTTATAGACTCCAATATTGCTGGTTATATACGCTAAAATTGCTGGTTAAAGACCCTAATATTGCTGGTTATAGACTTTAATATTGCTGGTTATAGTCTTTAATATTGCTGGTTATAGACTCTAATATTGCTGGTTATAGTCTTTAATATTGCTGGTTATAGACTCTAATATTGCTGGTTATAGACTCTAATATTGCTGTATATAGACTCTAATATTGCTGGTTATAGACTCTGATATAGCTGGTTATAGACTCTAATATAGCAGGTTATAGACTCTAATACAGCTGGTTATAGACTCTAACATAGCTGGTTATAGACTCTATTATAGCTCGTTATAGACTCTAATATAGCTGGTTATAGACTCTGATATAGCTGGTTATAGACTCTAATATAGCTGGTTATAGATTCAAATATTGCTGGTTATAGACTCTAGTATAGCTGGTTAAAGACTCTAATGTAGATGGTTATATACTCTAATATAGCTGGTTATATACTCTAATATAGCTGGTTATATACTCTAATATTGCTGGTTATATACTCTAATATTGCTTGTTATATACTCTAATATTGCTGGTTATATACTCTAATATTTCTGGTTCTATACTCTAATATAGCTGGTTATATACTCTAATATTGCTGGTTATATACTCTAATATAGATGGTTATATACTCTAATATAGCTGGTTATTTACTCTAATATTGCTGGTTATATACTCTAATGTAGCTGGTTATATACTCTAATATAGCTGGTTATTTACTCTAATATTGCTGGTTATATACTCTAATATTGCTGGTTATATACTCTAATATTGCTGGTTATATACTCTAATATTGCTGGTTATATACTCTAATATTGCTGGTTATATACTCTAATATTGCTGGTTATATACTCTAATATTGCTGGTTATAGTGTATAATGTTGTTGGGTATAGACTATAATGTTGTTGGGTATAGACTATAATAATGTTGTTGGGTATAGACTATAATGTTGTTGGGTATAGACTATAATGTTGTTGGGTATAGACTATAATAATGTTGTTGGGTATAGACTATAATGTTGTTGGGTATAGACTATAATAATGTTGTTGGGTATAGACTATAATGTTGTTGGGTATAGACTATAATGTTGTTGGGTATAGACTATAATGTTGTTGGGTATAGACTATAATGTTGTTGGGTATAGACTATAATGTTGTTGGGTATAGACTATAATGTTGTTGGGTATAGACTATAATGTTGTTGGGTATAGACTATAATGTTGTTGGGTATAGACTATAATGTTGTTGGGTATAGACTATAATAATGTTGGCTATAGGTTATAATAAGGGAACCGCGATAGCTCAGTGCTTGGTCAACAGGACTACAAAGGACAAGAGGTTGGGTTCGATCCTGGTCGACGGCTTCCGGGTTTACCCAACCTTAAATATGCACCAGATTTTTTCTAGGAAATTACAGCGGCACGGGCGTAATACCGACCACATTACCCCAAAAATCATGTGCTGAAGGTCTGTAAAAAGTATGGTCACTAACACCATATTCCCTATATGCCACTTGGCGTGACGGGGGTACTTGACTTCATTTATAAGTTATAATATTGTTATATATATATATATATATGCTAATATCGTTGTCTATAGACTATGATGTTGTTGGCAATGCACTATAATACTGTTGGCTGTAAGTTATAATACTGTTGGCTGTAAGTTATAATACTGTTGGCTGTAAGTTATAATACTGTTGGCTGTAAGTTATAATACTGTTGGCTGTAAGTTATAATACTGTTGGCTGTAAGTTATAATACTGTTGGCTGTAAGTTATAATACTGTTGGCTGTAAGTTATAATACTGTTGGCTGTAAGTTATAATACTGTTGGCTGTAAGTTATAATACTGTTGGCTGTAAGTTATAATACTGTTGGCTGTAAGTTATAATACTGTTGGCTGTAAGTTATAATATTGTTGGCTGTAAGTTATAATATTGTTGGCTGTAAGTTATAATATTGTTGGCTGTCAGTTATAATACTGTTGGCTGTAAGTTATAATATTGTTGGCTGTAAGTTATAATATTGCTGCCTAAAGGCTAGTATATTGTTGGCTATAGGCTATAATATTGATGTTTATAGACGCTAGTATTGTTGGCTATTGGCTATAATATTGATGTTTATAGACGCTAGTATTGTTGGCTATAGGCTATAATATTTATGTTTATAGACGCTAGTATTGTTGGCTATAGGCTATAATATTGATGTTTATAGACGCTAGTATTGATGGCTATAGGCTATAATATTGATGTTTATAGACGCTAGTATTGTTGGCTATAGGCTATAATATTGATGTTTATAGACGCTAGTATTGTTGGCTATAGGCTATAATATTGATGTTTATAGACGCTAGTATTGTTGGCTATAGGCTATAATATTGATGTTTATAGACGCTAGTATTGTTGGCTATTGGCTATAATATTGATGTTTATAGACGCTAGTATTGTTGGCTATAGGCTATAATATTGATGTTTATAGACGCTAGTATTGATGGCTATAGGCTATAATATTGATGTTTATAGACGCTAGTATTGTTGGCTATAGGCTATAATATTGATGTTTATAGACGCTAGTATTGTTGGCTATAGGCTATAATATTGATGTTTATAGACGCTAGTATTGTTGGCTATAGGCTATAATATTGATGTTTATAGACGCTAGTATTGATGTCGCATTTCTGTAAGCTCTAATATTATTAGCTGTAGTATACACATACATATATTGTTGTTGCTGTTTGAGTGTGCTGATTTGTTTGTGATTGACATTAATGTTGTTGTTTCAGAGCGCTAATGCTGCTAGTTTTAGGTGCTAATGTTGTTGACTGAGAGCGCTGAAGTTTTTCAGTTATAGTCGCTAAAGTCGTTGTCTAACTGGACCTATAGTTTTACGCTAAACCTGGACTAAAGAAAATGAGCGCTGCTTATCCAACTCAACTTCCTCTTACTTTGTTATTGAAACGAGTGATACGATGCAATATCAGATGACGGTATAATGCAACTGCGTTGAAATAATTGTTTTCCAGGGGCGGATAGTCAAACGAGGCAATGTAGACCACGACTCCTGTAGTATTTGATCAGACTACATGACACAATCACATTCCAGCTCAATGGGTTCAGTGTCAGTGTGCAACCAGCCACCGTACTTCCTAGCACCGCCGTGATATAGTTCAATGTCAGTGTGCAACCAGCCACCGTACTTCCTAGCACCGCCGTGATATAGTTCAATGTCAGTGTGCAACCAGCCACCGTCCTTCCTAGCACCGCCGTGATATAGTTCAGTGTCAGTGTGCAACCAGCCACCGTACTTCCTAGCACCGCCGTGATATAGTTCAGTGTCAGTGTGCAACCAGCCACCGTACTTCCTAGCACCGCCGTGATATAGTTCAGTGTCAGTGTGCAACCAGCCACCGTACTTCCTAGCACCGCCGTGATATAGTTCAGTGTCAGTGTGCAACCAGCCACCGTACTTCCTAGCACAGCCGTGATATAGTTCAATGTCAGTGTACAACCAGCCACCGTACTTCCTAGCACAGCCGTGATATAGTTCAATGTCAGTGTACAACCAGCCACCGTACTTCCTAGCACAGCCGTGATATAGTTCAATGTCAGTGTACAACCAGCCACCGTACTTCCTAGCACAGCCGTGATATAGTTCAATGTCAGTGTACAACCAGCCACCGTACTTCCTAGCACAGCCGTGATATAGTTCAATGTCAGTGTACAACCAGCCACCGTACTTCCTAGCACCGCCGTGATATAGTTCAGTGTCAGTGTGCAACCAGCCACCGTACTTCCTAGCACCGCCGTGATATAGTTCAATGTCAGTGTACAACCAGCCACCGTACTTCCTAGCACAGCCGTGATATAGTTCAAATAACTCAGGCCGTTGCTAATAAATAAGCTTCAGTGTCTGTATAGATCAAACCTGCTATACAACAAGACAAAATGTAGCGACTTTACAATGTGTATGAGAAATAGGAAGGCTATTTCAATTAACTGGTTGCCATCACAACAGTGGTTCGACTACTAATTGGACTTTTCTCTCTCTATCTTAAAAGATAGAAGTATTTCAGGATAGAGGGTATTTTAAATAAAACCTCCTGTAAATAATTGTGCTGCCTCTTCATGTCAAAATGTGTTTTAAAAACTGTCCGAGATGTTAATTAATAACAAACACATATTGTTTTGATAATTTATGATGCAAATAACTGAGACATAATGATGTCATTATGATTGTGATAATTTATGATGCAAATAACTGAGACATAATGATGTCATTATGATTGTGATAATTTATGATGCAAATAACTGAGACATAATGATGTCATTATGATTGTGATAATTTATGATGCAAATAACTGAGACATAATGATGTCATTATGATTGTGATAATTTATGATGCAAATAACTGAGACATAATGATGTCATTATGATTGTGATAATTTATCATGCAAATAACTGAGACATAATGATGTCATTATGATTGTGATAATTTATCATGCAAATAACTGAGACATAATGATGTCATTATGATTGTGATAATTTATCATGCAAATAACTGAGACATAATGATGTCATTATGATTGTGATAATTTAGAGCAATAATTGAATGAACGAATATACAAAGCGTTAAGTGCCACCATCTTTAACCCACATCTTATCAGTTTGAAAGTGAAACTTAATGTTCGCTCGCATGTATCCTCAGCAAGTTTCGAACCAATCGCCCCTCACAGATGTTCTATATGTACAGGTATGGATATTAGTGTGTTTATATACATATGCATATATGCATATTAATGCTTTCATATATGTTTTTGAATGACTAATGCATAAAACATGGTGCTGAAAGCTATTATCACCACGTAAATGTTTTGCTGTAAGTCTGACTTCTCGCCTACCTTGTGGTCCCTGCAGCGTTTTGGGACGCTGTTGTCGACATTCCTGTATCAAATGTTTTGTTCGCCCGTATAGTTGCAGGATTTCTGTGTGACTGTTCACACACGCACTTGATCTCACTCACACCCAGAAACGAGATCGTTCTCGTGGTAGCCATGTTGCGATAAGTGTTCATGAGATCAGCGAGAAACACCGTTATTGTTCATATTATCTTTCTTTGTACTGTATTGTCCTATCACATTTTCCTTTTGTGTTGCATTATTGTTTATCTATCTGTCAGTCCGTCCGTCCGTCCGTTCGTCTGTTCGTCCGCCCGCCCACCCAACTGCCTGTCCGTCTGTCTATCTATCTATTGTAGAAATGTGGTTTTACAGAAGAATGTTGAAAATACCATGGACAGCTACGAAGATGAAAATGTTCTGAAAGAGGTCAAAGCAAAAAGAGAACTAATTTCCAATATTAGGAAGAAACAATCATCATTTTTTGGCCATTAATGAGAAGGGAACAACTGGAATATATTGTAAGAACTGGGAAAATTGAGAGACGAAGAGATAAAGGGAAGCAAAGAGAAAAAATACCTATCTGTCTGTCTGTCTGTCTGTCTGTCTGTCTGTCTGTCTGTCTGTCTTTCCGTCCGTCCGTCCGTCCGTCCGATGGATTTTTGTTTTATAAAAAAAAAAACAATCACAACAATAGCAACAACAACAGCAACAATATCAACAATAGCAACATCAACAGCAACAATAGCAACATCAACAGCAACAATAGCAACAGCAACAGCAACAATAGCTACATCAACAGCAACAATAGCAACATCAAAAGCAACAATAGCAACAACAACAGCAACAATAGCAACATCAACAGCAACAATAGCAACAACAAAAGCAATAATAGCAACATCAACAGCAACAATAGCAACATAAACAGCAACAATAGCAACAACAAAAGCAACAATAGCAACATCAACAGCAACAATAGCAACATAAACAGCAACAACAACAGCAACAATAGCAACATCAACAGCAACAACAAAAGCAGCAACAATAGCAACACCAACAGCAACAATAGCAACATCACCAGCAACAATAGCAACAATAGCAACAATAGCAACATCAACAGCAACAATAGCAACATCAACAGCAACAATAGAAACATCAACAGCAACAATAACAACATCACCAGCAACAACAGCAACATCAACAGCAACAATAGCAACATCAACAGCAATAACACCAACAGCAACAATAGCAACATCAACAGCAAGAACAGTAACAATAGCTACATCAACAACAGCAACAACAGCAACATCAACAGTAACAATAGCAAAAACATCAGCAACAAAAGCAACAATAGCAACATCAACAGTAACAATAGCAACAACAACAGCAACAACAGCAACAACAACAGCAACAATAGCAACATCAACAGCAACAATAGCAACATCAACAGCAACAACAATAACAATTATAGCAACAACAAAAGCAACAACAACAATTATAGCAACAACAATAGCAACAGCAACAGCAACAATAGCAACAATAGCAACAACAACAGCAACAATAGCAACATCAAAGGCAACAACAGCAACATCAACAGCAACAATAGCAACATCAACAGCAACAACAGCAACAACAGCAACAACAATAGCAACAACAACAGCAACAACAACAACAGCAACTACAACAGCAACAACAACAGCAACAACAGCAACAGTAACAACAATAGCAACAACAGCAACAACAATAGCAGCAACAACAACAGCAACTATAGCAACAGCAACAACAACAGCAACAATAGCCACATCAACAGCAAGAACAGCAACAATAGCAACAACAACAGCAACAATAGCAACAGCAACAACAACAGCAACAACAACAGCAACAACAACAGCAACAACAACAACAGCAACAACAGCAACAACAACAACAACAACAGCAACATCAGTAACAACAACAGCAACAACAACAGCAACAACAACACCAACAATAGCAACAACAACAGCAACATCAACAGGAACAATAGCAACAACAACAGTAACAATAGCAAAATCAACAGCAACAATAGCAACATTAACAGCAACAATAGCAACAACAACAGTAACAATAGCAACAACAACAGCAACAATAGCAACAACAACAGCAACAATAGCAACAACAATAGCAACAACAACAGCAACAATAGCAACATCAACAGCAACAACAGCAACAATAACAGCAACAATAGCAACATGAACAGCAACAACTGCATTAATCGCAACAACAACAGCAACAATAGCAACATCAACCGCAACAATAGCAACACCAACAGCAACAACAACAATTATAGCAACAACAACAGCAACAACAACAATTATAGCAATAACAATAGCAGCAACAACAATTATAGCAACATCAACAGCAACAACAACAATTATAGCAACAACATCAATTATAGAAACATTATCACAGTAAAGCTTCCGCTGTTGTAAATGACGCCCCATGCACTCACAAAGAACAATCGACTCACTAATGGAGGCTGAGGTTGAATGAGTAATCCTTCAGCTCTGGAGCTTCTGCCTAATGCCTTTGAGTCACGTCATTACAAATGGTAACGGCAGACGTATAGCATATGATGAAATGGCGGAGCACGTCCATTTCTTCGGTTAGTGATTCTAGTGGACTTCTTTTCCCTTCAAATGTTGCGAGTCAGGCGCACAATAACAGCGAATTTCAAAGTTCGTCATGTTATTTGAGAACAAATATTATATCTGTAAATCGATCAACTAAAATCAGACTCAAAAGTGGGTTATTTAGACAACAGTCCCGGCTGAAATAAAGAGATGTCGTTGTGTTCTCGCGTGACTTCCAAAGCTCCGCATCCCAACAGGTCAGGCTTCAGTTGGTCCGCGTTAAGCAAATCATCGTCGTCCTGTGACGTCAGCTTGTCTTTGATTATATGTATTTGGTCGGCCGATATGCCAGATCAATAACGACGAGCACAAATACAGAGTCCAAAGTCTGGTATCGGTCATCGAACTGCTCTCAATGTTTCCAATCACCTTCTGGACATGCTAGAAGCACTAGGGGTGTGGCTCGTATCCTGTGTCTACAGACGAGCTTTTTTTTATTAGGACCCCAGGAGCATACGTTATTGTTGGATCCCAGGAGCATACGTCATTGTTGGACCCCAGGAGCATACGTCATTGTTGGACCCCAGGAGCATACGTCATTGTTGGACCCCAGGAGCATACGTCATTGTTGGACCCCAGCAGCATACGTCATTGTTGGACCCCATCAGCATACGTCATTGTTGGACCCCAAGAGCATATGGCATTGTTGGACCCCAGGAGCATACGTTATTGTTGGATCCCAGGAGCATACGTCATTGTTGGATCCCAGGAGCATACGTTATTGTTGGACCCCAGGAGCATACGTCATTGTTGGATCCCAGGAGCATACGTCATTGTTGGACCCCAGGAGCATACGTCATTGTTGGACCCCAGGAGCATACGTCATTGTTGGACCCCAGGAGCATACGTCATTGTTGGACCCCAGCAGCATACGTCATTGTTGGACCCCAAGAGCATACGGCATTGTTGGACCCCAGGAGCATACGTTATTGTTGGATCCCAGGAGCATACGTCATTGTTGGATCCCAGGAGCATACGTTATTGTTGGACCCCAGGAGCATACGTCATTGTTGGATCCCAGGAGCATACGTTATTGTTGGACCCCAGGAGCATACGTTATTGTTGGATCTCAGGAGCATACGTCATTGTTGGACCCCAGGAGCATACGTCATTGTTGGACCCCAGGAGCATACGTCATTGTTGGACCCCAGGAGCATACGTCATTGTTGGACCCCAAGAGCATACGGCATTGTTGGACCCCAGGAGCATACGTCATTGTTGGATCCCAGGAGCATACGTCATTGTTGGACCCCAGGAGCATACGTCATTGTTGGACTATCAGCCGCAGCCATCTATAGTCTACTAAGGCCCGCGACCTGAAAGGAATCACCCAACAATTGTGATGTTTTCAGCTTAACATAATAGCATAACAAGCGGGCCCACATATGATAAAGTTATACATTGACCATAACTAGCGGGTCTACATAAGATAAAGTTATACATTGACTATAACTAGCGGGTCCACATAAGATAAAGTTATACATTGACTATAACTAGCGGGTCCACATAAGATAAAGTTATACATTGACTATAACTAGGGGGGCCACATAAGATAAAGTTATACATTGACTATAACTAGCGGGTCCACATAAGATAAAGTTATACATTGACTATAGCTAGCGGGTCCACATAAGATAAAGTTATACATTGACTATAACTAGGGGGGCCACATAAGATAAAGTTATACATTGACTATAACTAGGGGGTCCACATAAGATAAAGTTATACATTGACTATAACTAGCGGGTCCACATAAGATAAAGTTATACATCGACTATAACTAGGGGGTCCACATAAGATAAAGTTATACATTGGGCTTGAGTGTCTACGATCAATTCGTGAGAAAATCAAAGACTGTCAGGAACAAAGCAATGACTTCTTCCGCGGGGGTTTGTTCCTCCCTGATAGCATCTTCTATCAATCATGTGTTACCCACTTTCTTTGTGTCTCTTTCTCTCATTTTTGTTTTACCACATTTTTTTTTACATCACCTTCTCTTATTCTTCTTTTGCTTGTTCCTGGCTTTGCAACTCTCTCTCTCTTTCTTTCTTTCTTTCTCTCTCTCTCTCTCTTTCTCACTCTCTCTTTCATGTTTTATATCTTTGTTTAGTATGTTTCCCTTGTCTTATTTTGTTGCAATCTTTGATTATTTTTACCACCTATTTCTTTCCATCTGTTACTTCTTTCTTCCTTTTCATCAACACACCCCACTTTCTCTCTTCCTTTTGTCGCGTGTTCCATTTGTTTAGTTAGCTTCTTTCTTGTTCTGCGTCTCATTTTTCTTCATTATTTTCATTGTTATTTTTATATTATATTATATTATATTATATTATATTATATTATATTATATTATATTATATTATATTATATTATATTATATTATATTATATTATATTATATTATATTATATTATATTATATTATATTGTATTGTATTGTATTGTATTGTATTGTATTGTATTGTATTATATTATATTTTGTTATGTTATGTTATGTTATGTTATGTTTTGTTTTGTTACGTTATGTTATGTTATGTTATATTGCACTGCACGACATTGCATTGAATTGAAGTGTATTATATTTATTATATTACATTATTTTATATCATATCACCATATTGTATCGTATCGTATCGTACCATATCATATCATATAATATTATGTATGTAATATGTATACAACTGCATACACATTCCCTCTAATTTCTTCTCGTTAAATCTTGTCTTATTTTCACCTTGTTGTTTGCATCTTCTTGTCATAGATTATTTGTTTGCACACCCCTGACAGCTCCGGCAAGAAGTAGCGAGATTAAATTTAAAAAAAAAGCGTATTTTCACTGAATTATTGAAACCATTGTTAGAAATGTTATTGACACAAGCCCCATATTCGGTGAGGCTCTACATGACGATAAACTGTGACGATACTATCCCACGCAGATATCACCCTTCATCGAAATGCGACAAACGTCAAATTGCTGACGTATTTCCGCTCCGAACATACGGCATCCACCTAATAATTATAGGGGACGGACGTAAGTGCAGGCATGATTAGACTTTGTAAATACAATAATTCAGCTCTCCCACATAAAGTCTGTCTACTTGATCATAGCCAACACAGCTAAGCGACAATCTAGCGTTTTTACTTCTCTTCATATGGTCACTAAACCGTTCATGTATTGTTGCATTTTATCACTCAGGGGACATCTGTAGACGCCAACACGGGAGAGTGTGTTTAATTTTTGCTGCGCTTTGCCACAATAATAAAGTTCGTGAACATCGATCTACTCGCCAATTGTGAAACTCTGGGTAATAGCGTCTTTTAACGCTCAAAATGTGCGCCCATTTGCGAATCATCGGTGGGGTTTGTGAACAGAAGGTGTATGATTGATGTGAGCGTTGGTCGATGTGAGCGTTGGTCGATGTGAGCGTTGGTCGATGTGAGCGTTGGTTGATGTGAGCGTTGGTTGATGTGAGCGTTGGTCGATGTGAGCGTTGGTCGATGTGTGCGTTGGTTGATGTGTGCGTTGGTTGATGTGAGCGTTGGTCGATGTGAGCGTTGGTCGATGTGAGCGTTGGTCGATGTGAGCGTTGGTCGATGTGAGCGTTGGTCGATGTGAGCGTTGGTCGATGTGTGCGTTGGTTGATGTGAGCGTTGGTCGATGTGAGCGTTGGTCGATGTGAGCGTTGGTCGATGTGAGCGTTGGTCGATGTGAGCGTTGGTCGATGTGAGCGTTGGTCGATGTGTGCGTTGGTCGATGTGAGCGTTGGTCGATGTGTGCGTTGGTTGATGTGAGCGTTGGTTGATGTGAGCGTTGGTCGATGTGAGCGTTGGTTGATGTGAGCGTTGGTCGATGTGAGCGTTGGTCGATGTGAGCGTTGGTCGATGTGAGCGTTGGTCGACGTGAGCGTTGGTCGACGTAAGCGTTGGTCGATGTGAGCGTTGGTCGATGTGAGCGTTGGTCGATGTGAGCGTTGGTCGATGTGAACGTTGGTCGATGTGAACGTTGGTCGATGTGAGCGTTGGTCGATGTGAGCGTTGGTCGATGTGAGCGTTGGTCGATGTGAGCGTTGGTCGATGTGAACGTTGGTCGATGTGAGCGTTGGTCGATGTGAGCGTTGGTCGATGTGAGCGTTGGTCGATGTGAGCGGTGGTCGATGTGAGCGTTGGTCGATATGAGCGTTGGTCGATGTGAGCGTTGGTCGATGTGAGCGTTGGTCGATGTGAGCGTTGGTCGATGTGAGCGTTGGTCGATGACGTCAGCGGAAACAGGTCAAGAACAATCTCAATCTGGAATAGCACTAGGCTACGTCACAAGAGACTATCCACACTTTGCCGGGTTTCCTCACATTTCTTTTTACCTCATAGCTACGTCATTCGTCATGTTTTACGTCTACACCAGCTTCTCTCGAACGTAACAAACACAAACCAAACACAAACCAAACACAAACCAAATACAAACACATTCCTTAACATACAGATAAAAAAAACACAAACACAAACAAAAGTACAGAACGGAGTTAGCCTTTAACATGAGAAATGCGAGTCTGTACAGACATTAACTAAGACAAAAGAACACGGTTACATGACAAGTACTTAATGCGGGTAGTGAGTCAGTCAAAACAGTTCAGGCAAGCCATGATACACCAGTACATACATCCACGACATCTGTTTGTTATTCGCGTGTACTGTGGGTCGTGTTGCATTTTGTGACCCGGTTCATCTTTTCTGGTATACTTTTGGAGATTGCTACCACTGAAGTTCGATTTTATAGTCACGAGAATAATAATAGGAAGCTTTATTCAGAGCATCGAAGCAGGAGATAATCTGATCATCAGAAGTTGCGCTGGAGGGAGTGGGCGTTGGGTCATGGTTCAGATGTGTCGACCTCCTGTTGTATTAAACTTGAAGACTGACGCGATAATCGGGGCATGATAACTTGTATTTGCTTGTTCTCTGTGTTGCCACTAACCTGACAGCGTCGAATCTTATTAGATCAACGACCCAGTCTAACGCATATTTCTATCCACTTATCCACAGCCAGACATCTGCTTTAATCTTGTTGTTTGTTATATACATTAATGTTGTTGTTTGTTATATACATTAATGTTGTTGTTTGTTATATACATTAATCTTGTTGGTTGTTATATACATTAATGTTGTTGTTTGTTATATACATTAATGTTGTTGTTTGTTAAATACATTAATGTTGTTGTTTGTTATATACATTAATGTTGTTGTTTGTTATATACGTTAATATTGTTGTTTGTTATATACATTAATCTTGTTGTTTGTTATATACGTTAATATTGTTGTTTGTTATATACGTTAATGTTCTTGTTTGTTATATACGTTAATGTTCTTGTTTGTTATATACGTTAATGTTCTTGTTTGTTATATACGTTAATATTATTGTTTGTTATATACGTTAATATTGTTGTTTGTTATATACATTTATATTGTTGTTTGTTATATACGTTAATGTTCTTGTTTGTTATATACGTTAATGTTCTTGTTTGTTATATACGTTAATGTTCTTGTTTGTTATATACGTTAATATTATTGTTTGTTATATACGTTAATATTGTTGTTTGTTATATACGTTAATATTGTTGTTTGTTATATACGTTAATATTGTTTTTTGTTATATACATTAATCTTGTTGTTTGTGATTGATGTTAATGTTATTGTTTGTGATTGACGTTAATGTTGTTGTTTGTGATTGACGTTAATGTTGTTGTTTGTGATTGACGTTAATGTTCTTGTTTGTGATTGATGGTAATGTTATTCTTTGTGAATGACGTTAATGTTATTGTTTGTGATTGACGTTAATGTTGTTGTTTGTGATTGATGGTAATGTTATTCTTTGTGAATGACGTTAATGTTGTTGTTTGTGATTGATGTTAATGTTATTGTTTGTGATTGACGTTAATGTTATTGTTTGTAATTGACGTTAATGTTGTTGTTTGTGAATGACGTTAATGTTATTGTTTGTGATTGATGTTAATGTTATTGTTTGTGATTGACGTTAATGTTATTGTTTGTGATTGACGTTAATGTTGTTGTTTGTGAATGACGTTAATGTTATTGTTTGTGATTGACGTTAATGTTCTTGTTTGTGACTGATGTTAATGTTATTGTTTGTGAATGGCGTAATGTTATTGTTTGTGAATGACGTTAGTGTTGTTGTTTCACAGCGCTATTGCTGCTAGTTTTAGGTGCTAATGATGCTGATTGAAAGCGCTGAGGTTTTTTTTTTAGCTAAAATCGCTAAAATTGCTGACTAACTGGACCTATCGTTTTGCGCTAAACTTGCACTTTGTGTGATGTGTTCTTCTCATCCAACTCAACTTGTGTGATGTGTTCTTCTCATCCGACTCAACTTGTGTTATGTGCTCTTGTCATCCGACTCAACTTTCTGTTCCTTTTTTTCTACTGCAACGAGTGATACGATACAAGAGCAGATGAAGGTATAACGTTTAAACACATGTATTCCAGGGATGGATAGTCAAAGGAGGCAACAGAGGCCACGACTCCTGTAATATTTTATCAGAATGCACATCACACTTCAGTTTAGTGAGTTAAATGTCAGTGTACAACCAGCCACCGTACTCCCTAGCCTCATCATCATCATCGAGTGCCATCTCCGCAACGAAGGTTGGCTACCATGGAGCGCCAATCTGCTGTGCCTCTTGCTTTGATGGTGCAGGTTGTCATAGGCTGATTTGTCCATCTTTTGATGATACTCGTCCATGTTAGTCTTGGTCTGCCTCTGCCTCTTTTACCTTGTATTTTCCCCTCCAGGATTACTTTTAGTAGGCTGTTGTGTCATTTAACATGGCCCAAAAATAGCATTTGTCTTGTTTGAATTGTGTTTAGTAGTTCTCTTTTCATTTTTAGTTGTTTTAAGACTTCGTTGTTTGTTTTCTTTTCCTTCCATCCAATTCTACCTATTCTTCTATATATCCACATTTCAAAGGCTTCAATTCTCTGTTCTGTTTTCTTGTCTAATGTCCATGTTTCTGCACCACATAGAAATATTGAGAAGATGTAACATTTTATACTATATTATCCCTAGCACAGCCGTGATAAAAGTCCAGTTTTACTAGACCAACCACCCAGTCTAACTGATATTTATATTCCCTTATCTACTTAAACTTAACCAGACAGAAGCAAATCTGACAAGACAACAGTTTAATCCAACACGTATTCGTATCGATCTGTCGCAAGACAGCAATACATTTGACTGGACTAGCAACCTAATTACTTCAGTGTGCCTAATAAATGCTATACAGACACACACAAATTATTGTTTCCCATTACATGTGCCCTATTTTTTATGTGTCTTTAGATCTCACCTCATAAAACATGAAGCAGTTCGTGACATATTAAAGTGACTGTCCTAGCACCATTCACGAAATCAGCATTGCTGATCTCACTAGTGGTCACATCTACCAGGTCTATGATTCAATCAAATTCTACATCATTTCATAAAGACCTGTATACCTCTTATCGATATCTATCTGTCTGTCTGTCTGTCTGTCTGTGTGTCTGTCTGTCTGTTTGTCTGTCTGTCTGTCTGTTGCCTGTCTTTCTGTCTGTCTGCCTGCCTGTCTCTCTATCACTCTATCTGTTTGTCTTTCCGTCTGTTTGTCTGCCTGCCTGCCTGCCTGCCTGTCTCTCTGCCTGCCGCCTGCCTGCCTGTCTCTCTGCCTGCCTGCCTGCTTGCCTCTCTGCCTGCCGGCCTCTCTGCCTGCCGCCTGCCTGCCTACATGCCCGTCTGTCTTGCCTGTCTAATCTGTCTAGTCTGTTCGTCCGTCCGCACGCACGCCTGCCTGCCTGTCTACCTACCTATGAACATGTCTGGCTGTCTGTCTATCTACCTGATTGTCTGCCTGTATGTATATATGTATGTATGTATGCATGCCTGCCTGCGTGCGTCTGTCGTGTCCTGTCCGGTTCGGTCCGTCCGTCCTTCCACCTATAAGTCTGCCTATCTATCTATGTCTTTCTGTCTGTATTGATGTGTGTCTGTCTCTTGTTCTTTCTAGCCGAAGATGACACATATTGAATAAATCCTACACACCACACCGCTCGACGATCTTTCTTATCAAACACCACACCTTACACAAGCCTCAAATCGTGTTTGGCCAATCGTCTCTGTTCTGGGTAAGTTGCTCAGTCTCAGCGAGGGAGCTGCTCAAGTGTTATAAATTGTTTATTTCTATACATCGCTTATTATGCAACTTTAGTTCCTGTCTTTAGTGACGCTCTGATTTCTTATGTCCATCTGTGACCACGTGGTCGTGTTACCGTTTAGTCTGACCTTGTCACGCCCTATGCTGCTGGGTTTCGTTTCTTTCTGGTTACTTCAAACATATCACATAAACAGATCACATAAACAGATCACATAAACAAATCACAGAAACATATCACAAAAACATATCACATAAACAGATCACAAAAGCAGATTGCAAAACAGATCACACACACACAAATCACAGAAACAGATCACAAAAACAGATCACAAAGACAGACCACACACACACAAATCACAGAAACAGATCACATGAGTGGGTGAGCCACTTTAACAGCTGGGTGAGCCACTTTAACAACTGGGTGAGCCACTTTAACAACTGGGTGAGCCACTTTAACAATTGGGGGTGCGCCACTTTAACAGCTGGGTGAGCCACTTTAACAACTGGGTGAGCCACTTTAACAATTGGGGGGGGGGTGAGCCACTTTAACAACTGGGAGAGTCACTTTAACAGCTGGGTGAGCCACTTTAACAACTGGGTGAGCCATTTTAACAGCTGGGTGAGCCACTTTAACAGCTGGGTGAGCCACTTTAACAGCTGGGTGAGCCACTTTAACAACTGAGTGAGCCACTTTAACAACTGAGTGAGCCACTTTAACAACTGGGTGAGCCACTTTAACAACTGGGTGAGCCACTTTAACAACTGGGTGAGCCACTTTAACAACTGAGTGAGCCACTTTAACAGCTGGGTGAGCCACTTTAACAACTGAGTGAGCCACTTTAACAGCTGGGTGAGCCACTTTAACAACTGAGTGAGCCACTTTAACAGCTGGGTGAGCCACTTTAACAGCTGGGTGAGCCACTTTAACAACTGGGTGAGCCACTTTAACAACTGGGTGAGCCACTTTAACAATTGGGGGGTGAGCCACTTTAACAGCTGGGTGAGGCACTTTAACAACTGAGTGAGCCACTTTAACAACTGGGTGAGCCACTTTAACAGCTGGGTGAGCCACTTTAACAACTGAGTGAGCCACTTTAACAACTGGGTGAGCCACTTTAACAGCTGGGTGAGCCACTTTAACAACTGAGTGAGCCACTTTAACAGCTGGGTGAGCCACTTTAACAGCTGGGTGAGCCACTTTAACAACTGGGTGAGCCACTTTAACAACTGGGTGAGCCACTTTAACAATTGGGGGGTGAGCCACTTTAACAGCTGGGTGAGCCACTTTAACAACTGAGTGAGCCACTTTAACAACTGGGTGAGCCACTTTAACAACTGGGTGAGCCACTTTAACAACTGAGTGAGCCACTTTAACAACTGGGTGAGCCACTTTAACAACTGGGTGAGCCACTTTAACAACTGAGTGAGCCACTTTAACAACTGGGTGAGCCACTTTAACAACTGGGTGAGCCACTTTAACAGCTGGGTGAGCCACTTTAACAACTGAGTGAGCCACTTTAACAGCTGGGTGAGCCACTTTAACAGCTGGGTGAGCCACTTTAACAACTGGGTGAGCCACTTTAACAACTGAGTGAGCCACTTTAACAATTGGGGGGTGAGCCACTTTAACAACTGAGTGAGCCACTTTAACAACTGAGTGAGCCACTTTAACAGCTGGGTGAGCCACTTTAACAGCTGGGTGAGCCACTTTAACAGCTGGGTGAGCCACTTTAACAACTGGGTGAGCCACTTTAACAACTGAGTGAGCCACTTTAACAATTGGGGGGTGAGCCACTTTAACAACTGAGTGAGCCACTTTAACAATTGGGGGGTGAGCCACTTTAACAGCTGGGTGAGCCACTTTAACAGCTGGGTGAGCCACTTTAACAACTGAGTGAGCCACTTTAACAGCTGGGTGAGCCACTTTAACAACTGGGTGAGCCACTTTAACAATTGGGGGGTGAGCCACTTTAACAACTGGGAGAGTCACTTTAACAGCTGGGTGAGCCACTTTAACAACTGGGAGAGTCACTTTAACAGCTGGGTGAGCCACTTTAACAACTGAGTGAGCCACTTTAACAGCTGGGTGAGCCACTTTAACAACTGGGTGAGCCACTTTAACAATTGGGGGGTGAGCCACTTTAACAACTGGGAGAGTCACTTTAACAATTGGATGAGCCACTTTAAAAAAATACATCATCATAATTTAGTTGCGTGCCCTGTGCAAAATATTGCTCTCATCACAACGCGTGTCAAATGTTCTCTGTCTCTTGTAGCCAAATTTTTCCTTTGTCATCTTCAAGGTCTCACTGATACCATAAACAACCTTCTTCACATCTCTCGCTTTCTCTCTCGTTCTCTATCTCTTTCTCTCTCTCTTTAATCGAACCCTCACCTTCTATTATTACAATTTTAGATAGTTGTACAATCAAAGTATCACAAACCCAGACTAATGATGCAATGAATCACATCACGAATAAATCAAAAGCACCTATTTCCATCAAAACTCTATTCTACTGTACGTTTGTACACGACTCCGCGATAATTTCCATCCAAACTATGATATCTGTGCTAGATTCTACCTTTCCTCCTGTGTAAGCTAAGATTATCAACGTGATCTTCCTGTTTGATAACGGTTCTTTTAACGAATGCACGTGGCTGCTTGCACGTGCACGTGTTTGCGTGACCGCCTTAAGAATTATAATCATTTCGTTTTTATTTTCAATTAAATAAAAATTTCGCCTGAAGCGCTTGAGCAGGTCAGTCAATCTGAGACATGTATATCTACGGTCAGCCTCAACGGTTTGTATAGTCTATACATTTACGAGTTGTATTGAGAGCAACTGGCAGTCTCCATCGCAGCAATAACTCAGCACTTGTATCTGGCTGTCTGCCTGTAGGTAATGACGTTAGAGATGGTCATGTCCAGGGTTATGTGTGTGCTCCGTCCACAGAAAGGAACTTCTCGTAATCCAGTTAGCTTTGATTAAGGTAGAAACCTGCTCCCCAGAATTGACAACGAAGTTTATCTGCACATCAATGACAACTCAGAATGCTGATTCGCTAAGAATGCTGATTCGCTAAGAATGCTGATTCGCTAAGAATGCTGATTTGGACGTTTCTTTGAGTCGAGCTGGAGTAGGCAGTCAGTGCTACCCTCAACCGCAGCTCATTAGAGTTCTTCAGACATTGTGATCAGATTGCTGCATTCTCTCTATCTTCTGAAACGTTACCTTTGTTCTCTGTCGTCACTGCATTGTGCTTGCGTTCAGTTGTTAACAAATGCTGGGGCTACCAGTAGGGGCATCTCAACATGGAATTGTTAGCTGCTAACTGTGGCATTGTTAACGTTTGCTGCAAACTGTGGCATTGTTAACGTTTGCTACTAACTGTGGCATTGTTAACGTTTGCTACTAACTGTGGCATTGTTAACGTTTGCTACTAACTGTGGCATTGTTAACGTTTGCTACTAACTGTGGCATTGTTAACGTTTGCTACTAACTGTGGCATTGTTAACGTTAGCTGCTAACTGTGGCATTGTTAACGTTAGCTGCTAACTGTGGCATTGTTAACGTTAGCTGCTAACTGTGGCATTGTTAACGTTTAGGCTCTGTCTCTACGTTATTACTCTGTGTGTCTATATTGTGTACATGCACCATATACTTAATAAAATAAACATGACAAGAAAAAATATGGATTAGATGCGAATATCAAAACTAAAATTATGATCATAAACAAAGATAATACTCAAAACATACAAGTGGATATCAAAATTGAAGGAATAGACCTGGAGACAGTTCAGAAGTAGTTCTACTAAAAAAAAGAAAAAGGAATAGCAAAAAGTAATTTTAATGCCAAATATAATGAAAAATATACTAACATCAAAACAAATAACACCAGGGCTAAAACTAAGAATAGCAAAATGTTACATCTTATCAACATTCCTGTATAGTGCAGAAACATGGACATTAGATAAGAAAACAGAACAGAAACCTTTGAAATGTAGATTTATAGAAGAATAGGAAGAGTTGGATGGAAAGAAAAGAAAACAAACGATGAAGTCATTAAAGAACTAGAAATGAAAAGAGAACTACTAAATACAATTCAAACAAGACGAATATGATTTTTGGGGCATGTTAATAGACACAACAGCCTACTGAAAATAATCTTGGAAGGCAAAACACAAGGTAAAAGAGGCAGACCAAGACTAACATGGACGAGTAACATCAAAGATGGACAAGTCGGGTTGTGACAAGCTGCACCATCAAAGCAAAAGAGATAGACAGAATGGCAGTCCATGGTGGCCAAACATGGATGCGGAGACGACACTCAGTGATAATGATGATGTACTATATACGTCTGTTTGACATGCTTATTTGATGTGTAACTTCTGTGAGCATCCATTGTATGTATATACTGCATGTCCACACAGTGTGTCTGCACGCTTATCTGTATTGTGTGTTCATGCGGTGTGTGCCAACGCGTCTTTACTGTCTGTCTGATATAGCGCTAGTTCTCTCATACAAAATATAACATGCGGTATGTGCTAACATGCCTGTAATATAGGTCTGATGCAGCGTTAGTTCTCTCATACAAAATACAACATGCGGTGTGTGCCAACGTGTCTGTACTATCTATCTGATATAGCGCTAGTTCTCTCATACAAAATATAACATGCGGTGTGTGCCAACGTGTCTGTACTATCTATCTGATATAGCGCTAGTTCTCTCATACAAAATATAACATGCGGTGTGTGCCAACGTGTCTGTACTATATGTCTGATATAGTGCTAGTTCTCTCATACAAAATATAACATGCGGTGTGTGCCAACGTGTCTGTACTATATGTCTGATATAGTGCTAGTTCTCTCATACAAAATATAACATACGGTGTGTGCCAACGTGTCTGTACTATCTGTCTGATATAGCACTAGTTCTCTCATACAAAATATAACATACGGTGTGTGCCAACGTGTCTGTACTATATGTCTGATATAGCGCTAGTTCTCTCA
Organism: Megaustenia siamemsis; assembly: GCA_032433765.1. Taxonomy (NCBI): domain Eukaryota; kingdom Metazoa; phylum Mollusca; class Gastropoda; order Stylommatophora; family Ariophantidae; genus Megaustenia; species Megaustenia siamemsis. Next base: position 5,420,038 of record JAVIAB010000051.1, on the reverse strand, counting down.
TACAAAATATAACATGCGGTGTGTGCCAACGTGTCTGTACTATCTGTCTGATATAGCGCTAGTTCTCTCATACAAAATATAACCTACGGTGTGTGTCAGCGCGCCTGTACTGTCTGTCTAATATAACGCTAGTTCTCTCATACAAAATATAACATGCGGTGTGTGTCAGCGCGCCTGTACTGTCTGTCTAATATAACGCTAGTTCTCTCATACAAAATGTAACATGCGGTGTGTGCCAACATGCCTGTAATATAGGTCTGATGCATCGTTAGTTCTCTCATACAAAATATAACATACGGTGTGTGCCAGCGTGTCTGTGCTGTCTGTTTAATGTAGCGCTAGTTCTCTCATACAAAATATAACATGCTGTGTATGCCAGCGCGCCTGTACTGTCTGTCTAATATAACGCTAGTTCTCTCATACAAAATATAACATGCGGTGTGTGTCAGCGCGCCTGTACTGTCTGACTAATATAACGCTAGTTCTCTCATACAAAATGTAACATGCGGTGTGTGTCAGCGCGCCTGTACTGTCTGTCTAATATAACGCTAGTTCTCTCATACAAAATATAACATGCGGTATGTGCTAACATGCCTGTAATATAGGTCTGATGCAGCGTTAGTTCTCTCATACAAAATACAACATGCGGTGTGTGCCAACATGCCTGTAATATAGGTCTGATGCAGCGTTAGTTCTCTCATACAAAATATAACATGCGGTGTGTGCTAACATGCCTGTAATATAGGTCTGATGCAGCGTTAGTTCTCTCATACAAAATATAACATGCGGTGTGTGCTAACATGCCTGTAATATAGGTCTGATGCAGCGTTAGTTCTCTCATACGAAATATAACATGCGGTGTGTGCTAACATGCCTGTAATATAGGTCTGATGCAGCGTTAGTTCTCTCATACAAAATACAACATGCGGTGTGTGCCAACATGCCTGTAATATAGGTCTGATGCAGCGTTAGTTCTCTCATACAAAATACAACATGCGGTGTGTGCCAACATGCCTGTAATATAGGTCTGATGCAGCGTTAGTTCTCTCATACAAAATATAACATGCGGTGTGTGCTAACATGCCTGTAATATAGGTCTGATGCAGCGTTAGTTCTCTCATACAAAATATAACATGCGGTGTGTGCTAACATGCCTGTAATATAGGTCTGATGCAGCGTTAGTTCTCTCATACAAAATATAACATGCGGTGTGTGCTAACATGCCTGTAATATAGGTCGGATGCAGCGTTAGTTCTCTCATACAAAATACAACATGCGGTGTGTGCCAACATGCCTGTAATATAGGTCTTATGCAGCGTTAGTTCTCTCATACAAAATACAACATGCGGTGTGTGCTAACATGCCTGTAATATAAGTCTGATGCAGCGTTAGTTCTCTCATACAAAATATAACATGCGGTGTGTGCCAACATGCCTGTAATATAGGTCTGATGCAGCGTTAGTTCTCTCATACAAAATATAACATGCGGTGTGTGCTAACATGCCTATAATATAGGTCTGATGCAGCGTTAGTTCTCTCATACAAAATATAACATGCGGTGTGTGCCAACATGCCTGTAATATAGGTCTGATGCAGCGTTAGTTCTCTCATACAAAATATAACATGCGGTGTGTGCTAACATGCCTGTAATATAGGTCTGATGCAGCGTTAGTTCTCTCATACAAAATATAACATGCGGTGTGTGCTAACATGCCTGTAATATAGGTCTGATGCAGCGTTAGTTCTCTCATACAAAATACAACATGCGGTGTGTGCTAACATGCCTGTAATATAGGTCTGATGCAGCGTTAGTTCTCTCATACAAAATATAACATGCGGTGTGTGCTAACATGCCTGTAATATAGGTCTGATGCAGCGTTAGTTCTCTCATACAAAATATAACATGCGGTGTGTGCTAACATGCCTGTAATATAGGTCTGATGCAGCGTTAGTTCTCTCATACAAAATATAACATGCGGTGTGTGCCAACATGCCTGTAATATAGGTCTGATGCAGCGTTAGTTCTCTCATACAAAATATAACATGCGGTGTGTGCTAACATGCCTGTAATATAGGTCTGATGCAGCGTTAGTTCTCTCATACAAAATACAACATGCGGTGTGTGCTAACATGCCTGTAATATAGGTCTGATGCAGCGTTAGTTCTCTCATACAAAATATAACATGCGGTGTGTGCCAACATGCCTGTAATATAGGTCTGATGCAGCGTTAGTTCTCTCATACAAAATACAACATGCGGTGTGTGCTAACATGCCTGTAATATAGGTCTGATGTAGCGTTAGTTCTCTCATACAAAATATAACATGCGATGTGTGCTAACATGCCTGTAATATAGGTCTGATGCAGCGTTAGTTCTCTCATACAAAATACTACATGCGGTGTGTGCTAACATGTCTGTAATATAGGTCTGATGCAGCGTTAGTTCTCTCATACAAAATACAACATGCGGTGTGTGCTAACATGCCTGTAATATAGGTCTGATGTAGCGTTAGTTCTCTCATACAAAATATAACATGCGGTGTGTGCTAACATGCCTGTAATATAGGTCTGATGTAGCGTTAGTTCTCTCATTCAAAATATAACATGCGGTGTGTGCTAACATGCCTGTAATATAGGTCTGATGCAGCGTTAGTTCTCTCATACAAATATAACATGCGGTGTGTGCTAACATGCCTGTAATATAGGTCTGATGTAGCGTTAGTTCTCTCATACAAAATATAACATGCGGTGTGTGCTAACATGCCTGTAATATAGGTCGGATGCAGCGTTAGTTCTCTCATACAAAATATAACATGCGGTGTGTGCTAACATGCCTGTAATATAGGTCTGATGCAGCGTTAGTTCTCTCATACAAAATATAACATGCGGTGTGTGCTAACATGCCTGTAATATAGGTCGGATGCAGCGTTAGTTCTCTCATACAAAATATAACATGCGGTGTGTGCTAACATGCCTGTAATATAGGTCGGATGCAGCGTTAGTTCTCTCATACAAAATATAACATGCGGTGTGTGCTAACATGCCTGTAATATGGGTCTGATGCAGCGTTAGTTCTCTCATACAAAATATAACATGCGGTGTGTGCTAACATGCCTGTAATATAGGTCTGATGCAGCGTTAGTTCTCTCATACAAAATATAACATGCGGTGTGTGCTAACATGCCTGTAATATAGGTCTGATGCAGCGTTAGTTCTCTCATACAAAATATAACATGCGGTGTGTGCCAACATGCCTGTAATATAGGTCTGATGCAGCGTTAGTTCTCTCATACAAAATATAACATGCGGTGTGTGCTAACATGCCTGTAATATAGGTCTGATGCAGCGTTAGTTCTCTCATACAAAATATAACATGCGGTGTGTGCTAACATGCCTGTAATATAGGTCTGATGCAGCGTTAGTTCTCTCATACAAAATACAACATGCGGTGTGTGCTAACATGCCTGTAATATAGGTCTGATGCAGCGTTAGTTCTCTCATACAAAATATAACATGCGGTGTGTGCTAACATGCCTGTAATATAGGTCTGATGCAGCGTTAGTTCTCTCATACAAAATATAACATGCGGTGTGTGCTAACATGCCTGTAATATAGGTCTGATGCAGCGTTAGTTCTCTCATACAAAATATAACATGCGGTGTGTGCCAACATGCCTGTAATATAGGTCTGATGCAGCGTTAGTTCTCTCATACAAAATATAACATGCGGTGTGTGCTAACATGCCTGTAATATAGGTCTGATGCAGCGTTAGTTCTCTCATACAAAATATAACATGCGGTGTGTGCTAACATGCCTGTAATATAGGTCTGATGCAGCGTTAGTTCTCTCATACAAAATATAACATGCGGTGTGTGCCAACATGCCTGTAATATAGGTCTGATGCAGCGTTAGTTCTCTCATACAAAATATAACATGCGGTGTGTGCTAACATGCCTGTAATATAGGTCTGATGCAGCGTTAGTTCTCTCATACAAAATACAACATGCGGTGTGTGCTAACATGCCTGTAATATAGGTCTGATGTAGCGTTAGTTCTCTCATACAAAATATAACATGCGATGTGTGCTAACATGCCTGTAATATAGGTCGGATGCAGCGTTAGTTCTCTCATACAAAATATAACATGCGGTGTGTGCTAACATGCCTGTAATATAGGTCTGATGTAGCGTTAGTTCTCTCATACAAAATATAACATGCGGTGTGTGCTAACATGCCTGTAATATAGGTCTGATGTAGCGTTAGTTCTCTCATACAAAATACAACATGCGGTGTGTGCCAACATGCCTGTAATATAGGTCTGATGCAGCGTTAGTTCTCTCATACAAAATACAACATGCGGTGTGTGCCAACATGCCTGTAATATAGGTCTGATGCAGCGTTAGTTCTCTCATACAAAATATAACATGCGGTGTGTGCTAACATGCCTGTAATATAGGTCTGATGTAGCGTTAGTTCTCTCATACAAAATATAACATGCGGTGTGTGCTAACATGCCTGTAATATAGGTCTGATGTAGCGTTAGTTCTCTCATACAAAATATAACATGCGGTGTGTGCTAACATGCCTGTAATATAGGTCTGATGTAGCGTTAGTTCTCTCATACAAAATATAACATGCGGTGTGTGCTAACATGCCTGTAATATAGGTCTGATGTAGCGTTAGTTCTCTCATACAAAATATAACATGCGGTGTGTGCTAACATGCCTGTAATATAGGTCTGATGTAGCGTTAGTTCTCTCATACAAAATATAACATGCGGTGTGTGCTAACATGCCTGTAATATAGGTCTGATGTAGCGTTAGTTCTCTCATACAAAATATAACATGCGGTGTGTGCTAACATGCCTGTAATATAGGTCTGATGCAGCGTTAGTTCTCTCATACAAAATACAACATGCGGTGTGTGCTAACATGCCTGTAATATAGGTCTGATGCAGCGTTAGTTCTCTCATACAAAATATAACATGCGGTGTGTGCTAACATGCCTGTAATATAGGTCTGATGCAGCGTTAGTTCTCTCATACAAAATATAACATGCGGTGTGTGCTAACATGCCTGTAATATAGGTCTGATGCAGCGTTAGTTCTCTCATACAAAATATAACATGCGGTGTGTGCTAACATGCCTGTAATATAGGTCTAATGCAGCGTTAGTTCTCTCATACAAAATATAACATACGGTGTGTGCTAACATGCCTGTAATATAGGTCTGATGCAGCGTTAGTTCTCTCATACAAAATATAACATGCGGTGTGTGCTAACATGCCTGTAATATAGGTCTGATGCAGCGTTAGTTCTCTCATACAAAATATAACATGCGGTGTGTGCTAACATGCCTGTAATATAGGTCTGATGCAGCGTTAGTTCTCTCATACAAAATACAACATGCGGTGTGTGCTAACATGCCTGTAATATAGGTCTGATGTAGCGTTAGTTCTCTCATACAAAATACAACATGCGGTGTGTGCTAACATGCCTGTAATATAGGTCTGATGTAGCGTTAGTTCTCTCATACAAAATACAACATGCGGTGTGTGCTAACATGCCTGTAATATAGGTCTGATGTAGCGTTAGTTCTCTCATACAAAATATAACATGCGGTGTGTGCTAACATGCCTGTAATATAGGTCTGATGTAGCGTTAGTTCTCTCATACAAAATATAACATGCGGTGTGTGCTAACATGCCTGTAATATAGGTCTGATGCAGCGTTAGTTCTCTCATACAAAATATAACATGCGGTGTGTGCTAACATGCCTGTAATATAGGTCTGATGTAGCGTTAGTTCTCTCATACAAAATATAACATGCGGTGTGTGCTAACATGCCTGTAATATAGGTCTGATGTAGCGTTAGTTCTCTCATACAAAATATAACATGCGGTGTGTGCTAACATGCCTGTAATATAGGTCTGATGCAGCGTTAGTTCTCTCATACAAAATATAACATGCGGTGTGTGCTAACATGCCTGTAATATATATCTGATGTAGCGTTAGTTCTCTCATACAAAATATAACATGCGGTGTGTGCTAACATGCCTGTAATATAGGTCTGATGTAGCGTTAGTTCTCTCATACAAAATATAACATGCGGTGTGTGCTAACATGCCTGTAATATAGGTCTGATGCAGCGTTAGTTCTCTCATACAAAATACTACATGCGGTGTGTGCTAACATGCCTGTAATATAGGTCTGATGCAGCGTTAGTTCTCTCATACAAAATATAACATGCGGTGTGTGCTAACATGCCTGTAATATAGGTCTGATGTAGCGTTAGTTCTCTCATACAAAATATAACATGCGGTGTGTGCTAACATGCCTGTAATATAGGTCTGATGCAGCGTTAGTTCTCTCATACAAAATACAACATGCGGTGTGTGCTAACATGCCTGTAATATAGGTCTGATGTAGCTTTAGTTCTCTCATACAAAATATAACATGCGGTGTGTGCTAACATGCCTGTAATATAGGTCTGATGTAGCGTTAGTTCTCTCATACAAAATACAACATGCGGTGTGTGCCAACATGCCTGTAATATAGGTCTGATGTAGCTTTAGTTCTCTCATACAAAATATAACATGCGGTGTGTGCTAACATGCCTGTAATATAGGTCTGATGTAGCGTTAGTTCTCTCATACAAAATACAACATGCGGTGTGTGCCAACATGCCTGTAATATAGGTCTGATGTAGCGTTAGTTCTCTCATACAAAATACAACATGCGGTGTGTGCTAACATGCCTGTAATATAGGTCTGATGTAGCGTTAGTTCTCTCATACAAAATATAACATGCGGTGTGTGCTAACATGCCTGTAATATAGGTCTGATGTAGCGTTAGTTCTCTCATACAAAATATAACATGCCTGTAATATAGGTCTGATGTAGCGTTAGTTCTCTCATACAAAATACAACATGCGGTGTGTGCTAACATGCCTGTAATATAGGTCTGATGTAGCGTTAGTTCTCTCATACAAAATATAACATGCGGTGTGTGCTAACATGCCTGTAATATAGGTCTGATGTAGCGTTAGTTCTCTCATACAAAATATAACATGCGGTGTGTGCTAACATGCCTGTAATATAGGTCTAATGTAGCGTTAGTTCTCTCATACAAAATATAACATGCCTGTAATATAGGTCTGATGCAGCTTTAGTTCTCTCATACAAAATACAACATGCCTGTAATATAGGTCTGATGCAGCTTTAGTTCTCTCATACAAAATACAACATGCGGTGTGTGCTAACATGCCTGTAATATAGGTCTGATGCAGCGTTAGTTCTCTCATACAAAATATAACATACGGTGTGTGCTAACATGCCTGTAATATAGGTCTGATGCAGCGTTAGTTCTCTCATACAAAATATCTATGACATGTAATCGTCAGAATCATAAGAAAGCGACAATCTACATCTACTGAGAGTGTCGTGCGAAAACAAGGCACTGAGAATACTAAAACAACAAACGGAACGAGTGGGCAGAAGAGCAGAAGAAAAGTAAGAGAAAAAAAATAAAAAGCGTATCTAAATAGCATAATTGTAGATTACCGACATGCATAAAGGACCGAGAGATGTGGAAAGAGACATTCTCTTGCGCCAACCGGCATGGTACATGATGATGATGATGATTACTTCGGCAAACATGGCCGCAGAGCCAATCATCGTCGTGTTCAGTGATCATATAAAAGTAGATCTGACCGGACGTAGGACACCCACCGAAATAGTCGGACAGATGCAGCGAAAGCCTGACGTCCGCGAAAACTGCACACGATTTCTGGGGTTTATAGCAAGTTGCATGACTTTTGCAGAATTTTGCTCACCTGACAACACACCTGACAACTCACCTGACAGCTCACCTGACAGCTCACCTGACAGCTCACCTGACAGCTCACCTGACAGCTCACCTTAGAACTCATCTGACAACTCACCTGACAGCTCACCTGACAACTCACCTGACAACACACCTGACAACTCACCTGACAGCTCACCTGACAGCTCACCTGACAACCTACCTGACAACTCACCTGACAGCTCACCTGACAACTCACCTGACAGCTCACCTCACAACTCATCTGACAACTCACCTGACAACTTATCTGACAACTCATCTGACAGCTCACCTGACAACTCACCTGACAACTCACCTGACAACTCATCTGACATCACACTTGACAACTCACCTTACAGCTCACCTGACATCTCAACTGATAGCTCACCTGACATCTCAAATGACAGCTCACCTGACATCTCACCTGACAATTCAACTGACAGCTCACATGAAAGTACCCCTGTCTCTAGCCGACTATCACACTTCCTATGTTATCATGTTCATTTCTCTTTGATATTCTGAAACGGGCTTCTTCTTGGCCTACCCTTTCCTTGCTGTCATGCAACAATGCCCTCCATTATTGCTCATTCTAAACCAGTGTCGTTTATTGTCGCCGTACACTACTGTAAGTCTATTGTTTGTGTGGGTTTCATTGTTCACTACTGTAAGTCTATTGTTTGTGTGGGTATTCATTGTTCACTACTGTAAGTCTATTGTTTGTGTGGGTTTTCATTGTTCACTACTGTAAGTCTATTGTTTGTGTGGGTATTCATTGTTCACTACTGTAAGTCTATTGTTTGTGTGGGTATTCATTGTTCACTACTGTAAGTCTATTGTTTGTGTGGGTATTCATTGTTCACTACTGTAAGTCTATTGTTTGTGTGGGTATTCATTGTTCACTACTGTAAGTCTATTGTTTGTGTGGGTATTTATTGTTCACTACTGTAAGTCTATTGTTTGTGTGGGTATTCATTGTTCACTACTGTGAGTCTATTGTTTGTGTGGGTATTTATTGTTCACTACTGTAAGTCTATTGTTTGTGTGGGTATTCATTGTTCACTACTGTAAGTCTATTGTTTGTGTGGGTATTCATTGTTCACTACTGTAAGTCTATTGTTTGTGTGGGTATTCATTGTTCACTACTGTAAGTCTATTGTTTGTGTGGGTATTCATTGTTCACTACTGTAAGTCTATTGTTTGTGTGGGTTTTCATTGTTCACTACTGTAAGTCTATTGTTTGTGTGGGTATTCATTGTTCACTACTGTAAGTCTATTGTTTGTGTGGGTATTCATTGTTCACTACTGTAAGTCTATTGTTTGTGTGGGTATTCATTGTTCACTACTGTAAGTCTATTGTTTGTGTGGGTTTTCATTGTTCACTACTGTAAGTCTATTGTTTGTGTGGGTATTCATTGTTCACTACTGTAAGTCTATTGTTTGTGTGGGTATTCATTGTTCACTACTGTAAGTCTATTGTTTGTGTGGGTATTCATTGTTCACTACCGTAAGTCTATTGTGTGTGTGGGTATTCATTGTTCACTACTGTAAGTCTATTGTGTGTGTGGGTATTCATTGTTCACTACTGTAAGTCTATTGTGTGTGTGGGTATTCATTGTTCACTACTGTAAGTCTATTGTTTGTGTGGGTATTCATTGTTCACTACTGTAAGTCTATTGTTTGTGTGGGTATTCATTGTTCACTACTGTAAGTCTATTGTTCATGTAAAAAAAAAAAAATAGTAAAGTATCCCCATCATGCCAAGTGGCGTATAGGGAATATGGTGTTAGTGACCATAAATTTTACAGACCTTCGGCACATGATTTTTGGGGTAATGTGGTCGGTATTACGCCCGTGCCTCTTTACTTTCCCAGAAAAAAAATCGGTACCCATTAAAGGCTGGGTGAACCCGGAAACCGTCGGTTGGGATCGAACCCTACCTCTTGTCCTTTGTAGTCCAGTTCAATAACCACTGAGCTATCGCGGCTCCATTGTTCGTGTGGGTATGCATTATTCACTACTGTAAATATATTGTCCCCTCGACGCTGAAAGGCAGATGACGAAGGAAAAAAGAAGTAAATCTATTGTTTGTGTGGAAATCCATTGTACACTACAGTAAGTCTGTTGTTTGTGTGAGTATCTATTGTACACTACTGTAAATCTATTGTTTGTGTGAGCATCCATTGTACACTACAGTAAGTCTGTTGTTTGTGTGAGTATCTATTGTACACTACTGTAAGTCTATTGTTTGTGTGAGTATCTATTGTACACTACTGTAAGTCTATTGTTTGTGTGAGTATCTATTGTACACTACTGTAAATCTATTGTTTGTGTGAGCATCCATTGTACACTACTGTAAATCTATTGTTTGTGTGAATATCTATTGTAAACTACTGTAAATCAATTGTTTGTGTGAGTATCTATTGTACACTACTGTAAATCTATTGTTTGTGTGGAAATCAATTGTACACTACTGTAAATCTATGGTTTGTGTGAGTATCTATTGTACACTATTGTAAATCTGTTGTTTGTGTGAGCATCTATTGTACACTATTGTAAATCTATTGTTTGTGTGAGCATATATTGTACACTACTGTAAATCTATTGTTTGTGTGAGTATCTATTGTACACTACTGTAAATCTATTGTTTGTCTGAGTATCTATTGTACACTACTGTAAATCTGTTGTTTGTGTGAGTATCTATTGTACACTACTGTAAATCTATTGTTTGTGTGAGCATCCATTGTACACTACTGTAAATCAATTGTTTGTGCGAGTATCTATTGTACACTACTGTAAATCTATTGTTTGTGTGGAAATCAATTGTACACTACTGTAAATCTATGGTTTGTGTGGAAATCAATTGTACACTACTGTAAATCTATTGTTTGTGTGAGTATCTATTGTACACTACTGTAAATCTATTGTTTGTGTGAACATCTATTGTACACTATTTTAAATCTGTTGTTTGTGTGAGCATCTATTGTACACCACTGTAAATCTGTTGTTTGTGTGAGTATCTATTGTACACCACTGTAAATCTGTTGTTTGTGTGAGTATCCATTATTTACTACTGTAAGTCTATTGTTTGTGTGAGCATCCATTATTTACTACTGTAAATCTATTGTTTGTGTGAGCATCCATTTTTTACTACTGTAAGTCTATTGTTTGTGTGAGCATCCAATTATTCACTACTGTAAGTCTATTGTTTGTGTGAGCATCCATTATTTACTACTGTAAGTGTATTGTTTGTGTGAGCATCCATTATTCACTACTGTAAGTCTATTGTTTGTGTGAGAATCCATTATTCACTACTGTAAGTCTATTGTTGCCCTGAGTATCCATTATTCACTGTTGTAAATCTAATATCGGTTTACGAAATGTCTAAATCAAGACGATATCCGATCACCAAAATAATCTATAAATGGACAACTGACGGCTAGATGCTGACGTTTGCCACATCAACACAAAGACTGCACGCCAACACGGTCATCTAATTGTCCTTTACATTTCAAACTATTGATCTATATTACGAAAAAACCTGCACTTTTCACATGCCAGTCGTACAAGAAGTCCCATTTCTTTGGGAACTGCAGCAAGAAACCAACTCGGCGTTTGGGACTTGGGACAGGTAAGAAGTTCTCGACTTTAACTCCCGCCCTCTTCCGTACTCGCGATCTTGTACGTCGCTAAGTTTCCACATGCCGACATGCCGGCCTGCAGCCCAGTGGGGCATCTCATGCTTAGTACGTCCGCTGTCAAACAGCTTCGCACACAGGCCGCGATTTGCCATCGATTGTGTAGGGAAAGGGGTAGCGAACTAGCAGCACTTAGACAGCACTTATACAGCACTTCATGCTGATTCGGTAAGTCCCATTCTGCTTAATTGTGACGTAGATCAAACACATTTAAAATAAATAGGTTGGTTTCATTAATATTCTATTTGCCACCAATTAGAGTGTTTTTGTTGTAACATAGTTCAACCGTCGTATATCTCTGATGTAAAATCATCTTAACAGTACAATTAAAACATGTTATTTTTGGGATAAGTTAACCTATAACACATTAATATGAAACAATCTATCAATACTACATAACACATCCTTCAAATAAAGTACTGCAACTGCCTTTACAGTTATCATATGGTACTTGTCTGTGCAATGACGATCAGCGATCTTGTCCTTTGTGTTTGTCCTGCTACATATGTCAAGGGTGTTGCCCCATTACAGCTACAACTATTTTTCCCAATCACAGTTGTTGGTATGATTTCCCTATCCACAGCTGTCAACATGATTTCCCAATCACAGCTGTCAAAATGATTTCCCAGTCACAGCTGTCAATAATTGTGCCCCATAACAAATGTCAATAATATTGCCCCATAACAAATGTCAATAATTGTGCCCCATAACAAATGTCAATAATTGTGCCCCATAACAAATGTCAATAATATTGCCCCATAACAAATGTCAATAATTGTGCCCCATAACAAATGTCAATAATTGTACCCTATAACAAATGTTAATAAACGGGTCCAATAACAAATGTCAGTAATCTTGCCCCATAACAAATGTCAATAATCGTGCCCCATAACAAATGTCAATAATTGTGCCCCATAACAAATATTAATAATCGTGCCCCATAACAAATGTCAATAATCGTGCCCCATAACAAATGTCAATAATCGTGCCCCATAACAAATGTCAATAATCGTGCCCCATAACAAATGTCAATAATTGTGCCCCATAAACAAATGTTAATAATCCTACCCCATCACAAATGTCAATAATCGTGCCCCATCACAAATGTTAACAATCGTGCCCCATAATAAATGTCAATAATCGTGCCCATAACAAATTTCAATAATCCTACCCCATCACAAATGTCAATAATCGTGCCCTATAACAAATTAATAATCTTGCCCCATAACAAATGTCAATAATCGTGCCCCATAACAAATGTCAATAATCGTGCCCCATAACAAATGTCAATAATCGTGCCCCATAACAAATGTCAATAATCCTACCCCATCACAAATGTCAATAATCGTGCCCCATAACAGATGTTAATAATCGTGCCCCATCACAAATGTATATAATAATCGTGCCCCATAACAAATGTCAATAATTCTACCCCATCACAAATGTCAATAATCGTGCCCCATAACAAATGTCAAAAATCGTGCCCCATAACAAATGCCAATAATCGTGCCCCATAACAAATGTCAATAGCCTTGCCTCATCACAAATGTCAATAATCCTGCCCCACAAAAAATGTCAATAATCGTTCCCCATAACAAATGTCAATAATCATGCCCCATCACAAATGTCAATAATCGTGCCCCATCATAAATGTCAATAATCTTGCCTCATCACAAATGTCAATAGTCTTGCCTTGTCACAAATGTCAATAGTCTTGCCTCATCACAAATGTCAATAATCGTGCCCCATCATAAATGTCAATAATCGTGCCCCATCACAAATGTCAATAGTCGTGCCCCATAACAAATGTCAATAATCGTGCCCCTTAACAAATGTCAATAATCGTGATCCATCACAAATGTCAATAATCGTGCACCATCACAAATGTCAATAATCGTGACCCAACAAAAATGTCAATAATCGTGCCCTATCACAAATGTCAATAATCGTGCTCCATCACAAATGTCAATAATCGTGACCCATCACAAATGTTATTAATCATGACCCAACAAAAATGTCAATAATCGTGCCCCATCATAAATGTCAATAATCGTGCTCCATCACAAATGCCAATAGTCGTGCCCCATCACAAATGTCAATAATCGTGCCCTATCACAAATGTCAATAATCGTGCTCATCACAAATGTCAATAATCGTGCCCCATCACAAATGTCAATAATCGTGCCCCATCACAAATGTCAATAATCGTGCCCCATCACAAATGTCAATAGTCTTGCCTCATCACAAATGTCAATAATCGTGCCCCATAACAAATGTCAATAATCGTGCCCCATAACAAATGTCAATAATCGTGATCCATCACAAATGTCAATAATCGTGCCCCATCACAAATTTCAATAATCGTGCCCCATCACAAATGTCAATAATCGTGCCCCATCACAAATGTCAATAATCGTGCCCCATAACAAATGTCAATAATCGTGACCCAACAAAAATGTCAATAATCGTGCCCCGTCACAAATGTCAATAATCGTGCTCCATCACAAATGTCAATAGTCGTGCCCCATCACAAATGTCAATAATCGTGCCCCATCACAAATGTCAATAATCGTGCTCCATCACAAATGTCAATAGTCGTGCCCCATCACAAATGTCAATAATCGTGCCCCATCACATATGTCAATAGTCGTGCCCCATCACAAATGTCAATAATCGTGCCCCATCACAAATGTCAATAATCGTGCCCCATCACAAATGTCAATAATCGTGCCCCATCACAAATGTCAATAATCTTGCCCCATCACAAATGTCAATAATCGTGCACCTTCATAAATGTTAATATTTTTTCCCCAAACACAACTGTCAATAATCGTGTCCAATGACATCTGTCATCAGCAAACATGCGTACAAGCTTACTCAACAAACACACTTGTTCTCAGCACACATACAAATACTGGGCCTTCCATAAACATAACACATAATTATATTCAGCAAGCACACTAATAAATACTCAGCAAAAACGCTTATAGATGCACTCAGCAAGCACACTAATACTCAGCAAAAACGCTTATAGATGCACTCAGCAAGCACACTAATACTCAGCAAAAACGCTTATAGATGCACTCAGCAAGCACACTAATACTCAGCAAAAACGCTTATAGATGCACTCAGCAAGCACACTAATAAATACTCAGCAAAAACGCTTATAGATGCACTCAGCAAGCACACTAATACTCAGCAAAAACGCTTATAGATGCACTCAGCAAGCACACTAATAAATACTCAGCAAAAACGCTTATAGATGCACTCAGCAAGCACACTAATACTCAGCAAAACGCTTATAGATCCACTCAGCAAGCACACTAATACTCAGCAAAAACGCTTATAGATCCACTCAGCAAGCACACATATACTCTGTATATATTCCTGTAGACCCAGTCAACAAGGGCACTTATAATCAGCAAGCATAATTGTAAACCCACTCAACAAAAACACTTATACTCAACATACATGCTTGTAGACGCACTCGACAAAGACACTTATACTCAACAAACATGCTTGTAGAAACACTCAACAAAGACACTTATACTCAATAAACATGCTTGTAGAAACACTCAACAAAGACACTTATACTCAACAAACATGCTTGTAGAAACACTCAACAAAGACACTTATACTCAACAAACATGCTTGTAGAAACACTCAACAAAGACACTTATACTCAACAAACATGTTTGTAGAAACACTCAACAAAGACACTTATACTCAATAAACATGCTTGCAGACCCACTCAACAAGGACAATTATACCCAACAAACATGCTTGTAGACCCACTTAACAAGGACACTTATACTCAACAAACATGCTTGTATACCCACTCATCAACGACACTTATACTCAATGAACATGCTTGTAGACGCACTCAACAACGACACTTATAATCAACAAACATGCTTCCAGAACCACTCAAAAAAGACACTTATACTCAATAAATATACTTGTAGAACCACTCAACAAAGACACTTATACTCAACAAACATGCTTGTGGACCCACTCAACAATGACACTTATACTCAATAAACGTGCTTGTAGACCCACTCAACAATGATACTTATACTCAACAAACATGCTTGTATAACCACTCAATAAAGACACTTATACTCAATAAACATGCTTGTAGTCCCACTCAACAATGACACTTATACTCAACAAACATTCTTATAGACCCACTCAACAATGCCACTTATACTCAAAAACATGCGTGTAGACCCACTCAACAACGACACTTATACTCAATAGACATGCTTGTAGACCCACTCAATAAACATGCTTGTAGACCCACTCAACAACGACACTTATACTCAATAAACTTGCTTGTATAACCACACAATAAACATTCTTGTAGACCCACTCAGCTTTCACACTTATACTCAACAAACATGCTTGTAGACCCACTCAACAATGACACTTATACTCAACAAAAATGCTTGTAGACCCACACAATAAACATGCTTGTATAACCACACAATAAACATGCTTGTAGAAACACACAATAAACATGCTTGTAGAACCACACAATAAACATGCTTGTAGAAACACACAATAAACATGCTTGTAGAAACACACAATAAACATGCTTGTAGAAACACACAATAAACATGCTTGTAGAACCACTCAACAATGACAGTTATACTCAATAAAACGCGTGTAGACCCACTCAACAATGACACTTATACTCAACAAACATGCTTGTAGACCCACTCATCGTTTACACTTATACTCAACAAACATGCTTGTAGACCCACTCAACAATGACACTTATACTCAACAAACATGCTTGTAGACCAACTCAACAATGACACTTATACTCAAAAAACATTCTTGCAGACCCATTCAACAATGACACTTATACTCAACAAACATGCTTGTAGAACCACTCAACAAGGACACTTATACTCAACAAACATGCTTGTAGACCCACTCAACAAAGACACTTATACTAAATAAACATGCTTGTAGAACCACTCAACAATGACACTTTTACTCAACAAACATGTTTGTAGAAACACTCAACAAAGACACTTATACTCAATAAACATGCTTGCAGACCCACTCAACAAGGACAATTATACCCAACAAACATGCTTGTAGACCCACTTAACAAGGACACTTATACTCAACAAACATGCTTGTATACCCACTCATCAACGACACTTATACTCAATGAACATGCTTGTAGACGCACTCAACAACGACACTTATAATCAACAAACATGCTTCCAGAACCACTCAAAAAAGACACTTATACTCAATAAATATACTTGTAGAACCACTCAACAAAGACACTTATACTCAACAAACATGCTTGTGGACCCACTCAACAATGACACTTATACTCAATAAACGTGCTTGTAGACCCACTCAACAATGATACTTATACTCAACAAACATGCTTGTATAACCACTCAATAAAGACACTTATACTCAATAAACATGCTTGTAGTCCCACTCAACAATGACACTTATACTCAACAAACATTCTTATAGACCCACTCAACAATGCCACTTATACTCAAAAACATGCGTGTAGACCCACTCAACAACGACACTTATACTCAATAGACATGCTTGTAGACCCACTCAATAAACATGCTTGTAGACCCAATCAACAACGACACTTATACTCAATAAACTTGCTTGTATAACCACACAATAAACATTCTTGTAGACCCACTCAGCTTTCACACTTATACTCAACAAACATGCTTGTAGACCCACTCAACAATGACACTTATACTCAACAAAAATGCTTGTAGACCCACACAATAAACATGCTTGTATAACCACACAATAAACATGCTTGTAGAAACACACAATAAACATGCTTGTAGAACCACACAATAAACATGCTTGTAGAAACACACAATAAACATGCTTGTAGAAACACACAATAAACATGCTTGTAGAAACACACAATAAACATGCTTGTAGAACCACTCAACAATGACAGTTATACTCAATAAAACGCGTGTAGACCCACTCAACAATGACACTTATACTCAATAAACATGCTTGTAGACCCACTCAACAAACATGCTTGTAGAGCCACTCAACAACGACACTTATACTCAATAAACATGCCTGTAGACCCACTCAACAAACATGCTTGTAGACCCACTCAACAAACATGCTTGTAGAGCCACTCAACAAACATGCCTGTAGACCCACTCAACAAACATGCCTGTAGACCCACTCAATAAACATGCTTGTAGATCCACACAATATACATTCTTGTAGACCAACTCAGCTTTCACACTTATACTCAACAAACATGCTTGTAGACCCACTCAACAATGACACTTATACTCAACAAAAATGCTTGTAGACCCACACAATAAACATGCTTGTAGAACCACACAATAAACATGCTTGTATAACCACACAATAAACATGCTTGTATAACCACACAATAAACATGCTTGTAGACCCACACAATAAACATGCTTGTAGACCCACACAATAAACATGCTTGTAGAACCACACAATAAACATGCTTGTAGAAACACACAATAAACATGCTTGTAGAACCACACAATAAACATGCTTGTAGACCCACTCAACAAAAACACTTATACTCAATAAACATGCTTGTAGAAACACACAATAAACATTCTTGTAGAACCACACAATAAACATGCTTGTAGAACCACACAAAAAACATGCTTGTAGAACCACACAATAAACATGCTTGTAGAAACACACAATAAACATGCTTGTAGAAACACACAATAAACATGCTTGTAAAACTACACAATAAACATGCTTGTAGAACCACTCAACAATTACACTTATACTCAATAAACATGCTTGTAGAACCACACAATAAACATGCTTGTAGAACTACACAATAAACATGCTTGTAGAACCACTCAACAATTACACTTATACTCAATAAACATGCTTGCAGACCCACTCAACAATGACACTTATACTCAACAAACATGCTTTTAGAACCACTCAACAATGACACTTATACTCAACAAACATGCTTGTAGACACACTCAACAAAGACACTTATACTCAAAAAACATGCTTGTAGAACCACTCAACAATGACACTTATACTCAATAAACATGCTTGTAGACCCACTCAACAATGACACTTATACTCAATAAACATGCTTGTAGAACCACTCAACAAAACACTTATACTCAATAAACAGGCTTGTAGACCCACTCAACAATGACACTTATATTCAACAAACATTCTTGTAGACCCACTCAACAATGACACTTATACTCAACAAACATGCGTGTAGACCCACTCAACAACGACACTTATACTCAATAAATATGTTTGCAGACCCACTCAATAAACATGCTTGTAGACCCACTCAACAACGACACTTATACTCAATAAACATGCTTGTAGACCCACTCAACAAATATGCTTGTAGACCCACTCAACAACGACACTTATACTCAATAAACATGCTTGTAGACCCACTCTACAAACATGCTTGTAGACCCACTCAACAACGACACTTATACTCACTAAACATGCCTGTAGAACCACACAATAATCATGCTTGTAGAACCACACAATAAACATGCCTGTAGAACCACACAATAAATATGCTTGTAGAAACACACAATAAACATGCCTGTAGAACCACACAATAAACATGCTTGTAGAACCACACAATAAACATGCTTGTAGAACCATACAATAAACATGCTTGTAGAACCACACAATAAACATGCTTGTAGAAACACACAATAAACATGCTTGTATAACCACACAATATACATGCTTGTAGAAACACACAATAAACATGCTTGTATAACCACACAATATACATGCTTGTAGAACCACACAATAAACATGCTTGTAGACCAAAAACAATAAACATGCTTGTAGACCCACTCAGCTTTCATACTTATACTCAACAAACATGCTTGTAGACCCACTCAACAATGACACTTATACTCAACAAACATGCTTGTAGACCCACTCAGCTTTCACACTTATACTCAACAAGCATGCTTGTAGACCCACTCAACAATGACACTTATACTCAACAAACATGCTTGTAGACCCACTTAACAACGACACTTATACTCAACAAACATGCTTGTAAACCCACTTAACAATGACACTTATACTCAACAAACATGCTTGTAGACCCACTTAACAATGACACTTATACTCAACAAACATGCTTATAGACCCACTCAACAATGACACTTATACTCAACAAACATGCTTGTAGACCCACACAATAAACATGCTTGTAGACCCACTCAGCTTTCACACTTATACTCAGTAAACATACACCCACTCAGCAGACATGCGCACACATAAAGTGGATGAGCAAGCCTCGTTTCTCGTGTTGCAGATCCACATTTCATTATCATTACTCTGTTGACTTTCTTTTCAAGAGAAATCACAGCTTGAAGAACTCTATTAATTTGTTGCTCTAGTTGGCATAATCATCATTTAATGACTGACTTTGATGTTCAGGTCTCCGTCCTATTTTAAAACGTTATTACCACATACACTGTATTAGCTGGTATGTCTCATCCTAATTCATCCAAACTGTCAGGTCTATATTTGTATTTTGTCCAGCAAATAATATTGTGAACAGAACAATCCTTGTTATTATTTCTGTTGGTGATATCACTCTCTGCGAAGAATACGTTTGTTGTATTCGTTGGTTTATTGCCAACACATTTCTATCTAATTATCTTACCTCACATCATGTTTGTGTGTTCGCGCAGCTTCCACTTTCTGGTCTTGTACTCCTTTCATCTCATAATAACCGCGCTTGTTCGCCGCAACATTTAATCTCATTCTTTATAACCGTCTATTTTTATTTCCCGTGTAATCACTCTCTGTTTTTTGCCAGTTCTACGTTTTTGTTTGCTATTTCAACATTTAACATATTCTTCATACTGCTTGTCTTTTCTTTCTGACACTTTATTAACGATATATTCCGCTACTTATTCTCATACCTTCCTCTCTACCAGTCAAATTTTCAAATGTCTTTTTTTCAAATATTTACATTTTGTCTTCATTTTGTTCAGCTGAACATATCTTCTATTTTTTGCTCCTATATGATGTTATGTTATATTATGTTATGTTGTGTTCTGTTAAATTAGGATAATCATCACAGAAACAGGGACACACCCATAGTGTTTCAATCTTCTCCTCAAAATGGATCTCCATCAGCACACAGCGACTAACTGTACCAGTTCGGTGTTAGTTGACAAATCCTCTCATTCGTCCAGAATATCGCTCTGTTCCTACAACACCGGTCTTCACTCCCAGCTCACACAATCTAGATAGCCATGTATTTGTACTTCTGCCAAAGACCTTTGTTCGACCCATCTCTCTTAGATTGTTAATGATGGCCATATCCATTGCCTGTCCAGCAGATAGTGTTGCTGAACTTTTGTTCCTATATTTCGTGTTCAGCACCATTCGCGTATTCTCAGATTAAGTTAAACTTTATTGTCCTGTGAAAAGACCTTGCCAGAACTTCATTTTTCTTCTTTGTTTTTCTGGAATCGGCAACCCTTACCAAATAAATTATACCTGGTGTCAGGCTAGTGTTGACTGCCTTACTCAAACTGAATCTGGAACAAACTCTTCTCGCTTTGGTATGTTCATATCATTATGTGACATTCAATGACGTCTTTGTAGTGTAGAAGAGGTCTTCTTTTTGTTTTCCTAGCCAGAGACTCTCTCTTCATGTAGGATATTTCACTCTCTACCGAAATATCTCAATACACATCATCGACTTTGCAGTATAGTGAACTAACACTGCAATAGTTGTTACACCAACACTGGAACAGTTGTTACACCAACACTTGAACAGTTATTTCACCAACACTTGAACAGTTGTTACACCAACACTTGAACAGTTATTTCACCAACACTGGAACAGTTAATACACCAACACTTCAACTGTTGATACACCAACACTTCAACAGTTGATTCACCAACACTTCAACAGTTGATATACAAACACTTAAACAGTTGATACACCAACACTTTAACAGTTAATACACCAACATTTGAACAGTTAATACACCCACACTTGAACAGTTAATACACCACCATTTGAACAGTTAATACACCAACACTTGAACAGTTGTTACACCAACACTTGAACAGTTATTTCACCAACACTGGAACAGTTAATGCACCAACACTTCAACAGTTGATTCACCAACACTTCAACAGTTGATATACAAACACTTGAACAATTAATACACCAACACTTGAACAGTTGATTCACCAACACTTCAACAGTTAATACACCAACACTTCAACAGTTGATACACCAAAACTTCAACAGTTAATACACCAACACTTCAACAGTTAATACACCAACACTTCAACAGTTGATACACCAAAACTTCAACAGTTGATACACCAACACTTGAACAGTTGATACACCAACACTTGAACAATTAATACACCAACATTTGAACAATTAATACACCAACACTTGAACAGCTTATGCACAAAACTTCAACAGTTGATACACCAAAACTCCAACAGTTGATACACCAAAACTTCAACAGTTGATACACCAAAACTTCAACAGTTGATACACAAACACTTGAACAGTTAATACACCAAAACTTCAACAGTTAATACACCAACACCTCAACAGTTAATACACCAACACTTCAACAGTTAATACACCAACACTTGAACAGTTAATACACCAACACTTCAACAGTTGATACACCAACACTTGAACAGTCGATACACCAACACTTGAACAGTTAATACACCAACACTTGAACAGTTGATACACCAACACTTGAACAGTTAATACACCAACACTTCAACAGTTAATACACCAACACTTGAACAGTTAATACACCAGCACTTGAACAGTTAATACACCAACACTTGAACAGTTAATACACCAACACTTCAACAGTTGATACACCAACACTTGAACAGTTGATACACCAACACTTGAACAGTTAATACACCAACACTTGAACAGTTAATACACCAACACTTGAACAGTTAATACACCAACACTTCAACTGTTGATACACCAACACTTGAACAGTTAATACACCAACACTTGAACAATTAATACACCAACACTTGAACAGTTAATACACCAACACTTGAACAGTTAATACACCAACACTTCAACAGTTGATACACCAACACATCAACAGTTAATAAACAAAATTCGGCATTGGTTCAAGAAATGATTAGAAATGTAGAACACAAATCGGAAGTGGTTGAAAACTGCAAGTGTGATCAGTTGTGTGTGTTCTGTGAATAATTGTGTGTGTGTTCTGTGATCAGTTGTGTGTGAGTTCTGTGATCAGTTGTGTGTGAGATCTGTGAACAGTTGTATGTGAGTTCTGCGATCAGTTTTGTGTGAGTTCTGCGATCAGTTGTGTGTGAGTTCTGTGATTAGTTGTGTTGGAATTCTGTGATTAGTTGTGTGTTAGTTCTGTGATCAGTTTTGTGTTAGTTCTGCGATCAGTTTTGTGTGAGTTCTGCGATCAGTTGTGTGTGAGTTCTGTGATTAGTTGTGTTGGAATTCTGTGATCAGTTGTGTGTTAGTTCTGTGATCAGTTTTGTGTTAGTTCTGTGATCAGTTTTGTGTTAGTTTTGTGATCAGTTGTGTGGGTGTTCTGGCTCTGTCGCAGAGGTGCTTTGGTCACGTGTTTGTGTATGTGCTTGAGTATACGTGTGTATGTTGTGTGTGTATGTTGAGTGTGTATATTGTGTGTGTATGTTGTGTGTGTATGTTGTGTGTGTATGTGTGTATGTTGTGTGTGTATGTGTGTATGTTGTGTGTGTATGTGTGTATGTTGTGTGTGTTTGTTGTGTGTGTATGTGTGTATGTGTGTATGTTGTGTGTGTATGTTGTGTGTGTATGTGTGTGTATGTGTGTGTATGTGTGTATGTTGTGTGTGTATGTGTGTATGTGTGTATGTTGTGTGTGTATGTGTGTATGTTGTGTGTGTATGTGTGTATGTTGTGTGTATGTGTGTATATGCATGTTGTGTTTCGTGTTTACAGTGTTATGTCAGTATCCTCAACTTGTAAATAACCTAGAACAACATCATCATGTGCTATACCGGTTGGCGTAAGCGATCATGTCTTCACCAATCTTCTATCCACAGTGCATTGTATAAATTCTGTTGTTGATTGTCCTCCATGCCATGACACTAAGTTATCTATTATCTTCTCTCTTTGTTATCTGCGATCTCTCTTTCCTTGTATTTTGCCAGTTGTAACTAAGTATTCCAACAATTCCTCTTTTCATGTGTCCGAAAAATGTGATTGTTTTTTATGATGCTTTTTAGGCGTTCCATTTTTGTTTTGGCCTCTTTGAGAATTTCCTTGTTGGTCTTTTTAGCTGTCCCGGGAACTTTCAACATTTTTCTAAGAAATGCCAATTCTGTGGTCTCTAATCGTCTTTTAATGTGTTTGTTTACTGTCCATGATTCACTTTCATATTTTAGAATTGGTTCTATATAGCACTGACGAACTCTCTTCCACACTTCTATTTATAGAGACTTGTTGCACAAGATGTTTATCATTTGAGGAGGTCTACTAAACATTTCTTTGCCTATTCGGCGACTGCATCCAACGACGAGCGATTTCCGTCTGGAATGTTTAGCATTCCATCAAGTTTACAAATATATCTTGACAAGAGCCACAACTCTTTCTTTAATGCATCTTTCACTTAGCTCCATTGAATTGCACGTAATTGCCTTCCTTTCTTTGCGACCACATTTAGAAATGGCGCTAAAGTCCACCTGTCTAAGGTTATGACGCAATGGCTGCAACTGAAAGCTCAGTCACACATGAATAATAAATATTTATGTATAAATACATGATTTATCACTGTTTAGTTTTCTCAGAGTTTTTAGGTACTTGTGTGTCTGTTTCTTTGTTAGTTGTAATGTGGTTTACATTATGTATGTCATCGAGTACATCACGTCCAACTATGAAACAAGAATGTAAATTCTGGTTCCAGCTTTTCATTAATTTTCTATTTTCATTCTCAACATTTGTTGTGGCTGTTTTCTCTATAAACTATAAAGAACTCTGCCAATATCACTGAATTCTATTTTCTCTCACTTTAATCAACTTTAAACTATTTTCTCAATATTTTCAAACAATTTAATATTTTATCTCACCGGTTTTATAAAATATAGAATATTTCCTTTATCAGTGCTGAGATATAAGGATGTTTGCATGGCTTCCTTGAGGGAATTCTCTATCAGTGAAAGGAGCTGGTGGGAATATCTGGCTGCAGATCGTGGCACATAGTAAAAAAAAAAATTAAAGAGCCCCGTCACGCCAAGTGGCGTATAGGGAATATGGTGTTAGTGACCCGCCACGCCAAGTGGCGTATAGGGAATATGGTGTTAGTGACCCGTCACGCCAAGTGGCGTATAGGGAATATGGTGTTAGTGACCCGCCACGCCAAGTGGCGTATAGGGAATATGGTGTTAGTGACCATACATTTTACAGACCTTCGGCACATGATTTTTGGGGTAATGTGGTCGGTATTACGTCCGTACCGCTTTACTTTCCCAGAAAAAAATCCGGTACCCATTGAAGGCTGGGTGAACCGAAAGCCGTCGGCTGGGATCGAACCCTACATCTTGTCTTTTGTAGTCCAGTTCACTAACCAATGAGCTATCGTGGCTCAGTTCGTAGCACATGGAGAACACAAATAAAAAATGGCACAGCAACTTTCAAGGCAGTGTTGAAATCAAATACAGAAGACCATAGGCGCAAGAGAAAGGAGACGAAGCCAGGCACCACGAATAGATCTTATTCGTTCTGCGATTGAATCTGTTAAATATTGGCAGAGTCAGCCACGAGAGAAGCTCTTCAGCAAAGCAGCAACCAAAATAAGACACTAATATTTTACCAAACTACTGACTTATCATGGAAGCCACGATAGCTCAGTGGTTAGTGAACTGGACTACATAGGACAAGGGGTCGGGTTCCAACCTGATCGACGGCTTCCAGGTTCACCCAGCCTTAAATAGGTACCGGATTTTTTAATGGGAAAATAAAGCGGTACGGGCGTAATACAGACCACATTACCCCAGAAACGTGCTTAATGTCTATAAAAATGATGGTCACTAACACCATATTCCCTATATGCCTCTTGGCGTGACGGGGTACTTTACTTTTTTTTTTTACAGACTTGTCATGATTGCTTGCTACTAAACGTCTATCAAGACGACAAAGAGTATATAAAAAAAAGTAAAGAGCCCCCGTCACGCCAAGAGATTAGTCCTCGCACCAATCGAGTATGCCCTGGCCATTCTTACTGTCAGTACGACTCAAATTGATAGGCTGGAGAAAATACAAAATGAAGCTATGCGCATTATCCTGGGATGTACGAGGGACACTCCCTGTGTGGCAATGAGGTATCTTCTTGACTTTCCAACCATGGATGACAGAATCAAGATCTGGAGAGCACGAGCATACCTGAAGATTAGTACAGATACAGAGCATCCATTGCTCCACGTGCTCAACACAGAGAAAGGTACCAGGCTAAAAAGAGGCAAATCATGGGTGGGCCGGGCAGAAGATGTCATCAAACAGGTCTGTGGGCTTACCAATATCAGCGTTGGTGAGGAGTGGATACCGGTGCCTACGTCATTCAATGGGACTTTCTCGTGTATTGTCACACTCAACAGGAAAAGTAGGGAACAGAACCCGGTCGTGGTTAATGCTGAGGTCAACGGTCTCATCTGCGATAACACCGATGAGAAAGATGCAGTCATCTATACAGACGGATCTGTAAGACGACACGAAAGAAGTGCATGGGCATTTACAGCACGCTCGGCAGGCAGAATAGACAAGGAAGATAGTGGTGCATACGCCATGACCACGAGTAGCATGACAATGGAGGTGATGGCAGTGACCAAGGCATTCAAATGGTTAGAGTCACAAGACTACACCCACGCATGTATACTGAGTGATTCGATGAGCATGATAAAAAAAGTGGAGCGGGCTCTGTACGCATGCAATGGGTAGAGTCGTTGCAGAAATCCAAAATACGTAAGGTCACCTTTGTCTATGTCCCAGGACATGCGGGAGTACGTGGAAATGAAAGAGCGGACAGGTTGGCTAGCTGCGCTGTCGTTGAAGACGGGCAACCAATGGATCGGGCGGACATCATCAATGCCATCCGTATTTTTTATTCTCCAAACATCCCCTACACCTGTATTTTTTATTCTCGAAACATCCCCTACACCTGTATTTTTATTCTCCAAACATCCCCTACACCTGTATTTTTTATTCTCGAAACATCCCCTACACCTGTATTTTATTCTCAAAACATCCCCTACATCTATATTTTTATTTTCAAAACATCCCCTACATCTATATTTTTATTCTCGAAACATCCCCTACATCTATATTTTTATTCTCAAAACATCCCCTACATCTATATTTTTATTCTCAAAACATCCCCTACATCTATATTTTTATTCTCAAAACATCCCCTACATCTATATTTTTATTCTCAAAACATCCCCTACATCTATATTTTTATTCTCGAAACATCCCCTACATCTATATTTTATTCTCAAAACATCCCTACACTTGTATTTACAGTTTCTAAAGTGCCTACACTTGCTCCAGGTTCTCACACTCTTTCTCACAACTTTTCCTACATCGCTACATTAATTCTCCCAACTTCTCCTGCAACTGTATCTTCATTCTCCGTAAAACTTCTCCCTGGTACTCCTTTCTCCATAAATCTATCTCCCGATATTTTTCACTTTCTCCATAAACCTTATCCGTATCCTCACATTCTGTAAGCGTTACCTAACAACTTCTCCATCAACATTACCTTTGCTCCTCTCTCTCTCTCTCTTTCTCTCTCTCTCTTCCTCTCTCTCTCTCTTTCTCTCTCTCTTTCTCTCTCTCTCTCTATATATATATATATATATATGTCATCATCATTGAGTGCCGTCTCCGCAACGAAGGTTGGCTACCGTGGAGCGCCATTCTGCTCTGTCTCTTGCTTTGATGTTGCAGGTTGTCATAGGTTGATTTGTCCATCTTTTGATGTTACTCGTCCACGTTAGTCTTGGTCTGCCTCTGCCTCTTTTACCTTGTATTTTCCCCTCCAAGCTTACTTTTAGTAGGCTATTGTGTCTTTTAACATGGCTCAAAAATCGCATTTATCGAGTTCTAATTGTATTTAGTAGTTCTCTTTTCATTTTTAGTTGTTTTAAGACTTCTTCGTTTGTTTTCATTTCTTTCCATCCAATTCTACCTATTCTTCTATATATCCACATTTCAAAGACTTCAGTTCTCTGTTCTATTTTCTTGTCTAATGTCCATGTTTCTGCACCATATAGGAACATTGAGAAGATGTAACATTTTGTTATTCTTAGTTTTAGCCCTGGTGTTATTTGTTTTGATGTTAGTATGTTCTTCATGACATTAAAATTACTTTTTGCCATTCCTATTCTTTTGTTTATTTCAGTTGTACATTTTCCAACACTGGTTATAGTATGTCCAAGGTAGTTGTAGTTCTGAACTGTCTCCAGGTCCTTCTATTTTGATATCCACTTATGGGTTTTGAGTATTTTCTTTGTTTATGAACATAGTTTTAGTCTTATATATATATATATATATATATATATATATATATATAATGTATATATGTAGATTTTATATAATGGCTCATATGATTTTTGTGTTATGGTAGACTTTACATAAACTTGTCATTTCATGTGGTAAATCACAAACTTGTTCAATTATTTTCACAGCTGCTAGATCATATCTGGACGTAGTGTGAAGTATGTTACGAGGACCCATCGAGGACTCGACACGTGCGACACTCGCGCTGGGAACAAACCCAGAACAAAAATATCTGCAGTGAGAGTCTGATATCATCAGAACTAGCGGGCGGCCGTTGTTCCTGGAACGAAGAGATGGAGGTATTAGGCGAGTTTGAATACCCTCAGCTCCCGTCCTCTGGTATGCAGTATGAGACTCACTTTCCGAGCAGTAACAGCAGCAGCATCATCACTATGGCTCTGGGAGAAGTTGGTGGTCCCGGCAGTATCTTCATGGGTGCTAGCAGTAACTCCAGCGACAACACCACCGGAAACTTGACAATATCGGAACCGTTTACAATGCCCGGCTATATTCTGGTAAAGTTCGCATTTCTAATTAGCTCGGAATTTTTACAGATAGAAATATCAAACATGTATCATTCTACGTTTGTAATTATCATTATTTCTCAGTCTACGTTTTGTAATTATCATTATTTCTCAGTCTACGTTTTGTAATTATCATTATTTCTCAGTCTACGTTTTGTAATTATCATTATTTCTCAGTCTACGTTTTAATTTTAATTTTTCTCATTTTACGTTGGCAATTATCATTACTTCTCTTCTTGTGTTCTTGTTTTATATTTGTAATTACAAATAGTTCACATTTGATGTTTGTAATCACAACTCATTATATTACAACAGTTGTAGTTAGCTCTTATCTGACCTTTGAATCACTATTACCTCTCACATTATGTGTATCATGCCGTGTGGTTGTATTTGATGTTAAAACTACAATTATGATATGATCAACACATCTGAACAAGAATTAGTTCCCATAATACACTTAGTTGATTAGTTCCTATACTGCATTTAGCTAATTAGTTCCCACATTACACTTAGTTGATTAGTTCCTATACTGAATAGCTAATTAGCTCCCATATTAAACTTAGTTAATTAGTTCCCTATTACACCTAGTTAATTAGTTCCCACATTACACTTAGTTGATTAGTTCCTATACTGAATAGCTAATTAGTTCCCATATTAAACTTAGTTAATTAGTTCCCCTATTACACCTAGTTAATTAGTTCCCATAATACACTTAGGTAATTAGTTCCCATATCTAACTTAGTTAATTAGTTCCCATATTACACTTAGGTAATTAGTTCCCATATCTAACTTAGCTAATTAGTTCCCATATTACACTTAGGTAATTAGTTCCCATATCTAACTTAGTTAATTAGTTCCCATATTACACTTAGGTAATTAGTTCCCATATCTAACTTAGTTAATTAGTTCCCATATTACACTTAGGTAATTAGTTACCATATCTAACTTAGTTAATTAGTTCCCATATTACACTTAGTTCCAATGTTTACAATGAGAATGTCCACACATAATGTTACTAGTGTCTCTCGTCTGTTACAACAGAGAGATCATTCTCATGAAATGATCAACAAACATCTCTATATGCCATGTCTAAACCTGCGTTTTGTTAATTGTTGTGTTAAATGTGTCATTTTATCCAAATAGTTTGCTTTCATCCGCATAATTTTAATATCAATGCTTTTTTTTTCTCCATTTGTATGCCTTTACTCTTTTACTGGTACCCGCTGCTACTCAATGTTTGTATGCCTTTACTCTTTTACTGGTACCCGCTGCTACTCAATGTTTGTATGCCTTTACTCTTTTACTGGTACCCGCTGCTACTCAAAGTTTGTATGTCGTCCTACATGTTTACACTAGAACATTATCCTTATACATATATTTTGTGTTATGTTGTTTATTGTTCCAGCTAAAGGCCTACTGGGCCGAAACGTCATCCTACTTTTGTTTTGTTTCTCACCCACGTAAAGCTGTTACCATACCACTTTTTAATTTTCATCCTTGTCATCAGTCTTACATCAGCTTCGCATTTCCCCCGTTTTGGTGCATTTCTATGTTTTTACCCTTTTATTACCTTTAATATCATCTACGTTATCGTTGTTACAGCAGATTCTGTGACAATCAACTTTCACATCCTATAGTTTGTCTTTATCATACTGAGTACTGTTGTGATATTTTACGTGACGTAATGTTCTTTTCTCTCAGCATTGAACTTATCTATATTATAGCACATCTTGATTTATGCACTGCATTGATTTTGTGTGTAGCTACTTCCTCAACGTTCGAGTCGTGAGATCACGTGAACTTGACTCTTTATTCTGATTCATGAGGGAGGGATAAGAACAACATCATAACACACGATGGGCTGGTTACATGGTCATTACTCGTATATGGAGGGGTAAAAACAACATCATGACACACGATGAGCTGGTCGCATTGTCGGTACTCGTATATGGAGGGGTAAAAACAACATCATGACACACGATGAGCTGGTCGCATTGTCGGTACTCGTATATGGAGGGGTAAAAACAACATCATGACACACGATGAGCTGGTCGCATTGTCGGTACTCGTATATGGAGGGGTAAAAAACAACATCATAACACACGATGAGCTGGTCGCATTGTCGGTACTCGTATATGGAGGGGTAAAAACAACATCATGACACACGATGAGCTGGTCGCATTGTCGGTACTCGTATATGGAGGGGTAAAAACAACATCATAACACACGATGAGCTGGTCGCATTGTCGGTACTCGTATATGGAGGGGTAAAAACAACATCATAACACACGATGAGCTGGTCGCATTGTCGGTACTCGTATATGCATGTGTATCTTGGTTCTTCCCTTAAGCCTGCGCTGTGGCTGACACACTCCGTCTTCGGTTTGACGTACATGTTTTCGTTGTGTGTAACAAATTGCTACTGATATTTTGCTCGTTGCAGTGTTTATATTCTGTTTTATTTTGTCTTTTCCTGCGCAAAGTGCAACACAGCCTTCTTTTTCCTGAAGCACATTTTTCTTTTGTACGGGAAAATGAAAGAGCGGACAGGTTGGCTAGCTGCGCTATTATCAAGGACGGTCAACCAATAGATCGGACGGACATCATCAATGCTCTCCGAGATGTGGGAAGAGCCCAGGACTTCGACAATCATGACTCCACGTCACTCCTTTGGATGAAAGAGATCGGAGTTAAGATGGGCACAGCCAGAAACTAGAAACTTAGTGGCCGTGTAAGAAGACTTATCAACAACACAGAACTGGAGTCGTCAGTCGCAGGACGCTGCGGACCTTGCTGAGGAGGGGATCTGAGCACCTATGGACATGTTTGGAGTGCAATGATGATAACCCGCAAATAACTCAATGACAGTAACTCGGTGATATTTATTGTTACCTGTGCAGTATAACATTCTTCGTCTATCTCACACGCTGATGTATTATGCTTCCTTATTTAATGATGTTTGATAATCATTCATGTTTCTTATTTTTATCTCTTCTCTTGACTTAATTCCTAGTACTTTAACTCTTCATTCATTCATGAAAGCCTCAACTACTAGCCGTCATATGGGGATTTAATGACTTGAGCTAAGCAATACAATCAAATATACACAATATTTAATACAATGAGGGGCCGCGAGTATAGCTGTAGAGAACATTGAAAATAAACATACAATGTTATGGAAGCAGCTAATCTAATAGGAAGACAAAATAATGTCTGACGTTTCGACAAAGGCCTTTATCAGGGATAACACACAAACTATTAAAATTAAACAAGAAATTCAAGCAAGAAAACTAAACACTGATATAAAAATGGCGGAATGAAACGATGGCCAGAATTTGCGTAGATTTTGTTTATGCGATAAATAGACAATAGTGCAGGTAGGACTGAAGGGAACCAAACAGTGAAAGGATGTCTCATGAGGACGGATGAGTACTCATAGGGTACGATGAAATCGAGAAATATGGGGAAAAAAGAGAAGCTCGGAGTGAAAAGGTGGAGAAATGCAGGAGAGGTAATAAAGATAGTGCAGGGAATTATAAGGATAGGACACAGGAAACACTGGGACAGGAGGCATGTAATTAAAGAAAAGAGTTGAAACCTCTCGGTTGGACAGTTCCGGGCTATGAGTCGGTTCTCAACAGTGAACCAACTGTGGGCACAGGGTAACAGAGATGATGTCAGGAACACGGAAGCCATCAGAGAAACAAGAGATGATGTCAGTAACACGGAAGCCATCAGAGAATCAAGAGATGATGTCAGTAACACGGAAGCCATCAGAGAAACAAGAGATGATGTCAGTAACACGGAAGCCATCAGAGAAACAAGAGATGATGTCAGTAACACGGAAGCCATCAGAGAAACAAGAGATGATGTCAGTAACACGGAAGCCATCAGAGAAACAAGAGATGATGTCAGTAACACGGAAGCCATCAGAGAAACAAGAGATGATGTCAGTAACACGGAAGCCATCAGGGAATCAAGAGATGATGTCAGTAACACGGAGGCCATCAGAGAAACAAAAGGTGATGTCAGTAACACGGAAGCCATCAGAGAAACAAGAGATGATGTCAGTAACACGGAAGCCATCAGAGAAACAAGAGATGATGTCAGTAACACGGAAGCCATCAGAGAAACAAGAGATGATGTCAGTAACACGGAAGCCATCAGAGAAACAAGAGGTGATGTCAGTAACACGGAAGCCATCAGAGAATCAAGAGATGATGTCAGTAACACGGAGGCCATAAGAGAAACAAGAGGTGATGTCATTAACACGAAGCCATCAGAGAAACAAGAGATGATGTCAGTAACACGGAAGCCATCAGAGAAACAAGAGATGATGTCAGTAACACGGAAGCCATCAGAGAAACAAGAGATGATGTCAGTAACACGGAAGCCATCAGAGAAACAAGAGATGATGTCAGTAACACGGAAGCCATCAGAGAAACAAGAGGTGATGTCAGTAACACGGAAGCCATCAGAGAAACAAGAGATGATGTCAGTAACAGTGAAGCCATCAGAGAAACAAGAGGTGATGTCAGTAACACGGAAGTCATCAGAGAAACAAGAGGTGATGTCAGTAACACGGAGGCCATCAGAGAAACAAGAGGTGATGTCGGTAACACGGAAGCCATCAGAGAAACAAGAGGTGATGTCAGTAACACGGAAGCCATCAGAGAAACAAGAGGTGATGTCAGTAACACGGAGGCCATCAGAGAAACAAGAGGTGATGTCGGTAACACGGAAGCCATCAGAGAAACAGAGATGATGTCAGTAACACGGAAGCCATCAGAGAAACAAGAGATGATGTCAGTAACACGGAGGCCATCAGAGAAACAAGAGGTGATGTCAGTAACACGGAAGCCATCAGAGAAACAAGAGATGATGTCAGTAACACGGAAGCCATCAGAGAAACAAGAGATGATGTCAGTAACACGGAAGCCATCAGAGAAACAAGAGATGATGTCAGTAACACGGAAGCCATCAGAGAAACAAGAGGTGATGTCAGTAACACGGAGGCCATCAGAGAAACAAGAGGTGATGTCAGTAACACGGAAGCCATCAGAGAAACAAGAGATGATGTCAGTAACACGGAAGCCATCAGAGAAACAAGAGATGATGTCAGTAACACGGAAGCCATCAGAGAAACAAGAGATGATGTCAGTAACACGGAAGCCATCAGAGAAACAAGAGATGATGTCAGTAACACGGAGGCCATCAGAGAAACAAGAGGTGATGTCGGTAACACGGAAGCCATCAGAGAAACAAGAGGTGATGTCAGTAACACGGAGGCCATCAGAGAAACAAGAGGTGATGTCAGTAACACGGAAGCCATCAGAGAAACAAGAGGTGATGTCAGTAACACGGAAGCCATCAGAGAAACAAGAGGTGATGTCAGTAACACGGAAGCCATCAGAGAAACAAGAGATGATGTCAGTAACACGGAAGCCATCAGAGAAACAAGAGATGATGTCAGTAACACGGAAGCCATCAGAGAAACAAGAGATGAT
Source organism: Megaustenia siamemsis (assembly GCA_032433765.1). Lineage (NCBI taxonomy): Eukaryota > Metazoa > Mollusca > Gastropoda > Stylommatophora > Ariophantidae > Megaustenia > Megaustenia siamemsis. Next base: position 5,385,830 of record JAVIAB010000051.1, on the reverse strand, counting down.
GTCAGTAACACGGAAACCATCAGAGAAACAAGAGATGATGTCAGTAACACGGAAGCCATCAGAGAAACAAGAGATTATGTCAGTAACACGGAAGCCATCAGAGAATCAAGAGATGATGTCAGTAACACGGAAGCCATCAGAGGAACAAGAGATGATGTCAGTAACACGGAAGCCATCAGAGGAACAAGAGATGATGTCAGTAACACGGAAGCCATCAGAGAATCAAGAGATGATGTCAGTAACACGGAACCATCAGAGGAACAAGAGATGATGTCAGTAACACGGAAGCCATCAGAGAAACAAGAGATGATGTCAGTAACACGGAAGCCATCAGAGAAACAAGAGATGATGTCAGTAACACGGAAGCCATCAGAGAAACAAGAGGTGATGTCAGTAACACGGAGGCCATCAGAGAAACAAGAGGTGATGTCAGTAACACGGAAGCCATCAGAGAAACAAGAGATGATGTCAGTAACACGGAAGCCATCAGAGATATTATGGTCTGGCGATCTGAAATTGGAGGAGACAGGATTCCTAGAATCATGTTCAATGTTACACAGCTGTTCAACCACTCTATCGTCTGAGCGTCTTCCTCTTTGGCTAATATTTTTTTTTGAGACAGCGTTGGCTGATGAGGGGTACATAACTTGGTGAGTCTGAAGCAGGATCTGTTGCCGCGGCTCATACCCAGCTGGTTCTGGCCAGGTTTACGATGACCTATCCTAAGCAAAAAGTCATTAAAAATAATCATTAAACGACGCGAATGCAGACAAACTTGTAATAGCAAGACAATATTTAAATCCTGGTCATCGTCACTTTCCGCCATTTTTTTAAAAACAATATCATGTTATCTGGCTTGTATTTCTTTGTTTACCTTGATAGTTTGCTATACCTGGTTAAGGCTATAGTTGAAACGTCGTAGTTTGTCTTGTCTTTCTGTTAGTCTAGCTGTTCCACACCATTTGATGTTTATTTGACATGTTCTCTGCAGCTTCTCTCGCGGCTACGCATTAGATTTGATATTTTGTATATTTGATATCTGTGCTTATCTCCAAACAGAATGTCAAGAAGTTTCCTATCGCATTTAGGGACAGCAATGTTAGGTCGGAGAATAGAGGCGAGTGGTAGGTTCAGAGTGATGGAGGAGTATGTGTTGTTCGAGGATCAGGAGTGCAGCCAGATTGTGAGCTAGAGAGAGAACAGTTTCTGTTCCAAGGAGGGCAAGCGTGGGGTAGTTCGAGGGTGAGAGTGATAGGAAGAACTTCTTGGAGAGCAGATTGCAGGACAGGTGCTGGGTAAAAACTGCGACGAAAGAATTCCAACATAAGATGGGCTTGGTAGGGAAAGCCATCGTCTTTTTTGAAGAGGTGTATAAGGCTTAGGATTTGGAAAAAAAAAGGATAGAATCGCGACAGATGAGGGGGTGGGATGAGGAATAGAGGAGGTAGAAGTGGGTATCAGCAGTTTTATAGAATATGGAGGTGTGTAAACCTGATGGGTGAAGACAGAAGACCGAGGTGTCTTAAAGGTAACAGTAGAGGTAGATATATAGAGTATATTTTCTAAATGGAGGAGTGAAACAATCCCACAAAGTCCAGGAACTTTGCTAAGTCAGGTTCTGAAAGATCAGACACTCGACACCGTCGTCGATGTATTTCTAATACATGAGGGGGAGGTGGCAACAAAAGGAGGAATAATCTGATGTTCTAGGTAGCTCATGAATAGACAGACACAGCAAGGCCCATCATGTTTTTCTAGGTAGCCCATGAATAGACAGACACAGCAAGGGCCCATCATGGTGTTCTAGGTAGCCCATGGATAGACAGATACAGCTAGGGCCCATCATGGTGTTCTAGGTAGCCCATAGACAGACACAGCTAGGGCCCGTCATAGTTTTCTAGGTAGCCCATAGACAGACACAGCCAGCCCGTCATAGTTTTCTAGGTAGCCCATAGACAGACACAGCTAGGGCCCATCATTGTGTTCTTGGTAGCCCATAGACGACACAGCTAGGGCCCATAATGGTGTTCTAGGTAGCCCATAGACAGACACAGCTAGGGACCGTCATAGTTTTCTAGGTAGCCCTAGACAGACACAGCTAGGACCCATCATTGTGTTCTTGGTACCCATAGACAGACACAGCTAAGGCCCATCATTGTGTTCTTGGTAGCCCATAGACAGACACAGCTAGGGCCCATAATGGTGTTCTAGGTAGCCCATAGACAGACACAGCTAGGGACCGTCATAGTTTTCTAGGTAGCCATAGACAGACACAGCTAGGGCCCGTCATAGTTTTCTAGGTAGCCCATAGACAGACACAGCTAGGACCCATCATGGCGTTCTAGGTAGCCCATAGACAGACACAACTAGGGCCCATCATTGTGCTCTAGGTAGCCCATAGACAGACACAGCCAGGGCCCGTCAGGGCCGTGTATAGAGGTGTATAGAAGTGTATAAAGGTGTATAGAGGTGTATAAAAGTGTATAGAGGTGTGTAGAGGTGTGTAGAGGTGTATAGAGGTGTATAGAAGTGTATAAAGGTGTATAGAGGTGTATAAAGTGTATAAAGGTGTATAGAAGTGTATAAAGGTGTATAAAGGCGTATAAAGGTGTATAAAGGTGTATAGAGGTGTATAAGGTTTATAAGGTGTATAGAGGTGTATAAAGGTGTATAAAGGTGTATAGAGGTGTATAGAGGTGTACAGAGGTGTACAGAGGTGTATAGAGGTGTATAGAGGTGTACAGAGGTGTATAGAGGTGTATAGATGTGTATAGAAGTGTATAGAGGTGTATAGAAGTGTATAGAAGTGTATAGAGGTGTATAGTGGTGTATAGAGGTGTATAGAAGTGTATAAAGTGTATAGAGGTGTATTAAGAGCAAACGTCACAAACAAAAAGGCGGTAGGTTTTATCAGGGCACGGAGAGAATGCGGAGTATAAATTGTGGGCGTGGTCAGTCTCTGTCCATGTAGTCCGAGATGTGAACGGAAGGACAAGAACAGTCGGAGACAACGGGTCTTCCAGGGTTGCAAGGTTTGTGGAGATTAAGTAGCATAAAGAAGGAGGGCTTACCTAAGGCCAGGTCAGGAATAATAGGGTTACTGGCACTGGAAGAACATTGCTTTTGATCAAATCAGAGATGATGGACGTGACCTCCTTAATGTTCTTGACCATGGGGCTAGTAGGTCAGGTTTGTAGAATGGAGAGATGGAATGACCCTCTATGTAGTAGAGATCTTTATTCTAAACCACTTTGTAGCTACCTTTACCAGCAGGATTGATAACTAGGCCATTACATAGGCGGAAGATTAGTAAGGGCTATCGATTCAGTGGTTAGAGATTAGAGTGATGTAGCGGGAGAGGTTAGAGCGATGTGGATTCGAGAAGGATTAGAGCGATACAGGGGAGATATTAGAGCGATGTGGAGGCGAGAAGATTAGAGCGATATAGGAGATATTAGAGCGATGTAGGTGAGAGATTAGAGCGATGTAGGGGAGATATTAGAGCGATGTAGGGAGATATTAGAGCGATGTAGGTGAGAGATTAGAGCGATATAGGGAGATATTAGAGCGATGTAGTGAGAGATTAGAGCGATGTAGGGGAGAGATTAGAGCGATGTAGCGGGGGAGGAATTAGAGCGATGTAGTGGGGAGAGATTAGAGCGATGTAGAGGAAGATTTAGAGCAATATAGGGGAGATATTAGAGCGATGTAGGGGAGAGATTAGAGCGAAGTAGGGGAGAGATTAGAGCGAAGTAGTGGGAGAGATTAGAGCGAAGTAGGGGAGAGATTAGAGCGAAGTAGGGGAGAGATTAGAGCGAAGTAGTGGGGAGAGATTAGAACGATGTAGGGGAGAGATTAGAGCGAAGTAGTGGGGAGAGATTAGAGCGAAGTAGGGGAGAGATTAGAGCGAAGTAGGGAGAGATTAGAGCGAAGTAGTGGGGAGAGATTAGAGCGAAGTAGGGGAGAGATTAGAGCGAAGTAGTGGGGAGAGATTAGAACGATGTAGGGGAGAGATTAGAGTGATGTAGGGGATCGAATAGAGTGATGTAGTGAAGATATTAGTGCAATGTGGGGGAAAGATTAGAGCGATGTAGGGGATAGATTAGAGCGACGTAGGGGATAGATTAGAGCGATTAGGGGAGAGATTAGAGCGTGTAGGGGAGAGATTAGAGCGATGTAGGGGATAGATTACAGCGATGTAGGGATAGATTAGAGCGATGTAGGGGACAGATTGGAGAGAATGTAAGGGAGAGATTAGAGCGATTTAGGGGATAGATTAGAGCGATGTAAGGGAGAGTTAGAGCGATGTAGGGATAGATTAGAGCGATGTAGGGGAGAGATTAGAGCGATGTAGGGGAGAGATTAGAGCGATGTAGGGGAGAGTTTAGCGATGTAGGGGATAGATTAGAGCGATGTAGGGGATAGATTAGAGCGATGTAGGGGAGAGATTAGAGCGATGTAGGGAGAGATTAGAGCGATGTAGGGATAGATTAGAGCGATGTGGGGGATAGATTAGAGCGATGTAGGGAGAGATTAGAGCGATGTGGGGGATAGATTAGAGCGATGTAGGGGATAGATTAGAGCGATGTAGGGGAGAGATTAGAGCGATGTAGGGGAGAGATTAGAGCGATGTAGGGGAGAGATTAGAGCGATGTAGGGAAAGATTAGAGCGATGTAGGGGTTAGATTAGAGCGATGTAGGGGAGAGATTAGAGCGATGTAGGGGAGAGATTAGAGCGATGTAGGGGAGAGTTAGAGCGATGTAGGGGATAGATTAGAGCGCTGTAGGTGAGAGATTAGAGCGTTTAGGGAGAGATTAGATGATGCAGCCCTGAGAGATTAGAGCGATGTAGGGGAGAGATTAGAGGGATGTAGGGGATAGATTAGAGCGATTAGGGGATAGATTAGAGCGATGTAGGGGAGAGATTAGAGCGATGTAGGGGATATATTAGAGCGATGTAGGGATAGATTAGAGCGATTAGGGAGAGATTAGAGCGATGTAGGGAAAGATTACAGCGATGTAAGGGATAGATTAGAGCGATGTAGGGATAGATTAGAGCGATGTAGGGAGAGATTAGAGCGATGTAGGGAGAGATTAGAGCGATGTAGGGGAGAGATAGAGCGATGTAGGGGATAGATTAGAGCGGTGTAGGTGAGAGATTAGAGCGATGTAGGGGAGATATGAGAGCGAGGAAGGGGAGAAATATTAGAGCGATGTAGGGGAGAGATTAAAGCATGCAGTCTCTTTGGACGCCAAAATGTTCGATGTCCTGGAGGTGGTAGAAATATGTATCTTCTGCACATAGCAGACGCCTTTGCTTTAGTTTTGTGTACTTTACCTGTTTCTTTATTAATTTATTCTTTTACTTATCTTGCAACTTTATCTATCTATCCACTTATCTTGCTACTTTTCTATCTATCCACTTATCTTGCTACTTTATCTATCTATCCACTTATCTTGCTACTTTATCTATCTATCCACTTATCTTGCTACTTTAATCTATCTATCCACTTATCTTGCTACTTTATCTATCTATCCACTTATCTTGCTAC